>CM053408.1:36832363-36882610 GCA_028644305.1 Xerus rutilus
CATGTCCACTCAGAGGCTTAATCAGACAAATTCCCCTTTGTCTGTCTCCTCCTCTCTACACCTACTACTGTACTTTAATGCATTCCTGTATCATGTCTACCCAGCACTATAGCTCCCTGAATAAAATCTGTCTCCAGATTTTTCCATTCTCCATAGTCTCCACAGTGACAGAAAACATAAATCTGGCCACAGCACTCTTAAAGCCTTTCAAAGTCTCCTCTTTGACTATCCAACATAAAATTCAAGCTCATCAACACAGGGCACAATAAATTGACTCCTGCCTATGTCTTTAGACTTATTTCTCATAGGTCCTGCTTACTTTTCACTTCATAATCCATTAACAGAAAATTTATATAGCACTCACTATTGCTAAACCCTAAGAAATTCACACATATTAACTTATGCAGTTCTCACAGAAACCTCATTGGACAGGTCCTATAATTTTTTGTTTTTTCATTTTCAACAGATGAGGAAACTAAGGCATAGAGAAGCTCAGTGACTTATCCAAAGCTACATACCTGGCACTCAACAGAGCAAGTGGTCCAGCTCTGGTGTCCAAGGTCCCCCAAGCATACCCTTCTCCCTGAGAATGGCTGGTTTTCACTTCCCCCATGACACAGCTCATATTCATCTTTCTGTTAGACATGCTTCAGTTTGCCCACTTGTGCATGGCTCACACCAACTTAGTCCTTAAAGCTCAATTTTTTCAGTCATTATAGCTTAAGGAGTTCTTGCCCTTCCTCCCAGGGGTCTCTTCCACGTACCTCTGATAAGCTGTGCACGCTACCTTCATTGCAGTTATTATCTAATATAATGATTGCTTATTTATGTGCCAGCCTTCCTCCATAAACGATGAACTTCTTGAAACCAAGAATATGTCTCTCTTGTTTTTGTATTTGATGAAACATTGTGTTCAGCTATTAAAAATGATTAGATAAATGTGTTAGGTGAAGAACTAATGAATATGTGGATGAATGAAGAGTATACCACCAATAACCAAGGACCCTTCCTAATAATACTACCACAGGAGCTGAAACTTTAAACACTTAGAGAATGAGTCCAATAGCTCCTATAGTCAGCTTGCAGAAACTGTAGGAGGTCTTAGCACATGTATGTATGAGGGCAATCTGAATCAAGGTAGAAAGGGACAAAAAATACAATATGGTCACACTATTAAATAAATCCAAGCACTTTTATAAGACTTATGGGTATAATAATATATTATTTTCTCATAATATTTTCATTTCAACTAACTTTTTATTTTGTTTTATAGTTCTAATTAAAGAAGGCCTTAAAGTCCCATAAAACATACACCTGAAACCAGGTAAAGCCCTCTAATTATCCAGAGATACCGAAGTAGTGACTCCAGAAAAATAGTCCTCCTACAAATCACAGATGAACAGGAGTATCGGTTTGGGAGAACCAGTAAGACAGGCACTTATGAAATGATTGATTAGCACATGCTGGGAAACTAGCTTTTATGTAACAACCTTGCAGGTGAAAGTTCGATACATCATTTTGCGGTAGAAAGGAGTATTGTCTTCACTGTCAGACTGACATAAGTGTCCTTCATGCAGCAGATCAGGGGTATTTCTATAGCAGTACCGCTTTCAAAATCAATCCTTGAATCTTCTGTCATGTTGCTAGGATTCAGTTGCTCTTTAAGATGATCTCTAAGCTCTAGAAAGGGGACTTTTCTAGGAGTCAGGTGACATGCCATCTAGGCGCATGACTGCCACTAACTATGTACTTTATTTGGATCAAGGTGCTTGACTACTCTGGGTCTCAGTTTCTTCAGATAAAATAAGACAGATTTCGAACTTTCAAGCTATATCCAGCTCTAATGCTATGCTCACCTGTATGCATTTACACACACACACACACACACACATGCAAACACATATGCACATTCGTATATATACATATATATAGAGAGAGATTTTTCAATAACCTGAATATCATCACCTTTATTATACATATAAGATGGGTGATGCTGGTGTGCTCCTGTAGTATTTGAAAAGTGCTATATTAATTTAAATTTTAACTCTAAATTTTTTTAGTTTGGGTACTGAGAATTGAACCCAGGGGCTGGCAGGTGGGAAGGAGGGCATTTCTTAACCACTGAGCCACATTCCCAGCCCTTTTAATAAAATAAATATTTTATTGAGAGACAGGGTCTCGCTGAGTTGCTTAGGGCCTCACTAAGTTGCTGAGACTGGCTTCGAACTCACTATCCTCCTGCTTCAGCCTCCTGAGCCAGTGGGATTACAGGCATGCACCACAAATCAACTCTAAAAGTTTTGTTAGAGGTTCTATGGATACACAAGAAACTGTTATTTCATGACTATGCTCTCAAAGTCAGATTTAAAATCTACTTCTCAAAGAGCCATTTGAGGCACAATGTACACAATAATTTGGATTTTTCTTAAAACGAGGGGAGGTTAATACTAGGAACAAAGCACACCACCACAAATGGAGCTCCTAGAGGGAAGAGATAAGCTGGCTGGCAGGTGGGAAGGAGGGCATTTCTGTTATGGGAAAAGGAAAAGGTGGCTTTAGGCACTGCAGACTGCCCAGCCCCTCCTCCTTAATCCTGGCTGAATCCAGCCAGGCACCGCCTGCTGCTTTGTGTATGCTCACAGAACAATTGGCACCTGCATATGGGAAACCCAATTAAAAAGGCATAAAAACCCATCATCAAGATAAGCCATACAGAGTATTCTTGGGGGAGTTTAGTCTACACACAGAGATGATGAGGTAGGTGGAGGGATCTTGCTCTACTATTAGATTCATGGCAAATTGTACTTACAACAAAATCAAGAGGGCATTAGATTCCTAAGAAAAATAATAATAATGAGGCAAAAATTCTAAAATAAGTGAGACAGACCTTTAATATCTATAAACAATTAGTAATGTAACAGAACTGTGTCATGAGAGTTTTCAAAGTTGACTTTCAATGGGAACAAAGTCATTTGTAAGTATCTACTAAAGAAAATTGCATTTGTGTGTTTATGGAAAAATCAAATTTCAGTTTGATGATTTAGGCCAACCCCCAAATAAAAGACATTATTATAAAACTAGCTTTGTAGTGAGTTTTCCATAAATGTGGTGCCATTTGAATCATAGAATGAAATAAAGAAGAAAAGCATTTTCCCGTTGCAATTTAAATAAATCTAAATGTAGTTAGTTGAAAATCAGCAAGAATTTCATACAAAATCTACTAAAAATGCCCTGAGATTTGCTTTCCAGCTTCACTTCTATTTTCATACTGACTTGTTTGATTATTTTAGAATTTAAAAATATACTTGTATGAGACAAAATGTCGTTTTCCATAATTCAACTCTTTGAAGTCCACATTTTCTATAAATTTCCAAGCATTCTTTAAATTAAGTATCTAAAAAAAAAACCTACCTACAGCTGCTAGCAGATAAAAATAACCTGTTATTATTATCATGGATACATACTACTCTTTTCCAGGTATTTTTGATCTTCTGTCTTTTCCCAATTGAGAAAATGGCCACACAAAATACATAAATGCTTTCTGATTGTGGCTAAAAGCAATTTTTTTTTTTTTGAGACAGGCTTTTGCCAAGTTGCTGAGGCTGGCCTCATAATTATGATCCTCCTACCTCAGCCTCCTGACTTGCAATGTGCCATTACAACTGGCTAAAAGCAATTCTTTTTAAAATGGAAGTGTGTGTGTGTGTGTGTGTGTGTGTATGTGTACTTGTGTGTGTATTCCCATTGTTAAAGAAATACAAACTTTCTGAGTATGGTTCATGCTTGAAATTCTAGTTACTTGGGAAGTTGAAGCAAAGGATTCCCAGTTCAAGGCTAGCTTAGGCAACTTAGCAAGAATCTGTCTCAAAATTCAAAAAGGGACTGAGGATATAGCTCAATGATATAATGTTTGCCTAGCATATGTGAGGCCCTGGATTTAACTTTCATTACTGCACATGAGCATGCGTCCACACACTCACACACACACACACACACACACACACACACACACACACACACTTTGGCTAAAGAAAAAGAAATATAAACTTTGGCTAAATGCAAGGTAGAAAATGAACTCAAGAAGGACCATGGCCTTGTGTTTTCTGAGAAAGAAATGCTGAACTCCACCTCTCCAAGAGAAATTTTTATTTAAATAATGACTATTATCAAAGCTGGGCACAGTGGCACATGCCTGTAATCCCAGCACTTCGGGAGGCTAAGACAGGAGAATCGCCAGTTCAAAGCCAGCCTCAGCAACTCAGTGAGAACCTGTCTCTAAATAAAACACAAAATAGGACTAGAGATGTGGCTCAGTGGTCGAGTGCTCTTGAGTTCAATCCCCAGTACCAAAAATAATAATAATAATAATAACTATTATCAAATATTTTCTTATTTTCCATGTTGGCTACAGGTACAAATTGAGCCTCTTCACTAAATGATAATCAAATGCTATTGTTTAGAACATATGCCCAATTCTGTGGTATCTTTTGTTGTTTTTGGCAATATCCAAAAGTGAAATTTAGAATTTTAGATTCCAAGTCGAAATTGCACTGTAGAACTGAAATTATTGGTCAGCTACGACAAAGATACTTTCATTGGTCACCTAAATTGGGATTACCACCTCACTTCCTCAAGGCCATTTGAGGGTCAACATACATAATTATGTGTCATCATAGTAGGCCTTACTCAGAAAAATAATCAAATTAGTAATGTGAAGAGAAAAGGCAAAATATAGCCTCATTATTGAATGTTTACTAAACAATCACCATTGAACACATACAAAGAATCATTCTCATATCCAATGAATCTTCAATATAATTAAAGACATAGTCAGTTATATCTGCTTAACAATCATCACAATGCTCTAATTATTTGTATCAAAAATGTTCTAATTAACTAGCATGTACAAAGCCCTGGGTTCAATCTTCAGCATAGGAAAAAGAAAAGAAAAAAAATATTCTAAGAGATCCACATTGAGCCGGGCATGGTGGCTCAACCCTGTAACCCCAGCACTTAGGGAGCCTGAGATAGGAGAATAGCGAGTTCAAAGCCAGCCTCAGCAATGGCAAGGTGCTAAGCAACTCAGTGAGACCCTGTCTCTACATAAAACACAAAATAGGGCTGGGGATGTGGCTCAGTGGTCGAGTACCCCTGAGTTCAATCCCCAGTACCAAAAAAAAAAAGAGATCCACATTGGACTACGAATCTTAGTTTATTGAATTATTCACAACTGTTCACTTCTGCAATTCATCACATATGTAATAATCTCTGCCTAAAAAAATGGTTCTTCTGGGTATTAGAAAAGGTACACAAATAGCATATAAATAAACCATGAAAGAGTATTAGGTATTCACACAGAAATATTCAAAGAGCTATACAGCCAGAAAATACAAAGACTATGAGATCTAAAGCTCATTGCTCATTGATCATCTTGAAACAAATTTGAGACACCACTTCAAATAATAAAAATTCTAAAATGTACATTAATATTACTTTTATTCTAAAGTATTAAATTGAAATATACATACATGTCATTTGAATTACAGATTAGGCCATACCACAATTGTCTCTACATAACCCCTGATTCCTGAGTTGAGACATGAGATTGTTCTTTATAGGTCCTGACATAAGAGAAATAGCAAAATCTTCCCAGGAGAAAGAAGCCTGTTTGAATGTTTGGAAATTCAATGTAAGGGTTCCAGATTAATGATTCTGCTTTAAGAAAACCTAAAACCTATATGGAACATGGCGTTAAGTTTTTAGAGTGAAGGTAAGTCATTATAGAAACTTTCTATGGCAAAACAATAATGAAGACGTATCAACTTCTGGAGAAATATAAACCATGGTTTAAGTGTGATCACAGCGATTATTTATTTATTTATTTTTAATGTAGTACCAAGGATTGAATCCAGGGGCTCTCTACTAGTTCTCCTTTTATTTTGCGACAGGGTCTCACTAAGCTGCTCAGGATAGCCTCAAACTTGAGACCCTCCTGCCTCAGTCTCCCTAGTAGGCTGGGATTCCATGTGTATGCCACTATGCCAGGCTGCCATTTTATTTTTTAAAACACCTAAAAGTTTGTTAGCCATTTGTAATAGTGTAATATATGAAACTCAGAATAATACAAATGTGCGTATGTATGTATATGTACATTTTCCAAATTCTTTATGTATAAATTCTTGAGATACAAAATGTAGTCTTCTTTTAAAGAAAAATTAATTGCTCTTCAAAGGAAAAAAAAATTCATCCAGTCAGGTTATTGTCTTCACATGTGGACAAATTAAAAATTTTACCAAAAAAATCATCCCAGCAACTTGGGAGGCTGAGGCAGTAGGATTGCAAGTTCGAGGCCAATCTCAGCAATTTAGTGAGACCCTCAGCAACTTAAAGGCAACTGTCTCAAAATAAAAAAAGACTGGGGATGTAGCTCAATGGTAAAGCTCCCCTAGGTTCAATCCACAGCACCTGCCACCTCTCACAAAAATCCCTTAAAATTATTACTATGAAAAAGCAAAATCAGGTTCGATTCTCAGCACCACATACAAACAAAAATAAAATAAAGGTTTATCAACAGCTAAAAAAATATTTAAAAAAAAAAAAGAAAAAAAAGAAAAAGCAAAATCAAGCCGGGTGCAGTGGTGCGGGCCTGTAATCCCAGCACTTAATCCCAACTCACAGGAGAATTGTGAGTTCAAAGCCAGCCTCAGCACCGGCGAGGCACTAAGCAACTCAATGAGACCCTGTCTCTACATAAAACACAAAATAGGGCTGGGAATGTGGCTCAGTGGTAGAGTGCCCCTGATCTCCAGTACCAAAAAAAAAAAGCAAAATCAGAGGACCTTCACTTTTCCATTGGATGAGGGCCAATGATTCAGAAAATTACTCAAATAGTTAGTTATCTGATCAAGTTATTCTGTCAGAGTATAAATTCCCAAATCACACATAACCTGTTGTTAGTGTTTAAGAACTAACTTTGCAAACCAAGCATGGATGCCACTCATGGATACCCCAACCCACTCGAAAAATAGTTTGCAGTGCATGTCCCTACATGGGCCAGTAAACAAATGCCTGATTGCCCTCATGTAATAGGCCAATCACTCCTACTGATTCTTTTAACAACTGGAAAGAGGTTCCTGCTGTGTAATGAGATTATGGAGCACATGATAGATTAGTGACCTTTTGAATTAGGACAAGCAACATGAACTCACTAACAAATTCCTCCTTACATCGGAGAGGCTATGTTAAGGGTGTCAGCCATTTGACAAAAGTAGTTAAAGTACACATGGAAATACCAAAGTATAAAGCATCATTCGTCAGTGTCCTACTGCTAAGTCTGAGAATTCACATCTGACTTTAGTGTTCTGAAAGCATCTAATAAATTCAGTCAACAGCTATATTGAAAACATTTGCCTCTTTGGATTCATACTTCTGTTTTGACTATAGTTGAATAAATAAGCAAAATAGTTTTTTATATTCACTAGCCAATCAGTGACAGGGTGAAATGGGTTTTGGATATAAAGAAAATTCCTATTAATTCATTCTTAAGCCTATTTCAATTGTGTAAAATATTGTTGCATTCACTTGTGGAAGAGGAGCTTGGAGACAGGCAGTGAAGTTTCACCTGGGATAACAGCAACCATACATCATTTAGTAGCTCTGTGGATCCAGTCAGGGAAGTTTTTAACCCCTGTAGATGTCTGTATCCTCATCTTGAATATGGTGATAATATTGTGCCTACACATCAGATATTGTGCACATAAAATTCAATCTATGTAGAACCCAGCACAATGACCAGCATGTGTATATACTAAGCTCTCAATGCTTATTATTGTTTATTATTATTTTGGGAAAATACTATTCCCATGGAGTGAACTATTTTTCCTAATAAAGAATTGTTTATCTTTAAATTTTTTAGTTTATTGAACTAAACCTAACATACTTAAACCAGCTTGAATGAAGTGAACTGTGTCCCAGAGCTGTAGAGAGCCTCCATTTTACTTTCTTTTTTTTTAATTTTTTTTTTTAGTTGTAGATGGACACAATATCTTTATTTTATTTATTTATTTTTATGTGGTGCTGAGGATTGAACCCAGTGCCTCACGCATGCAAGGCAAGCGCTCTGCCACTGAGCCACAATCCCGGCCCCTCCATTTTGTTTTCATCTTAGTGGTATTGTTGCGCTTTATATAGACCTTCTAGAAATGATCAGAATTTCTTCTCACATAAATGTGTCAACAGAATATTAGTTTTTTAAAAGTGTTTGTTCTGATGATGCAGATCTCATCAAGCAGTGGTCCTCTGTACTGTCTCACTTTGTTCAGCTACTGTCAAGTTAAGAATGAAGTCCATGCCTTGGAGACTAAACGAAGACAGTTGGCTTATATAGAATAGTGGTGGCTAGATTAGTCCAATGCCCTCGATAGCTGAGCAAGTCAAACCAAAATCCAGTCACCACTCATCTCCAAACTTCACTATGTGGACATCTCAAAGCACAGTAATGTGCTACTTATGATCATTTTATTAATGCTATTCAACATAGCCACAACCTAATATAGTCTAAAATTATGAAAATGAATGAATAATTCACATTAAGGCTTTCCATAGTCCCTGCTCTAAATCACATGCGGTACAAAGTGTTGCTCATTTCTAAATTCCCAAAGTACAGTCTCTGTGCATTTAGGACTAAGTATTGGAACAGATAAATGACCTGTAAGAATGTTTCATTTACCATTATGAGAACTCTCTCCTCTCTATGACAAACAGAACTAACTCTTACAGGTTATTTACAGGCAGGCTCTTTTGAATAACTTTTCAACAGAAATGATAATATGTGGTAAATCATGCTAAGCCTAAATTACATGGAACATTATTAAATATAGTTCATGGCATCAACAACCACATAGACCAAATTCATATGTAGAACCAGAGTAGTTTTAAAATTCACTGATTTAAAAGAAAAATAACATCATTTCCTATTGGACAATACAGTACAGTCATACCAGGTTGTACATAATCTATGTTTGAATATGAGAAAGGAAAAGCAAACTGCTCTAGTCTGAATGTATGTGTCCCCTCAAAAGTGCTAGTCAACGACTAGCCACAACCTAATGACCAGGGCCATGACATTGGGTGGTAGAGCCTTTGGAGGTATGTAGGTCATGAGTGTGGAGGTCTCACAAATGGGTTTTAGTGACCTTAAAAAAGAGATCCCAGAGGGCAACCTTGCCCCTTCCACCAAGTGAGGACACAGGAAGAAGGTGTCACCAATGAACCAGGAAATGAACCCTCGGTAGACACTGAATTGATAGCACATTGTTTTCACCATAAAGAAGTGATGAATGTTTGAGGAGACAGACGTGTTTAACCTTATTTGAATATTGAACACAATGCTCATGTGGATTGAAACATCATGTGTTACCCCACTAATATGTTCATCTTTTATGTTTTTATGTGTAGGTTAAAATAAATTTAATAATAAAAACAAACAAAACTTAAAACAGTGTCACCTAAACTGGCTCCATTTGCCACATAGAAATATATAATGTTGCCAGGGCCCATGGTGCATGCCTATAATCCTCACTACTCAGGAGACAGAAGCAGATTTGCAATTTCAAACCTATCCTGGGTAACTTAGCAAGACCCTGTCTCAAAATAAAAGGGCTGATGATATAGCTCAGTGACAGAGTGCTTGCCTAGCAATCCCTATTACTACCTGGAAAAAAAAAAGAAAAGCAAAAAAATGTAAAGATCAGCACTATGGTAAATTATCACATTACTAAATTAAAATACTTATAAGAAAGTATTGCTTACTAGAGCTTTTTTTTTTTTTTTTTTTTGGTACCAGAAATTGAACTCAAGGGTACTCAACCACTGAGCCACATCCCCAGCCCTATTTTGTAATTTATTTAGAGACAGAGTTTTACTAAGTTGCTTATTGCCTCACTTTTGCTGAAGCTAGCTTTGAACTCTTGATCCTCCTGCCTCAGCCTCCCGAGCAGCTGGGATTACAGGCATGTACCACCATGCCCAGCCTGCTTACTAGCTTCGATAGAACATTCTAGGATGGTCCATAACTTATTTTTAATGTCTTCAAACTCTCAGTATGAACGCAGACCTAACCATTTGCTCTGGTCCTATAGTTTTCATTCTGAAACACCCCTTACTTTTTTATCTTTAATCTCAAATGTTCTTTGAAGAGGCAGTGGCTACAATTGTCCTATTTTGTGGGTACAAAAGTGGAAGGCTTCCAGAGGTAAAATGGTAAGCCATGAGTTACTCTGCCCAGTGAATATGAACCGGGAAGACTGAGGGACCTGTGGCCAGCCCAGGAAGTGGGAAAAAGGAAAAAGTCATGAATTTCAAGGATCAGAAAATTTAACAGAGACCTAGAACGAACTCAATAGTATGCCACAAAGCAAGCTAACTGAACAATGTTAAAATAAGATAACATTATGATAGCATAAAAATGAGAAGAAAAAAATTTCAGCTAATATACAAAATCTTTTGAGTTCTTGTACAAATGTTCTAGATAATTAGCATCCTGGATTATACATACTGGTATTGCTTAAGATAAAAGCAATAGGCTGATTATTAGGATGATTTCAAAAAGTATCCCTACTAGATCAGGATGCTTGTTGATCTGGAAACTTGATTACTGGAATTTTCTACTGACTGTGGAAATAATATACAAACAAAAATTTATATGGGACAAATCCTCATAAACAAAATGAGAGATTAAAGAGATAAGTCCCATAGGAGAACATAGAATAAGGTCTCAAACCAAGATGGCTAACAAATGCAGCCCTGGAACTGACCAAGGCTCAGAGTACAGGAAAACATGTAGAATTCATCTACAAAGATTGTGACTCTGAGCTGCAACAAAGCTCTCAACGATCTCCTAATCTGTAATGTGACTTGGAATTATATGGCTGAGTTTGTTGCATCAGAATTGCCTGCGTATCCTCTCTTCAAGTTCAAGAGTTAGTCACAATCGAGGGCTCAGTGTTACTGCTCACCCATTTGTAGGGCTTAATATTTTAAGAAAATCACACTGATCCCTCATCCTTCTGGACTCCTGTAGAGTTTATTTGAGCAATGCACAACACAATGCTTTGGTTATTATTTATCGTATGAGGATTACATAATACTTATAATATTTCTCTGGACCGCCCATTAGTTTTTTCTTTGATAGAAATGTCTGCTCAGATTATAAATTCCATAAAGTTACCCATCATCAACATTTGGCCCAGCAATGCCATAGCACCAACCCAGTGTGATACACACAGCAAACCAATATCAAATGTCATGTTGAGGGAGCTTTCCTATGGGTAGGAGGAAATACTTAAATTAAACTGAGGAAAACAGACTGATTTTAAGAAATTGAAGCTTGTTAAGCAACTGTCAGAAATCAAGGTCTTTGTCTTAATGAATATAAACACACATTAGTGTTGTAGAAAAAGATGATAGTTGTCTGTGAGATAACAGAAAAACAGGAATAAAATCGATGATTCAAAAGATCTCATTCCAGAATTAGGTAGAATACTAATTAGATCATATTTTACTATCTCCCTCTCGTTTTAAAAACAGACCCTTCTTCAAGGGCTGGGAAATTATGCATGGATTTCAAAGAAAAAGAAATACTCTAACATTTACTTAACACAAGTGCATAAAAAAGTCAAATTTTTTCTATCCCAACGTTGTGTTGTTTGGTAGCAATGCCAACTCCATCCTGTCAGAAAAAGGAAATTGAAATGGTAACTCTGTTTGCTGTGATGAATCCTGTGAGTGTCCAATGAGATAAAAATAAGCAGTGGGTTTTGTTTCTGCTACTAACAGGAATAAGAATGGAATACAAGCAGGAAGGAAAGAAAGCTGTAAGCATATTTATAATTTAGCATGCTCTGAATCATAACAAGACAGAAACAAATACAGATGAGAAACGTTAAGCCTATTTCAATATGTGATCACATGTCTCTGCAAACTTTATCAAGAAGGAAAAAGAAACCTCAAACACTTCAGAGAAGAGCGGATGAAACAGAACCATTAGTAGAATGCTTACTGAGAATATCATAGTAACAAAGTTTCTCAGGAGAATAATTAGAGCTAAAATTGTGAGACCAAGACTGGTTTTTTATTTTTTTATTTTTTATGCTATACTAATTGAGCATGGCTAAGCCACATGAAGTTACCTACTTATTTGGTTTTTTGCTGCTGTTGTTATTTCTGTTTTTGTGGGGTTTTAAAACCTAATACATTATATATTTTGTGGGGTTTTAAAACATAATACTAATAGGAAAGAACATCTACAGCATCACATCACAAAATATAAAAACAAAAAGAGGGAAAATAGGAGCATTGCTTGGGAAAATACTATAGATAGGCATGAAAGAAACTGACTTTATATATCATTGCCATGGATCAGAGTGAGCATTCCAGGGAACATCTAATTAAGGGGTACAAGATGGGAAGAAACACTGGGGGAAAAGAAGGGGGAAGGAATCTTTGAAGATAACTACAGAAGCTTTCCAGGAGGCTCAGAAGAGTAGTTTTAGCACCAACCTGGCTTCCGTGGAAGAAAAGACTCAAGATAAGTCAGTGGAATGAAAAATGTCTATTAATTCTCCAGCACTCTCCCCACATAGTCTCTGAGTCTCGGCTATGAAACTGAGATAATACTCAACGAGAGTTATTTGAAGATTGAGACACCAGATGTAAAGCAATTCTAGGATTCAGACTTAAGTGGAAGAAAAATAATACTTTCTATTGTCTGTGTCATTGCCACAGTTATCTAGACTTCAAAGAAGCAAACATTAAATGTGAGATCCAAGAAATTCTGCAACCCATCTAATGGAAATCAGAGATTTTTCTAAGAGCACTCATCTCTATTCCTACTGAGCACATCCAAAGGCAACAGTTTTAAATTCAAGCTGCATAAGAAAGAGTTGGGAAGCTCTTAAAAGTCCAGGAAGTTTCTAATATAGCAGGTTGGCAGTAAGTCCAAAGAACGGAGCCCAGGTAATTCTGGTCGTTGTGGTCAGCAGGAAGCACTTTGGAAAAAACTGTTCAAATCAGGATATTGTAGGAAATTAGCAATTACTAACACATGAAATTTTTAGTGAAAAAAAATCCATACCATAAAAATGAGTAGATAGGAACAGAAAAGACAGAGAAAGAAAATCACAGAATATAGGTTGAAAGGGATTTCTTCGTCCAATAAAATTTTCATCATCTCTGACAGATGGTCACTTTAAACACCTTCAGTGGGAAAATTGCTGTCTTCAGGCAAAACATGCTATTTTGGGTTATAAATTGGTGTTTTTAAAAAAGGGCAAATTGTAAGTTACTTGGAAAACTGAAGAAATGGGGATATTATTCAGGATGAATTATGCATGAAAGCCTTTCTAGAATTGATTGAACTAGATAAGGCACTGACTTTAAATTCAAAACGAATTTGATGATGAGACTATTTAAATATCCAAATATTGGGTCTGCTACCTAATTCCACTTTAAATGGCCATACTTTCTGTGGATGCTGTAAAAATAAACCTTTTAGTATGTCTGTCAATCACTTTTCCATGGTGCCACATTTCAGTCACACATCGGTGAGGTCTCTCAACTCTCTATTTAGGCAGTGGCAAGGGAACAGCAATAAAAAATATATAGAACCAAATATTTTGCAATACTCATGAATATTTTAATGATCTAGATCAAAGTATCTCAAATGAATACATGGTATACTACAAAGCCATCTTATTGTACTATTCTGATAAAAACAATAATGCTTCTATTTTCTTTTTATCTTCATATAGTTATTTTACCAAATGAAGGAAATACTTAATAAGCTGTTTACTTGTTTACTTGTCTTAGAAAGACTCAGTCGCCTGAAGGTTTCGGATGACTGTCATCTGGATTGATGCGTGGGCATTTCAATGTATGTACATTATCCAAGGCTCCTGCAGCCTCTTCTGCCACACATCTACTTCCAAGGTACTTGGTATGAAGCTGGGAAATGTGTGGAGCTACACAATACTAGGGTCCTGGATTATTTTAATCTAATCTGCCAAAACATTGTGTGGAATAAGAAGCTTTCCACATTTTCATAGCATAGGAAACAATCAAGAATGTGAAGAGAGAGCCTACAGAATGGGAGAAAATCTTTGCCACCTGCACTTCAGATAGAGCATTAATCTCCAGGATATATAAAGAACTCAAAAAAACTTAACACCAAAAACAAACAAACAAACAAAACCAATCAAAGGAAATGGCAAAGGAAATGAACAGACACTTCACAGAAGAAAAAATACAAATGGTCAACAATTTATGAAAAAATGTTAAACTTCTCTAGCAATTAGAGAAATGCAAATTAAAACTACACTGAGATTCAATCATCTCACTCCAATCAGAATGGCAATTACCAAGAATACAAGTAACAGTAAATATTAGCAAGGATGTTGGGTAAAATGTTCACTCATACATTGCTGTTGGAACTGCAAACTGGTGCAACCACTCTGGAAAGCAGTATGGAGGTGCCTCAGAAAACTTGGAATAGAACCACCATTTAACCCAGTTATCCTCCTCCCCAGTAAATACCCAAAGGACTTAAAATTAGCATACTGCAGTTACGTAGCCACATCAATGTTGATAGCAGCTCAATTCACAATAGCTAAGTTATGGAACCAACCTAGGTGCCCTTCAACAGATGAATGGATAAAGAAAATGTGGCACATAGACACAGTGTAAAATTACTCATAAAGAAGAATGAAATTATGGCATTTGCTGACAAATGGATGGAACTAGAGAATATCTTGCTAAGTGTAAAAAGCTACTCCCCCAAAAAACAAAGGTCAAATGTTCTCTTTGATATGTAGATGCTAACACACAATAAGTGGGGGGGGGATTAGAAGCTCATTGGGTTAGACAAAGGGAAATGACGGGTAAGGATGGGGGATGGGAATAGGAAAGACAAAAAAATAAGATGCTTTTATAGAGTCCTCTGGGATTTAGAGTAGGTCACTGTTACTCTCTTACACTGTTCTATTTTCCTAATTCCTGATTCTTTCTTCTCATCCAGGGTTCTAGCTAATAATTGGAGTTGCCCCCATTTCCTCTCTCCCCTGAACCACTACTAGAAGGTCAAACCCGATTTTGTATCTTAGGTAATATCATTTTTGTGAAATGATTGAGCTTTAAGGAAATCATTTCTTAAAACATTAGCAACACTTTTGTCTATAATTGATTTTCTCAGGACACTAAAAAGCATCAAATAATAAACACATTTCTCTCTCACCAAAGCTATCATTGTGGTCCAGCCTGAGAAAGAAAAGAAGATAAGAAGAAATACAAATGGCCAACAAATTTATGAAAAAATGTTAAAACTACCCTGAGATTCCCATCTCACTCCAGTCAGAATGGCAATTATCAAGAATACAAGTAATAGTAAATATTGGCGAGGATGTGGGGGGAAAGGTTGTGGGGTAAGAGATAAGCAGCCGCTGACATCCAGGAGCTCTCCTGGTACTACCAGCTAGGCCTTGGCTTTCTCCGGTTGAACATAAGCAATTTCAGGGAGCATCCACATCAGACGAGGTCCACGACCATGATAGAGCAAAGCAGAAATAGCACAACTCCCTTATGTCTGAGCACAGACAAAACATGGACATTGTCCAAGCCACAAAATACCAAATATCCCTCTCTTTTGCTAAATGAGAGATTTCTGCTTCTTTGCCAGCCACAGCTTTAGGAATATTCTAGTCTGCCTTCCTATGGTTGAGATTTATCAGATCCATAGAGACTTGTCCCTGCTCTCCGGGCGTACTCCATCCAGAGAACAAGCCCCCATATCTAGGACCCTGCTTTAAATCATTTAACCAAAGCCCATATCCTGCAAGTTCTTTCTGTCATCTATTACTGAGATGTGCCAGGGTTCCCCCACGCTGTGCTATTGTGAGTCATAAACCCAACATATTCAACCACAAGTGTATTCCTGGTGGTCTTTGGTGGTCACTGACAGCTCAATTATTGAAGCCAAAAGAGACATTCTTAAATAAGGCTGAAATAATTTGTATCCTCAAGGTACTCACCAAAGTTCAACTCCTCTTTGAGCCTATCATCTCACATTGTAGGTCATGTGACAAAAGACCCTTGAGTTCTGTCCCTGAAAAGAACTACTTTTGTGAAGTGTAGAATAAACAAGTGGTTATGGTTTATCTCTGTATACTTGATAGAGGTAGATGTGTTTACAAAGAACATGACGACAGCTGTACATACAGGCCACAGGGGGCCTTGTGTTCCGAAACCCTCGACACTTGCACGAAATATTCAAATGGATTCACTGTGAACCTCTAGCAAAAAAACACAAAGGAGTTGAAGCAATGTGGCATTGACTTTGCTTCAAGTCCTGTTTTCTCAGATTTTACACTTATTAGAGATACTCTCTTGACTATTATTTCTTCACCAAAGCATATTTAATGGTCTAGTTTTTAAATGTAAAAAACTTAAGTTGCCTGTTGTGCAGAATAATGTGAAACCATAGGGTACATTCATGTAAATCTCAATAAGTTGGATGAGATTAAAAGTTTCCAATTATATAGTTGGAAAAACATTTTGAAAAACAACGACTAGCCTTCAAGCACCAATATTATATTCTGTCATTTCTGCTTCTCTCAAACATATAAACACTTTTCTTTTGAAAGGTGTAATACATTATACAACATCCATTTAAGAAAACAGTAAGAATACCCAAGAGTTACTGCCATCAACTACATGTTAAATAATGTTCAAAGCATTTTATACCCATTACTTGTAATCCTCACAAAATACCAAAAATAAAATACAATTATCCCCTTTTTACAGATCAGTACCTGAATATGATGTGGTCCAACATATAATATTAAAGGGTAGAACTGAGATTCGAACTCACTCATCTGACTTGACAACCTAAGTTAGTGTGTGTGTGTGTGTGTGTGTGTCTTCTATAGTGCAACTAGTATTTTTTCAAAAGACATTCTATTTAGGTGAAATTACATTAAACTCAATGTCTCACAGTGTTTTAACAATCATATGCCTGTGAATATAGGCACCAGCACACACACACACACACACACACACACACACACACACACACTTCAAAAGTTGCTATTAATTTCTATCATTTCAGCTGTAAAATTAGAAAAGAATATACTTATAAAGTAAATTTCTTTGAGAAAACAGAGCTTTAAAATATTAAAGCTATTATATAGGTTGATTTGTTGTCTCTATGCCCTCTAATACTTTGACATGGTTTTGGGTATGTGAATTTAGTATCATCCTTTAGAGCTTGAAATTGCCTCAAGATTCATTTTCTACCCCTTTAGCAGTCCTAGGTATATTGTTTCTGAGGTAGCACAGGGACTTCAGAGAGCAATTAAGAGAATTTCAAAATGATAATGTGAATTAAAGGAAATTTCTTTATATATATGTATACATATATATTCTTTTCTTTTCTTTTTATTGTCATTAATGTTTATCAATTCAGTAAATACTCTACACAACTGTCCTTAAATGCTGGCGAAGTCAGAATGCTTAGGTACAAAAGGACATTCTACCAATGTTTGTCTGCCCTGAATTATCCATTTGCCTTTTATCAGACTGCATCACTACCTTCGTGCTATTATTAAAAATTGTCACATGGGGGTATACTTGTTTTTATGGAATTATATGACACCATACAAATACACTACTCTCTTGCTTGCTGATACAGAAGCTTTTAAATATCAGATATTCCAAATTATTTAGGTTTTTAGGAGACATTGAATAAACCACAGATCTATAATTCCAAAATAATAATAATGCAACTTCAGCAAAATGAAACATGTTCATTTGTTTATGATTATTATTTTTGTAATCAGCTCTTCAAAATCCAAAAACATCTACTAATAGAAACCATTTACATTCCAATCGTGTTCACACACACCCTCACCCGGGATATTATTGCTCCAGGACATAACTGGATTTTAGGAGAATTTCTTGACAAAGCATCTCTTTCAGAGGTGGAGCTCAGAAGCCCTGTGAGGCGGCAACAGTTTCCCAGGAGTCAGGCCATAAAGAAAGAAGTGCTGGCACTGGGTGGGGCTGAATAGTTTGCATCTTTTCCCATTGCTTCTCACCGGTATCACTTCCATGAAAATCAAGGTTGTGAGAATGTATGCCAGAGTAAGAAATCCTACAGACTGCTTTGTGTGCTCAACCCTCCCCACCCCATAATATCTTTAGCTGTTTGTCTTCATCTTAGAAAGAGCTATCCCACTAATGTCTGGGAAAACGGCAGAGATGCTAAGCAAACCAAAGAAATATCATGCTGGGGATCATATTTCTCCTGTCACAACAGTCCTTCTTCTTGGGAAGAACATACTTAGCACGAAACCAAAAGGCATTTGCTGTCTAGCCATCTCAAGATCATCTCTTAGCAAATGCATCTGACCAAAAACCTGCCCTTTGCTTCACAATCCACCTTGCTTCACACTCTGCCTTTTAAACTCACTCTAAAAATAAAATGAGTCTCTTGGTACCAGGTCAACACCTGAAGCATCCATCGGTGGCCCCAAGCCTCAATAATCCACATGCTGAACACACCTTATCTATGTTCACTTCACCAGGCTTTAGTCACTGTATCCATTATGAACGAGGGTTCCTTTACTATTCTCAGAAAGCAGCCGTTTGCATCTGCCTCTCTAAAAAGCAAGGCTTGGCACTGCTGCAGGCTGTAGTTACTCCTAGGCTGCAGGGTTTCCATAGCCTTACTGATATCTCACACATACACACACACACACACACACACACACACACACACACACACGCACAAACACATTATATACAGACATTCCTAATCCTGGCAATGTACCTTCTTGGGTCTTTTTCTCCTCTGACTGCTGCCGTTGAACTTCTCTCCACTGTCGCTTTTCTGAGCTGCATCTTCGTTCATCATTTTGAACAGTTTGGAAAGAAAATAGCTGTGCCATCAAACCCTGCCGCCTGTACAGACCACTAGCAAGTATGTACTTACTGGAGGAAAGCAGGAGAAGGAGGAGGGGTGGGGAAGGGGCGCGCACTGGGAGGGTGAGGACGGTGACGTTGCCATGGCAGCAGCTGCCACAACTGTTTATCTGACTGCATTGTTAAATCTGATTCAACCAATTACCATCAGGGACTGGCTACAATGAAGAAAGCCTTGTAAAAAAGAATGCCGGGGGACTCGGATGATTTGGGGACTCTGATGGTTGGTTTTCGACACACCCTTTTTTCGATCAGCTCTCAACCCATGTGCAAAACCTGCACTTAATTTTCTTCCTTACAGGTACTTCAACACAGAACCGACACAATGTGTAATGAGAAAACAATGACATGCTTAAATGTGTTTCCGAACCTGAAGGGGTACATCTTAGCTGGTCAAGATGCTACTTAAGCAAATGGATTAGCTATAAATATCATAAAGTAAATATAAGAAAGTTCCATGCTTAAGATGTTATTCACTTGATTTAACATTATAATTGATTAAAACTCCATTCAAGGATGACTTTTATCATAAAGCCTGGAGAACAGCACTTCCAGCATCCAGGCGACACAGACCACTCCTTCATTCTGAGCCTCCTCTTTTCACGGAAAGCTCTGACAGAGCACCTGTAACACCATTGCACAACTGCACAACTGTCTTTTCCTGACAGGACAGGGAGTTGTGTGTGGTGTGTGTGTGTGTGTGTGTGTGTGTGTGTGTGTGTGTGTTCAGGAGGGAGGAGATCATCAAGTTTCTCTCAACTAAACATGATATATAGTTCCTTAACGTCAGTTAATCAATATTACTTAAATGAGTAAGACACTATAGGTAGCACAAGCATAACAAAATTTCATAACTGACCTTGGAAATTTTCTGAACCTAATTCTATTGACTGATGAATAAAACATAATCCCTACTCTCAAGGACCTTGAAATATAAAGTTGCAAAAATTATTTTAGACAGGAGAGGAAAAGGAACCTTGTTTATATAACAAGAAACCCAATTTCACCTATTGGAACAAAGTGGCCATGTTTGTATGTTAGAGCCCAATATGCTGTATACAAATACCCATATATACATACTGAACACTCATCCCTGTTCCTAGAAAACAAACCCCAAGTGTAATACACAAAACTGGCAGAGGTGAGAACAAGGAGATAATGTATATAAATACATTTTGAAATTGAAGGTGTCTCTGTAAACATGTTCCTATTGTTAATTCCACCGTTGTTATTACAAATAAAGACAAATTTTTACTCAGAAAAGTGTACCTTATAAATGTTTTGTGCATGAAGATAACATCAAGGTTGAGAACTCGCCTTTCCATCGGACACAGCAACAAAATTCACCTCTTTCTCTTTTGTTCTTTCTGCCATTTTAGCCCTAAGACCCGTGCCACAGCCCCATCTGGAGTCAACCCTGTCTAGCTGCCTTGGCTCCTTCCACCTTCCTTCCAGACTTATCCCACCAAGACTGCCTTCTTTCCATTGTCTCTATGATTCCTTGGAGCCCATAGCCAGTCTCAAGAGGCACTGAGCCTCTTTTTCCTTTTAAAAACAAGAACGGCTACAGAAGCTTCCAGAAGCCCAACTCTTGCTGTCATTAGAGTGCTACCAAAATCCCCATGATATCCCACATCCTTCCACTTTCCTCTCACACCTCCGCTCACCAATTCCCTCACCTCGCCCCAGAAGGCTCCTTTTACTTGACCTGTATTGGGAGAAACCTCCGCCTGGAAACTGGATTCATTTACTCAATAAATATTTATTGAAAGTCTACCATGCACCAGGAACTAAGTACAAGGGATACACTGTCCTATCCCCCAGGGACATAGTGACAAACAAAACAGGTAACATGTTTGTAATCACTGTGTTTATATCTGAACAGGGGAACTAGGTGGTAAACAACAATATGGTGGTTAACTGCTATGGGGAGGTAAGGATACCGAGTAATGGGAGACAAATGTTATTTTATACAATGTGCCAGGGAATGCTTTCTAGAAATCTGAATGATTTGGAGACTCTGATGTTTGGTTTTCGAAGTACCCTTGTTTCAATCCTGAAGGGGTACATCTTAGCTGGTCCAAGGAACCAGGGACCAAGTCAAGCAATCATCTCAAGGAAGAACATTCTAGGCAAAGAGAGTAGCCATTCAAATATCCTGAGATGAGAACTTCCTGGCAAACCCATTGAGAAAACTACAACTATCAAAACAGGAAAAGAAGAAAAAAGGAGTCCCTTTACAGCAACTGGATCTATAGAAGAGACATGCTACTAACAACCTTCATTCCCAGTGGATGCCAGAATGTGCTATTCGATGGGTTTAGTGTCCCAGTTAGGAGCATAATTATTGTTTTCATATCACCTCGACAATAAAAGCTGAAAGCAAACATACTTTGGATTGCAACAGCTCATAAGTTGGCAACTTTTGATTATGTGTGGACAGCCTCTTATAATAGTGCCTTCTTTGTCAACATCCAAGTGCATTCATGTGCATGGACTTAAACGCTCAGATTCAGGCCTCTAATTTTGACAACCTGCTAAAGCACTGGCTATTCAATGTCTTAGTCCATTTTTTGCTGCTGAAACAAAACATCTGAGACTAGGAAATTTATAAATAATAGCAATGTATTTCTTACAGTTCTGGAAAAGTAGGAAGTCTAAGATGGAGGCACTAGCAGGCTTAGTGTCTGGTGAGGTCCCAGTCTCTGAGGCTAAGATGGCACCTGGAATGCTGTGTACTCACATGGGGAAGGGACACAAGGGCAAATGGGAAGACTTTGCTAGTTTCGTTTTATAGGGTCACTAATCCCATTATGACTTACTCATCTCCTAAAGGCTCCACTCCCCAGTACCATCACACTGGGGGATTAGGTTTCAACATGAATTTAAAAGAGGGCACAAATATTCAAACCATACCAGTATTGTTCTAGAATATTATTTAAATTTTATACAACTCACTGGCTTTACAGAGTGAATGTAACCGCACAAATACCATACCTGCACATCTACACTTAAAATAAAAAAATAAAAATCTTAATCAGAAGATAAATAGGTGCTGGTGGTCTTCTATTGATTACACCAGAAGGTAAATATTCAAGAAAATGTCAAGGATCTATTATAAGTTTTGGACAGTCATTCTTTCTCTATAAAACTTTCAATTGGCTTTTTTGTGCCTCTCTGCCAGGCAGTCTTCAATCTCTACCCTAATATTATAGTTTTAGTGGGTACATCCTTGACTGGACTCCAGGCTCTCTGAAAGCAGGGTTAATGTCTGTCTTGACATACCACACAGAGTCCAAAACAGTGCATGGTATGCAAAAGGGGCCTAGGTTCTAGGCCCTTTTTAAATGCAATAACAATTTTTTTCAATCTTTACCATGAATTTGAACTTATTAAATTTCTACAGAAGTATTTGGGGGGGGGTACTTGGGTATTGAACTCAGGGGCACTCAACCACTGAGCCACATCCCCAGCCCTATTTTGTATTTTTATGTAGAGACAGGGTCTCACTGAGTTGCTTAGTGCCTCACTTTTGCTGAGCTGGCTTTGAATTCGTGATCCTCCTGCCTCAGACTCCCAAGCCACTGGGATTACAGGCATGTGCCACCGCACTTGGCTCATAGAAAGGTTTTTCTCAATCCTAGATTTGCTTTCATTTTGTGAACTTTGTGATATCAAGGAACTATGTGAAAACTGTGTTCCAGGTTTGTATAAATATGTTAAAATATACTCTACTGTCATGTATAACTAAAAAGAACAACTAAAAAAAGATTTTTAAAAATATTTCATAAATTAGAGTCCTTATATGTAAGATAGCAATAATGATAATACCTTACATTTTAAAGCATTTTATAATTTATAAAATCTTTTTTGACTCCTGAGATGAAAGTTTCATGAGGACAGAAATCTCTGTTCTCATTGATCTACCCAAGCACTTGGAGCAATACTGGCATATGGCAAACCTGTAAGAACTATTGAGTGACTTTATGGGATAAGTCTCAACCCCATATGGATAAGGCTGATATTAATCACAGTACAGGTGAGAAAACTGGAATAAAAAGCAGTTTTGGTAACTTGCCCAAAGTAACAAAGTTAATAAAATATAGAGCTTAAGTTCATCTCATTTGAAGGCTTTTGCTCTTTTATTAAATCATAGTTGGCTTCAATGAAAAGCAGCCACTTAATAAAGTGAAGTAAGATGGGCAAAGTCTGGGATGGAAAATGCCCAGAGCAGAAACCACAGTCAGATGACAGTGACCCACGAAGAAAGAGGAAGAAGTCTTTATTGGTTTTATGTCATGCATATTTTATAGGCATAGAGATTTATAGTTGATTATATTAATTTTAATATGCCTACTCTATTTTATTTAACCATTAAAGATAATTGTATTACAAAATCTAACATTACTTTTTTTAATCATAAGATTATTTGAGTGGGGTAAAATTCCTTGAAGTATAAGCAATTATGTCTTACAGATAGACTATCTTCCAAAGTTCATCTGTGAGTCAGAGTTGTCTGGTGTTAAATACACATTTTTCACAGAAACAATGTTATAAAGGCTCAGTTCTGTAAAGCTCTCAAAACACTTTACCACTCACTGTTACTTAGGGCAGAAAAATCTTAACAGCATGGCAGAATTGGATAGAGGTTCACCAAAGCATTTTTCTCTTCCTTTTGAGCACATAGGTAGAGGACTGTTATGGGTTATACTGTGTCCTTCAACAGGTATCTTCAAATGCTAATCCCCTGTACCCGTAAAGGTGACCTTATTTGGAAAAGGGGCCTTTGCAGAAGTCGTCATGCTAAGATGAGATCATAATGAATTAGAGTGGGCCCTAAATCAATGACTGGTGTCCTTGAAAAAGAGGGAGAAGAGAAGGCAAAGAAGACACATAGGAAAGGCCATAGGAGGATGAGAGGTGGAAATTGGAGTGATGCACCTGCAAGGAAAGGAATGCCAAAGGATGGCCTGCAACCACCAGAACTCAGGGAAACAAGGAGGATTCCTTCTCCAGAGCTTCAGAAGGAACACAGCCCTGACAACCTCTTGCTCTCAAACTTCTAGCCTTCATAACTATGAGAGAATTAAGTCCTGTTGTTCTAACACATCCAATTTGTGAAATTTTGTTCTGGAAGCTGTAGGAAACAACTACAATCATATTTTCCTCCCTCCCTTGCAATCAGTTACAGCCACAAGTCTTGATTCTCACCGGCAGGATGTGGCTGGAAATGCTCATCACTTTTGGGCCTACTTAGTAAAACCCTCCCGTGGGTAATTTCCTTCTCTCTTTATCCATCTTCTGGCTGAATACAGAGGCAAACATAAACTAGAATGCGGAAAAGCAACAGGTTGAAAAAAGTCAGTCTTTGAACCAGTGTGTAAAGTCAGGTCCTTATTCCCGCGTGTGTTTCTTGTAGAACATGAGAAATGTTTTTCTCACAAGTCTTCACAAGTATTTAGTTGCTTATTATGGTATTATTTGTTAAATCAGCTTATGGTAACTAACTCCATCCACTAGTGCTTTTGAGAGACTATAATCATATTTCCACTTAAGAATGCTTGATGTATGAAGATATACTCAGTGCATCAAAGTTTTCAGCTGAAGAAAATGGAGCCTATGTCCTGGAATAAGACCCTAGTATGATAAGAAAGGGAACACAAGGAGCTACAAGGGGATCAGAAGAGATCAGAGGAGTAATATTGTGTATTAGAGGTAAGTAAGGAGAAAGGGATGCCTGAGGGGTTTATGAGATAACAATCCCACAGCAGCTTCTGTCCGTTCTCCTTTTCCTCCCACCTCTCTTCCTGGATAGATTCTTGGCTTACTTTCCTGTTGCCAGAAGTCACTGCTCTGACCTTGGTGATCTCCCTTCTTGACCCACTGAGAAAATGAACACAGAGCACTCGCCTCTCTTATAAACAAAAATATATAGACTTCTTGAAGCTCTCTAAGGATTCATAATTCTTGTTTTGTTTTATCTTTCTACATTTTGTCAATGAGGGAAAGATATAAAATATAAAGGTAGCCAACAAAGGGAAAGCTTGTCTTCTCAAAGTTCATAATCACAAAGGCCTGGTGATTGTGGAATGTACACAGGGTTGGACTCAGATGTACTTCCAGGCCTCAGGGCTGCCCTCCTCCAGTGCCTTTCCTGGATTGCCAGTTGTTTTACTCTAGTCTTATTCTATATTGTTGTTCCTCCACAGAAGACCTGGAAAGACTACTATAGTACACCTTCTTGGAAGAAAAAGCCAGGCTCATCAGCCCAGCAAGAAAGCTTCTTCATTTTTTCTTCTCCCAGTTCTTTGCTGTTTCACCTTCAACATCAGCAAGCTCCTCTCCCTCTCATGATCCTTTCCTTCCTCACACCTATTCCTCCTTCACTTATTCCTTTATTCATTCAACAGGTATTTATTGGTTGACTGGCTGAAATATGCCAGGTTCAACTCTAGATGGGGTTGGGGGGTAGGGGGTGGCATGAATTAGATCACTGTTGCCTTAAAGGAGCTCACAATCTAAAGGTAGGGATAGTCCTCCAACTAGAAGTATTATGTCTACAGAGGAGATTGAGTGTATAGAACACAAAACAGAGGCGCTCAACCTAGTCTAAAAGAAGAGGTTATGTGTCTGAAATGAAGTGACTTGCAAATTGAGAACACTTGAATTGTGAGCTATGACATCTAAATGGAAAGAAGGGGTCCTGTGGGAGTTGAGGAAAATGACCCAAGCAGAGGCAACAGTACGGGTGGATGCCCTCTAGTGGAAGAAACATGGCATTGGCAGAACTGAGACGGCTTGTGTGGGTGTGCGGTAGCCCCAGGCCAGACCTGCAATAGTGACTCCATGCTCAGCCTTCAAGTGTCACCGAATGTGTCTGTGCACAGACTCCCTATTCCACATAAGCATCTGCTATGGACTGAGCATTTATACTCACTGCCATTTATATGTTGAAATCCTAACCCCCACTGCGATAGTGTTAAGTGGTGAGTCCTTGTGAGAAGTATGTTAGTCAGGGTTCTCCAGAGACATAGAACCTATGGGATGTATATACAAAGATAAGAGGGAGATTTATTACAGAAATTGCCTGGTGCAATTATAGAGGCCAAGAAGTGGAACATGGTATTATCTGCAAGCTAATAACTAGGAAAACTGGCAGTGTGATTCAGTCTGAGACCAAAGGCCTGAGAACCAAGAATTCTGACATCTAAGGGCAGGAGAACTTAAGAAGAGAGAGAAAATTCAACCTTCACTCACGTTTTGTTCTACCAGGGCCCTCAACGGATTGAATGGTACCTGTTGACATTAGTAAGAAAATATTTTCTTTACTTCATTTTCTGGTTCAATTGCTATTTCTTTCCAGACACTCTCAGAAATGTTTTACCAGCTACCTGGATATTCCTTAACTCAGTCAAGTGAACACACCTTAACTGTTATTAGAGGGAACTAGGTCATAAGGATGAAGAAGTGATTTCTCTCTCGGTGTGTAGACACAAAGAGAAAACAAACCAGGAAGTAAACCCCCACCAAACACAGGTTCTTCAGGCACCTGGCTCTTGGATGTCCCAGATCCAAAACTATGAGAAATAAAATTGTTTAAGACACCCAGTTGTTTTGTTATAGCAGCTCAAAGGAAGTCAGTACCTGTGTTCCATAGCAAATCATTATTACATCACTTGTGAAACATGTAGCAAGTTAGCCCTGTAGCTTACAGAGAATGTTTCCCCAATGTTCCTAACATCTAGGAAGACAGATCTGGTTGATATGTCTAGAAAAAGCAGACTTTGCAACTGCATAACATATTTATTCTGGAGTTGTCAGGGACCAAGTTTGGGACAGAAGCCAGCCCTAACCCTAGAGCACAAGACCTAGCACATCTCCCATGAAGAACTGAGGAGAACAGAAGCTGCACCAAGTGAGATCCCTCAGCCTGGCCTCACCACAAGTCCTCTGATAAAATATATTCTGTGTCCTTATTGCAGCACATTGAAACTCAAACAAAGGGTGGCATGAGAACAGACTAGAAGTGCAGATGGACTACAAAGTAGAGTATGGCAGTCTGTGCTAAGGATCTCAGATTTAGATAGCAAAGCCATGTGAAGCTATGTAACAGTTTAGGAGAAAAGTGAAATGACAAAATGTGTGTGTGTGTGTGTGTGTGTGTGGTGTGTGTTAAAGAGTTTTTTTTTTTTTTTTTTTTTTTTGGTACCAGGGATTGAACTCAAGGGCACTTGACCACTGAGCCACATCCCCAGCCCTATTTTGTGTTTTATGCAGAGACAGGGTCTCACTGAGTTGCTTAGCGCCTCGCCGTTGCTGAGGCTGGCTTTGAACTCACAATTCTCCTGTCTCAGCCTCCCAAAGTGAAGAGTATTCTTTATACTAAAATATTGAGTGGGAGCTAAAGCAGAGAATGGATGTGAAGAAATGTATCTGAGTCTGTGTACCAGCAGCTAGGGAGACAGATAATGGCGGTGCAGTGGAGGTGCATGTGTTGTTCACAAACCCTGAGAGGAACTCAGAATCAAAAGGAGGACAGAGAGAGGCAACCTGCCTAATGAGCAAGGAGAGAGAGCCCTTATCCTTACAAAGGCCTCATTATCAGGAAGAGCCCTCAAAGACAAAAAAAAAAAAATTTTTTTGAAGAAAATAACATTCTTAAATCCATTTTATTTAACAAAGGAGAGAACAACACTCAAAAAGACTAGCGAGCACTCCCAAGATTCCAACTAGTTCCTAGTACAAGGAAGACCAGGATCCAGGACTATGGCCACCACACATAGCAGCCCTCTTCATGTTACTCTTCATGTGGTGAATTTTAAAATGTTGTGTCAAAATTTATCTAGTTTTGAAATTAAGAAACCATCAGTTCCTGCTTATGGTGTAAAAGACCATAAAGAAACGAATCAATCACTCGCCTTAAAGAATGATTAAGGGAAGAAAGACCCTTGTTTCTGACACAAATACTGAGCATGTCCTGCCCAGATTGGAGCAGGCCAATAAATGATCCATTAAGATGAATTTTAAAGAGGCAACAGCACCAGTTAGGTACCTCCCTTCTTTCATTTTATGCCAGTCTGACATAAGATTACTAAAGAGGTATTTGGTTTCAAAATTTTCCCCATTTAACCTGAGAAGAGCTTTTGGAACCCATGACATCATTTTAGCATCTCACTTCACCTGAGCCACATAATTACTAAAATAAACATTAGTTATTACTTATGAGTTTCATCTTACCATAAATGTCAGCAATAATATTTTAGATCAAATGTAGAGTTTCACAGAAGAATAGCAAAATGTGGGTGAGCTCACCACATACACATTTCTGGCTAGGTCAGTTTTTTAGGACGCGTTGTTATCTGCTTGTTCTACTATGCATTCAGTCTCTAGTGATATTAGTTCTTGAAAATAGCTGTTATAATTGGGTTTCCCTGTAGATGCAAATGAATGGCACACTGGGGCAGGTTGTGTCCTTGACAGACATATTTTTCCAGTGCCACTTCAATTTATTACCATAAACATTTTTAATCTTAAACCAGCTTACAAATGTTATAAGAATTTTTCTTTAACCTATGAAGAGAAAAATCTATATCCATTGATAAATACCCAACATACAAATAACCCAGAGCTCCATATTTAAGCTCTATATAAATTTAAGTCATACTTTAAAGGATGAGTACTCATGAGAAAATCAACAATCACAATGTTATATGGTAATTTAGAGACCAGAGTATCCAACCCCTCTTTTTCAACAAGTTAGGTAAACTGGACCCCACAAGGTCATGTTACTCACTCAAGGTAACACAGTTAGTGATGCCTTGAACTAAATTCCAAGTTTTCTCATACCTAATCCAGTGTTGATGTCTTCTAGTGGGGTGTGTTTCTACTGAAATGAACTTTAGGATCCTCCTTTCTTGGCACATATAGGCCCAACAATTGCTCAGAGGTTTTAGATTGAATAAAAAAGAAATTATATGAATCATTATCTACCAGGTTTAGAAATGTTTCAGGCCTTAGAAGTACAGAGTAGGGAGCTAAGACAAAATTTTCTT
Organism: Xerus rutilus; assembly: GCA_028644305.1. NCBI lineage: Eukaryota > Metazoa > Chordata > Mammalia > Rodentia > Sciuridae > Xerus > Xerus rutilus. The sequence goes on from CM053408.1 coordinate 36,861,445, forward strand.
TTTTTTTGGTACCGGGGATTGAACTCAGGGGTACTTGACCACTGAGCCACATCCCCAGCCCTATTTTGTGTATTATTTAGAGACAAGGTCTCACTGAGTTTCTTAGTGTCTTGCCATTGCTGAGGCTGGCTTTGAACTTGCAATTCTCTTGTCTTGGCCTCCCAAGCCGCTGGGATTACAGGCATGCACCATCGCACCTGGCTAAGACAAAGTTATCTTGATGTCCCCCCTAATGCTGCAAAATACCTCAAGTTTAGATCAAGGATCGCTGTAATGCAGAGAATCACAGTAGGAAACACAAAAGAGGATTCATTTAGAGATGAACTTGCATTTTCATAATATTACCCTTTGTCAAAGGATCTCGAGAATGAGGGAAAAGCAATGATAGTATGAAAGTTAAAGTTTCAAAGAGCTTTAAACAAACAGATGGAATCAAAAAGGTAATAAATGGCAAAGGAAATCAGTTTGCTATCTTATCACTCCTATGAATGAATTATTAATGATTGACCAGTACTCTTCCCAGTTAGGGAAAAAAATATGATCAAAATGAAGAATTTATTATTAGTGCTTTCTAACTACTGTTCATTCCAGACGGATGGTATTCTAATTATCTATTGCTATTACAAACTACCTCACAAACTTACTGGCTTAAAACAATTTTATTTTGCTAATGAATGTGTGGGTTAGGGATTCAGGTAGGGTTCAACTGACCAATTCATTTTGATTTTGTTCGCTGGGGCAGCCAGGGCTGCAGGATCCACTTCCACAGTCCTTTGTGACTACTTAGTTCCTAGTGCTTTCTAGGAACTTTCCTAGTCACTTTGTCTTTTTCCATGTGTCATTTCACTCTTCAGGACCTCTCCCCATGGCCCACTCTTCTCTCTGGTTAGCGGTTGTAAGGTAGTTGCTTTCATCTATGACAGCTGACTTCCAGAAGCCAGAAAGTAGAAGCTGCCGGACCAACCAACGGCTTGTCCATATTTTATTGGTCAAAGCAGTGAAAGGGCCCACGCAGATTCAAACAGTGAAGAAACAGACTCCACCTCTGGATGGAGTGGTAGAAAGGACACATTACAGAAGAGCATATAGAATGGGAGCCATCACAGAAAATGTCCTCTTCCACACTTTGCTAGCAAGCATGAGGAAGAGAAAGCATAAGGGTCAATTTTGCATGCTACAAACTACAAACACAATGTCTTTTTCCCAAATGATCAGATTCTGCTAGCCAGAATTGCAATATTCTACATTCTCTTTTTTTAAATTAAAAAAAAACTTATCAATATTAGTTTGTGGAATGGTTAATTCATATTACTGAGTTGAACTCTATTTCCTCCTAAAGCAAATTCTTCATGGACTTCTGAAGACAAGTTTCATGTGTTTTATTTCTGAATAGGAGCCACTGTTACTAATAAATTAACAGGAATAAATTCCATATTTCAAGTATACCTTCCTTTGCAGTCTCTGTCTTTGTCTTTACATTTTTGGCCCCTCTTCTTTTTATATAACATCTGTATGACCTCCTAACAGCACTAAACTCTACCATACACAAACATGATAATGAAAACAGCTTAAAAAGGCAAACAACTATATTTATTAGAGGTTAGAATTAATGAGCTAGTGTCTAAAATGAGACACTTGTAGTGCAAGCATATTCATGGTTAGTTTCAATTCTATATTAGAAAAATGATTAAGCCGGACACGGTGGTGCACACCTGTAATCCCAGCACTTTGGGAGGCTGACAGGAGAATCCTGAGTTCAAAGCCAACCTCAGCAAAGGCGAGGAGGTAAGCAACTCAGTGAGACCCTGTCTCTACATAAAACACAAAATAGGGCTGGAGATGTGGCTCAGTGGTCGAGTACCCCTAAGTTCAAAACTGGTACCAGAAAGAAAAAAAAGGAAGGAAGGAAGGACAAAAGACACATGATTAAACACATAACAAAATTAGAGGTAAGATTAATTATTAATTTAACTACTCTGATGTTACAGTCCAGAAATTAGTCTTTAGTGCTAATATATGTAAATATTGGGTATTATTTGTTCTGGACCTTAACAAAGACTGTATATCAGATGGATTCCCTTTGTCATTCAACATTTGTGGTATGCTTTTCTATTTAAGCCTGTTTCATGCTTCCATCTTAATAGTAAAACTAGACCAGAATATATATTTTAATTTTTAATGTATTTAACTACTGAGAACAAATTGTTTCTTGGGCTTTGATCGCGTGGTGATAAGCAGATCTAGAAAGGGAATATCTGAATCCAAGTAGGAAGGAGAATCCTTCTCATGCAAATTTATCAAGTCATACATGCAAAATCTAGTAACCACAGTATGGTCAACCCATCCATTTTCGTCACACTGAAGATATGAATCACTACATAATATCTTCTTGCCGCTTTTCCTTGTAAAAGTGTCCAAAATATAACTTTTGCCAGCCTCTCAATTTATAAAAACAGTTAGAATGTAACAACAATAATACATTCAATGCTATATAGATTGAAATTGTAAGAGCAAATACACAAATTGAAGCAGTTATACCCTAGGATATCAATGCCACACTTGGATCTTAAGTTGTTTCATCTAAAAACTATAGGAATCTAACTAAGTAATAACTTAATTATTGCTAATGATATAGAACATTTCAAATTTCATATATATCTTGCCAAATATCAGATTTCCAGGGCCATACACCTTTTTACCTAGAAAGTTAACAAGAATATCAAGGGGGCTGGAGTTGTGGCTCAGTGGTAGAGCGCTTGCCTAGCATGCGTGAGGCACTGGGTTCAATTCTCAGCACTGCATATAAATAAATAAAGTTCCATGAATAACTAATATATATATATATATATATATATATATATATAGAATATCAAGGATCTGTGATCCTATGCTACTCATAGTTATGAGACTCCTGGGTCTGAGCCAAAGGACAGTATTACACACAGAACTGTAAGCAGCATTAGAATTACTATCAGGGGGCTGGGGATATAGCTCGGTTGGTAGAGTGCCTGCCTTGCATGCACAAGGCCCTGGGTTCAATCCTCAGCACCACAAAAAAAAAAAAAGAATTACTATCAGTTTCAGTCTCCTTTGTTCCCAGTTCTTCCAGAGGTAATTGTGCAGTCCTAGATAGATGCTTCCATATTCAATGGATTGTATGCTAGAAAGCAATTGTGAGTTTAGAGAACTTGAATCTTTTGCAGTGGGCATCAATCATGGCTGTACTTTGCTCCCGGGGGAGCCATTATCTTTGTTACTAGGGAATAAGCATACATGACCTTTGCTTCTTTTATCTTCCAAGGCCGGATGCAGTACCAACATATTTGAAAAGATAGTCTAGATCAAAGAAAGTACATATGCTTGCAAATACACAGAAATGCAAGGAACTTACGGAAAAGTATCTACTCAGTGGGGAGTTTCAAGCAATAGAGGTTGTTTTGCAGTTGTGGAGTGCAATACTAACTTGCCCTTTGTGATGGTCTAAGTTTAAATGGAAAAATACATGAGATTTCCATCAAATTCTCTGCAGTCCTAAGTACATATTTATGTAGTGATATATAACAGCTTGTTTATGAACACACATTATCTGTAGTCTTACCAGAATTACTGTGTCATACAATAAGAAGCAATGGTTTGAAAGTGGGTCCATGTTGGTTTTAATTCCCATGCCGTCACTGACAACATGGTTCACCACAAATCAAGGAACTTGCTTGGGCCCCAGTTTCTGTTTCTTTTGAAATGTGTAGGTGCTCTCTTATTTTTTCTGCCAGATATTTTCTTCCTTTTTTTTCAAACTGTTAAGAATCCTTGAATCTAGGAACTTACATTTTAAAGTGGGGAAAAAATGACAAAGAGAATTTCCTGAGCTGATTAAATGACCAGTAATTCAATATCAGACAGAATCTAATGTAGCTGTCTTCGTTTTCAATTTCCTTTTATTTTTCCACTGGAAAACACAGACATTGGAAGACATATGAGATTACAGAACCTCATTTTTCTCAAGGTCAACAAATAAAGTTGGAAAATAATTGTAACACATAAATACTGACAGTAATGATATAAGTTATTTAGACTTGCAAAACAATTTTGGAAGTTGTATAAATGCTGTGGAGTTTTACCCACCAATTTGTACAGAAATAAAAAGTCTACTAGACTTGAACCTTGAGTCACTTTCCCCATCTGTCATATGCAGTAAATACAGCCCTTTATTTCCACTTTGGAAATACATTTAATGTAGTGCTTCAGTTCTCTATTGCTCCACCCCTTTTTCTTTCATATCTGAACTACTGTAATCATGGGATTTGTTGTCTCCTTTTCTTCAGGTTTTCTGTGCCAATCTGACCTCCAGAGAGTTTTTTTGTTTTGTTTTGTTTTGGTTTTGGTGGTGCTGGGGATTGAACTCAGGGCCTTGTGCATGCGAGGCAAGCACTCTATCAACTGAGCTACATCCCCAGCCCCAAAGAGTAACTTTTAATCTTCATAAAAATAGAGTCTTCATTATCTTTAGAATAAAGTTCAAATATCTGCAACTATTGTTCAAAATCATCTATACATTCCTGTCTTTAAGTGGTTTACTCAAGGTGATCTATAAAGAGAGACAGATAAGTTAAAATATAGTGTTATCAAATTAAGGATGAGGAAAAGTTAGCAGAGTTTCCAGAAAAAGCATCAAATTCTATTTTGATGGGCCAGTAAAATATCCCCAAACCAAAAATACCTATTCTTATTTTCTTTTTTCTCCCTATAATCTACCTACCTCAAGTTCTCAATTTTGATAATGACACTTTTTCTAACAATGACAAACAGCATTAAACTTTTCTTCTCTCAAACGGGAAGCTGTACTCCATATATGTATAATATGTCAAAATACATTCTACTGTCAGGTATAACAAAAAAGAACAAATTTAAAAATTTTAAAAATAAATAAATAAACTTTTCTTCTCTCTAGGTCACTATGCCACTTCTTGATTTTATTCATCATACAAGGCAGTTAACTGATTAATATGTGTCTGCCTTTTCTCCCCATCTTAATAAATCTAGGTTTTATCTCGCTCCCTTAAAACACACCAAAATGTGTGTGTGTGTGTGTGTGTGTATAAGTGTGTGTTTTATATGAGTGTGTATATGTGTGGTGGGGGACGGAGGTACAGAGTATCAAACCCAAGGCACACGCTAGGCAAGTGCTTTACCATTGAGCTACATCTCAGACAGGCTAGGTATCTTTGTGTTCTGAGTAAAAGCCATTGTCATTATTTCTTCCACAGACTTACAACATCTAGAATAGCAGAAAAGTCTATTTCTTTAAAAAGTAGATATCAATTTAACTTAGAAAACGGTTGAGTTCCTGAAGTTTAAAACCATTTGGTCCTAGAAATCATGTTATATATGGCTTCATGAGCCCCTGGACAACCCACAAGAAACCTTTATACCACCCAAAACAGTTTTCAATTATGTCTAAACTATTATTCTAAACATTTCTTCCCCAGGAAAATGAATTTCAGATTCCAGGGGAGATGATAAAATCATTTTCCCATCATGATAGCCTGAGCTTCAAGGAGGGAAGACAAGAATTTCATTAAGCAGAAAAGAATCAAGTCATTGACTCAATTACATTTGCCCAGAAAGAATGTCAGTATTCCTTCAGCAAATATTCTTGTGCACCTACTAAGTGCCGGATTTAGATACAAAGACAATTAAGACATGATTCCTGTCCTTAAACATATGCATTAAAAGGTATTCTCTTCTTATTGAGAACACTCCGTTCCCATTTTCACTTTAACCTAACAAGGTTAAAACCACCCCCAGGAGATTTCTTTGCATTGATTATAGTCTTTTCTCATCAATATTTTCTTTCTGGTACTGTTGGTCACCCAGCAGATAGTGTGTATTTCTTGATCAATTTAAGAGACTGCAGATAAATCAAGACTACTCAGTTATTATTAGCCTAATTGAAAAACTCCATCTGGTTATAAGCTAAATAAAAATACAAAAATACAGCAGATGCCTTCTCTTGGTCTAAGTAACATTTGTGATACAGTAAAAATTTATCTTGCTTTTCCCTCTTGGTATAATCTCTCTTTTTTTTCAAAGCTATTTACAAAAAGTTTATTCTACTACTTCTACTTTGAAATTATCAAGTACTTCTAAGTATCTAGAAGGGCTAGATATTTAAGAACTTGTCTGCCATGCACACAGCAATAATACATTGCACATGTAGCAATGGTTAAAATTGAGGTATCTTCTAATATGACTGTTTTGTCCTTAGGCCTTTTCCTCCTCACTTTCTTCTCTCTACTTTCAGCCCAGTAGACAAGTACAAGCACATGTGATGCTTAGAGATGGTTAAACAAATTCACATTCATAAGTCATTCATGGAGAACAAGCTTTCCTATGAATTTCAATACAAAATGTACAAAATTTTACTATTTTGTCATACTCTGACAACCTCTTTAATATTTAGAGACTAGATGTTGCAAAATTAGGACTCATTTGTCCATTATATACACTATATACACAGAAAAACAAAATGCCCAAAACAAAGTAAAATAATGTCTGAAAATGTCCAAGTATGAACACAGTAACATATTATCTTTTGCAGTTGCTTCCTTCTCATCTCCTTGACATCAGTGAACAAGTACAGACAGTACTATACTGCTCACAGAGGTGGTTTAACAGTTCCATTCCCAAAAGACAATAGTTCATATGACTTTTAGCAAAAATATATTTACAAAGTGATAATTTACTGTCTCTACATTTGAAATACATCAGGCACTTCTAGACAGACTACGTGTCTCAGGTAAGAACTCAATTTGTCCTCTATGTGCACGACAGTCTTGAATAAACTGCACATGTGTAACAATGGCTCTAATTTGAAGACGTCCTCAAAACACAAGCATTCTGGCCCTTCACCAACCCAGTGGGCTATATGCTATTCGGTGGGCTATATAATATTCAGAAGACAATCTTTCCTAGGAATTTAACATAAAACATACAGAATCTATTTTCTAATTATAGTTTTGACATACGCTGGCAACTTTTTTTAACATCTAGAAAGACTACATGTAGATTTGGACTCTTGTTCTTTAATATACTATGTACACAGAAACGTGAAACAAAACCCATAGACGTAAGGAACAATGGTTATCCTTGCCTCATTGTAAGCACCCTGGCATGGTGCTGTTCTTCTCTTCCTTCTCCTCCAGAGAACCAGCACACAATGTGTACTGTGTACTACTCAACAGGGGGTTTGGCTATTCTCCAAAATAACTTTTTACAAGAATTGTAACAAGAAGAAATTTACACATGTGTTACATTTTACTACTTCTACTTTTAACATATATCAGGCACTTCAGAACATCTGGAAAGTCTGGGTATTTCAAAAAATACTTAGCATTGTCAATTATATACACCGTAAAGAGGACTAAAATGCACACACAAAACATTATTATAATATGAAAAACGTCTTTTATATATGACCAGTCCAGCATAGGATCTCCATCTCTTCCTCCTCATTGCCTTCTGCTCCACACCCTCTAACCCACTGAACACACGTGGACAAGTGTAGCTCCTGGAGGTGTTTCTAGAGGTTGTCTAACAACTCCATTTCAAAGTCACTTGCAGAAGACATTTCTTTTCTGCTGTTTTAAAACAAATGGCCATTTACAAGTTATCTTCTAACTCATATGTTGGCAACCTCTTTAGATGTAGCACGTTCAGATGTAGCAAAAGTTTTCTTTCAGAAGGTTGGGCCGTAGTTCAGAGCAGCTTTTTCGTATTGTATACACAGGCCTTCTACAAACGGCCAGGAAATCTTCCCAAAGGGTGGTGTGCACTACCAGTTGGCCAGATGTGGCCTGTCCCTCTACCATTTCTCTCTTTGGTAGAATGAGGACCAACCATTGAATGGCCGCTGACTGTTCCACTGTATCGACTGGACTCTGCTCACCTTCTGAAGGTTAAGGATCTGTTCGTGGTGAGGTCTTACCGAGCTCACATGGAGGCATCATCCAGGGGCATGGTCTGTCACCCCAATGTCCAATGAGTGGCCTGGCTTTCTGGCGTCCACCTGCCTCCTCGTGCGCTGGAAGCCCCTGCCAGTTCCCGGAGCTTTCCATGGCCACCTCCTGCCACTCAAGGGTGCGACTTCCTCAGCACAACTTTGTCTGGGACAGGCAGGGTTGGGCTCAGACAGGCAGCAGCTGTCAGGTGATACAGGTGAGGAGAAGCTGCCAGTTCAAGATGCCTGGACCTGCCAGCGATCAGATGCGCTGGGACTCTTGGCGCCCTTCGAGGCAGAGGCTGCAGCTGGTCCCCAGGCCCTCAGCTCACTCACTCGCTGGCGGCAGGCGAAGGAGGTCCACGCAATCTTCACTTGGGATCAGCACCAAAGCTCAGATCCTTGAAAGATCCAACTTGGTAAGTGTTCCTTCCCTTATGACCTGTGATGGCCAAGTGGGTCAAGGAACGAAATAGGTGTCTCTATGCACAGCAGGGCAAGCAAGGCATCCCTTGCTGTGGGCCTATGTTAGGCCACTATTGCCACTAGCCCCAAGAAGACAGAGGGATCTTGAATGTCATCTGTGTATGGCAGACCTTTGTGTCCTTGGGTCATCAAGCCCTTGGGGTAGGGGTGTTGACTAGAAGGAATTGTTTCACCCTAAGTGGGGCAGACACTCTACACCTATGGCATATGTGAGTGGCAGCATGGGAGCTTACCAGGAGATGTCTTCCTCTTAAACTTTTTAAGTTATGCCAGGCAAACTATTCACTCCATTTTGTTAGCTAATTAGGCATGGTAATAAACTCACAGATAGACGGATTGAACAGGAAAAAAGATAAGTGCCCAACACCAGATCAACCCACTAGATCTTGAGACCTAGTGGCAGTATAAGTTGGGCCAGGGGAGCCCTAGGTTGAACCCCAGTACCAAAAAAACCACCCAAAACAACAACAACACAAACCCAGGTACAGGGGTGAGGCAATGTACCAAACAGAATCAAGGCAGATTATCACTGAAAATAGTCAATATAGGCGCCCAAAAGCTAGTAACAAATGGGCAATGGGAGTGTATTTAAATTGCTGTCTCAGACCTATAGAATGGGAGAAAAATTTTGCCACTTGTACATCAGATGGCATTAATTTCCAGGATATACAAAGAACTCAAAAAGCTTAACACCAAAAAACCAGATAACTAATTAATAAATGGGCAAAGGAACTGAAACAGATGCTTTTCAAAAGAAGAAACACAATCAATAAACATATGAAAAAAATGTTTAACATTGCTAGCAATTAGAGAAAGGCAAATTAAAACTACATGGAGATTCTATCTCACTTTAGTCAGAATAACAATTATCCAGAATACAAGTAACAACAAACATTGGAGAGGATGTGAGGAAAAAGGTACATTCATACATTGCTGGCAGGACTGCCAATTGGTGCAACCACTGTGGAAAGCAGTTTGGAGACTCCTTAGAAAACTTGGAATGTAACCACCATTTGACCCAGTTATCCCACTCCTCAGCATGTATCCAAAGAATTTAAAATCAGCATACCGCAGTGACACATCCACATCAATGTTTATAGCAGCTCAATTTACAATGGTTAAGCAATGGAACCAACCTAGATGCCCACCAACAGATGAATGGATAAGGAAATTGTGATAAATACACACAATGGAATATTAACTCAGCCATTAAGAAGAATGACTTTCTGACATTTGCCAATAGATGGATGGAGCTGGAGAATATTATGCTAGGTGAAATAAGCCAATCCCAGAAAACCAAAGGTCAAATGTTTTCACTGATACGTGGAAACTAAACCACAATAAAGGGGGGATGGGAAAGAATAGGAGGAGTTCAGTGGATTAGAAAAAGAGGAACGAAAGGAAGAGAGAGGGGATAGAAATAAGGAAGACAGTAGAATAAATCTAACATAATTTCTAGCATAATTTTGCTATGAACACATATAATTACATAGGTGAACTCCACCATCATGCCCACCCACCCGAACGGGATCCTAATTAGAATAAGGTATATCCTATGCTTGTATAATTTTACCAAAATGGATTCTACTATCATGTATAACCAAGAACCAATAAAATAAAATTTTAAAAAATAATAAATTGCTGTCTCAGAACCTATACTCCTATAGCAAGTGGGAAATGCCCATTTAATATTTGTTTTTATCTTTAAGAGTTACATACCTGGATGTGATTCTTGATTATGCTGGATGAGGGAAGTAACAAAGATGACAGCCTCCCTCTGACCACACTAGAAACTAAACACAAAAACTTCTTTCTCAAAGTTCAGAAATCATTATAAGAGGAATAAACCTCTCTTCTCCAAAAATATAGCTAGGTGGATAATAGTAACACTCAGTGAGCATTTGATATACAAGTGAGAGGCTTTGTTTTGTTACATATTTCTGTTTCTTAGACGTGGTTCCCTAAAGAACACGTTCTCCCCATATATAATGCCACAACAGACCTTCCATTTGGGGTCTTCACTATAGAATGAGTAGGTAGGACCCAAAAGTCCCCTTCCTGCATCGACCACTAACTAGATTAATGACTATGAGCAAGTCATCTTATCCTAATCTCAATGTCTTTATTTCAAAAATAAGATTAAATTGTAGTTATGATTTCTAAGGTTGTGATTCTGGTGCATACTCAGCCATACTCAGTGAAGACTTGCCTTGTGGAGTACAAGACTGGGCTGGATAGCCTACGTTACACTGGCAGTAAAATGGTGTTCCTTGGATCCCTACTCATCAAGTTCTTTAAAACCAGATAATTAGTTTTCTAAATACAGGAAAGAGACTTTAATTTTTTAAGAGTGTAAATTAATTTAAATGGCACAATGTGGGCAAATAGAGCAGTATTGCAATTCCACAAGTGCACACATGCTTTTCCTGGAAGCTGTTTTATGGTATGGTGAATATCATCTGAGACCCTCTTCTAAAACCCATGAACTCTAAAATTTGATGCCTCTGGAAGAAATCTACGCTTTCCTGGGTAGAATGCTACAATTGCAAAATGATAAATATTTTCAGAATAGATCTGTCTGAAGGTATTTGCGGAAGCATTCTAACTCAGCCTACAAAAACTGTTCTATCTGAAGGGGAACCCTACAGGGTGGCTGTCTGGATAATATAAAACAAATAAAACTCATTTAATTATAAAAGAGCACTTTCCTTTTCCCAAAACACATTCTTAGGTCTTGTGCTGGTATCATTGACCTTGAGCTGCTTGTGGGTAAAACTTCATTGGTACGTTACAACCTAAGTCACGAAAGCCTTATAAGTGAAAGATTTGGGGGCATCTAAATGTCCCTACAGACTTTATATCCAGAACCCCAAGACCAACATTATCAGACTGGGAAATATAAGGGCCTATATTGTCAGCATGGAATCTCTTTGGAATAACAGTAAGAAGGGTGAAGATGAGAATGAAGATTAATTGTCACTTTAAGGACTCAAAGAGACAAAAAGGATTGATAGTTCATTACTCTGGAATCTGCCTTAAGCCCCACTGGGAAAGTAGAGTTTGACTCCTTGATGAGAAGCCTAATCGGTACTGCATTGTTTGACATTCAGAGGTGCCCTTACATGGACAGGTTGCTGTCCTTAGTCCACACCATAACCCTCTATAATAAGTGTCCTTGGTTCTCTCATTTGGTATAGAAATGGATTTATTGCTCAAAGTTAAGAACTAACCAGGGTAAAGCCTGGTTAGTGGCAAAGAGGAAGCTGCAACCAGATCCTCCAGCTCCCATATCCACTGTCTCACATTTCCTGTATTTAACTCATGCCCTTGACACTGTCTACACAGCTCATGCCCAAGGTCTGGGATAAATCCAACTTACAATATGTAGGCTCTCTCTCTCTCTTTCTCCCTCTCTCTCTCTCTCTCTCTCTCTCTCTCTATGTGTGTGTGTTTTGCTGGGGTCAAACACAGAGCCTTGTGCATGCTAGGCAAGCGCTCTACTACTGAGCCCTATCCCAGTTCTTTACAATAGGTTTTCTATATATAGAAACCTGTTCAAAATAGGACAAAAAAGGGCTGGGATTGTAGCTCAGTGGTAGAGTGCTTGCCTGGCATGTGTGAAGCACTGGGTTCAATTCTCAGCACCATATAAAAAAATAAATAAGTAAAATAAAGATATTGTGTCCATCTAAAACTAAAAAAAAAATTTTAAAAATAGGAAAAAAAGCAATGAATTCCATACATTTCATATGGCTTTTTCCCTCCAAAAACACAAATTTATCATTTAAGTTGCAGATATTTTTGAACCATGTGTGTAGCCTAAAACTAGTATAGTAAATAGAACTGTAAATTAGAGTCAAAATAATGCTTGGGTTCATTTGTGAGAGCATTAACCTTCCTTCCATGGATTTTTGGTATGCTTTGGTTTGCTAAGTCCTTTATTTCTATAATACCTTATTGGGCTCATAGAAGAGTTAAGCTACAACTTGACCACACAATTAATTATTACATCTAATTGTGATTATGTCAAAATGCATGAGGCTTAAGTAGAGTAAATACAAATCTTTTGTTTAGAGAAGAAAAAGAAGGAAAGAAGAAGAAAAGCTCACATACGGTGCACTGCAGTTTTACATATCCTTGCATCTGATATCAAGAATTTTGCTGTTTTATTCATCATGTTTTCTCCATTTACTAAATAATGGGAGGAGAGGTGTTCAGATGGGATTTCTCAATTCTTCTTTAATGAGAAGCTTCTCCTAGCTACCTCCTGCTGAATGCTGCAGTTACATCTGTCCCATCCTGATAACAAAAGAACAAAAGAACAAACCACTGGTCTACTTAAGCTTTCATCAGTGATAACACCAAGTCATCGAATCTAACAAGAATGCCAAAAAGTAGAAATAGTATGGGAGGAGGAGAGATGAAATAATATCTTTATTTTTAATTATATTTCCATGATTGAGTAAACCTGATTTTAAGTGACTGCTATCCCTTAGGAAGAAGTTTAAAGTCAAATCATTCTGGCTAACTAATAAGGGAGAAATCAGCCCATCTGCCTGTTATTCTGCAATAGTCCCTGAGGCATCACTTTCTCCTTAAACAAATAAATCCAAGGCAAGATGAATGGATGACTTAAAGAAAAATAAATATCTCAAAAAAAATGAAATAAAAAGAAATTTAGAACCAATTAAGAAATTACAAAATTAATTTTCTTCTCATGTAGCTCCACAGAAGTCATAAATAATAATGTTGTACAGCACTTCTCATTTATTTTAAATTAAAATTTACAATCTATTTCAAGAACTTTTTGGCAACCCTCAGATTACAGTCACAGAGCTGGCAGAGAACTCAAGTCATCTGCTACGTATTTTTAAAGCAAGTAAATATCTCGAAACTTAAGGAAAAAATGACTATTATCTAAGTCAAGGTGACCAATAACTATGCCAACCTTTCTATCCTCTGTATCTCTTCTAATATATACCACCTTGCTATTTGGCAAGACTGTCTCTGCTGTCACTGAACCCATTTTTCTTCCATTCCAAAATGAAAAGGAAATGATCAACATAGTTCTAAGAAATCCCTTCCTATACTACTTATTTTTCAGCTCATCTTTTTTTTTCCACCCAGCTTGAATCACCCTAATTTCTTAAACTTGTATGATCTCCTTATTCTTTCTTTTTTTATCATTTGGATTATCTTTAACACTCTTCAGTTTTACTTGATAGTTCTTAAAGTGCATTGGCTATTCACAAACACAAAAATTACCACAGTCAGTATGGTACAGGCATTTAAAAAAATAATAGCAGTGAATGCTAACTTATATTTTGCTTATAACAGATTAGTTTCCAGTTTTTTTATGCCTTCTTCTCTTGTGCTGAGTCCAATCTGTATTTACATTACAAAAGACATCGTACTTCTTCATAGAGAATTTTTATTCCCTGTTAGTAGTTATATTTCTAGTTTGAGGAGTCTTGCGTAATTTGGAGCATCAAGTACAAATGATGGACATATCCTAGTTTTGTTTTGTCATAAAGATGTTAAATCAGGTGGCCCTAAACCCAGTCCCCTTGCTTTATATCCATAAGTAGGAAATAGAACTAAATTATATAATAGATTCATGATTCAAGTTCCTCCTTTTTACGCAGTTCAGCCGGGATAGAGATGGCCACCCTGTTCAGGAAAATATCAAGTGAACCAAATGCAAGATCTCTCATTCTCTAATGGTTGAGATTCCCTACCATATTACTTGATTTTCTTATTGCACTCCCTTCAGATTTTATTTTAGTCCTACAGATAAAGCACATGCTTCGTTTGTAATATTACCTTTCTATATACTATATCATGCTGTTGGCTTTTGATGATATTTATAATTAACGTCGTACCCTAGATTTCTTTTAATTTTCATTTTTATTTCAGATGATAAATATAACTTTTCATGTGAAAAATGTATCTTATCAGAAGGTAAATAAAAAGTAAACTGGCCAGGCTCGGTGACTCACGCCTGTAATCCCAGAACTTTGGGAAGCTGAGACAAGAGTATGGCAAGTTCAAAGCCAGCCTCAGCAAAAACAAGACTCCAAGTAATTCAGTGAGACCCTGTCTCTGAATAAAACACAAAATAGGGCTGGGGATGTGGCTCAGTGGTCAAGTACCCCTCAGTTCAATCCCAGGTACCATACACACACACAAAAAAAGTAAATTAGATTATGCATTTCACATAGAACAGGGAGAAAACCGTGTAAAATTGTGTGGATGTTAATCAAGTAATAAGCAATAATAAAGTAACGTTTTATTATTTCTTTCAGTTACAATTTAAGAACAAGTCAAAAGACATCCCCGTAACTCCTTAATGTTCCAGGACATTTTTAAAGAATAAGTTGTTTTGTTTTGTTTGGGGTTGCCAAAAGAAGTAATTCTGAGGCATGAAAGTAGAGAGAAAAAAAAATCCAGGCAAGAATGAGGAGAGGAGCATAAGTCAGGCTTTCCCTGTGGGTGTGAGCAGGTCACTACAAGTCACTGGATCTCAGTGAGACTCAGACCCACTGAACACTACATCTCTTGGGCCCATAGAGTCCATTAAAAAAAAAAAAATCTGAGCCAGGTGCGGTGGCGCACACCTGTAATCCCAGCACTTTGGGAGGCTGACAGGAGAATCGCAAGTTCAAAGCCAGCCTCAGCAATGGCAAGACGCTAAGCAACTCTGTGAGACCCTGTCTCAACATAAAATACAAAATAGGGCTGGGGATGTGGTTCAGTGTTCGAGTACCCCTGAGTTCAATCCCCAGTACCAAAAAAAAAAAATCTGCATACATTCATTTGTAGGTATTTTTTAATATGCAAGTCATCATATAAGAACCCTTGCTTTAGCCGGGCGTGGTGGCTCAAGCCTGTAATCCCAGCACTTAGGGAGGCTGAGACAGGAGAATCGCGAGTTCAAAGCCAGCCTCAGCAATGGCAAGACACTAAGAAACTCAGTGAGACCTTGTCTCTACATAAAACACAAAATAGGGCTGGGGATGTGGCTCAGTGGTCGAGTACCCCTGAGTTCAATCCCCAGTACCAAAAAAAAAAAAAAAAAAAGAACCCTTGCTTTACAATAATTTTGCTTTCTTTAAATATTATTTTTAGGAATTAATGACAAGTAATATATAATCCACACTTATTTATATATTAATAGTACCTACAGAGTTTTTGTCATTACTTTGAATCCTTATTTGTGGTAGGTGATTGATAAATAAATCATTGCTTCTAACTATGTGAAACCCTGGACAGTGAACATTGCTCTTGAGAACTCTGTGGTGTGAGGGTGCCCAGGGAACGCCCATTTGCAAGATGATTCCTGTTGATGGGGGAAGTTCTGTTGTCATGGAACTCACTAGTTCAAAAAGGTAGAAGAGATGGGTGTAACCTGCCAAGCCCCAAGACAACTTGTTTTTCCCATTTTCATCCTGCTTTCCTGAAGGTTTTCACACAGAATCCCTTTAGTGTACCTACTCATATAAATGACTGCTCAGGCTCCATTTTGTGGTTAGATGCATTCTCCATCAGAGCTGGACCATCCCACTGTGCCCTTGCTTTTTATTAATAAATGAGTCTTTGCCTTATTTCTATAATTTCTAATAATTTTCTCAATCCAGCCTGCGCTGGTCGCTATGAACTATACTAATTTTAGTCTTCTAAATCTGCTTGATTGTATTGACACCAGATACGATCAGGTCTTTGAAAGTTGGGTTAAACTCAGAACACATAGCAACATCCATTTCAAGATATCAATTTGTGTTAACACACACTGAGTTGACTGAGTAGTTCAATACCCAACCTGAAGAGATTGGGTCCACATAAGGCAAAATACAATGGCAGTGGCCATTTTTTGAGGTATGTCTATAAACCGTCAGCAAGTCAATTATTTTCTTCATCATGGAAACAACATACTTGACCCCAAATAGAAAAGACATGCCACAAGCATTATTTTTCTCTGTTCTTCTAGATTTCTTATCCTGAAATCTGCTTCAAAGCAAATATATTATCTTAATAGCACAGGATGAATTCCGAATGAAGCTCCTAAACAAAATGTAATAAAAGGTCTCCTTATATTTTGGTTATTGCAAAATAAATCTACAACTTTCCTTCAAATCCAACATAATTGGTTATTTCTCCTTTGTTCCACTATGTCCTTGGAACATGTCTGTTTCAGTCCTTACTTACCATTCTGTAATTATTTAATGTGTCAACTTCCTGACTACCCAGTAAACATCATGAGTCACTTCTGTATTTTATAACACCTGGTGCCTAGCACAGTGCCTCGCACAGAATAGGTGCTTAACATATATGCTTGTCAGATGAATGAGAGTTAACAGAAGTTCTCTCCATTAGTCTAACCTGCTATGTCCTGACTGATCTTGGACAGTCTTACTTGGTTTTCCCTCTGTTCTACCCCACCTATCTGTTCAGCTACCTTTTACAATCTCATTCAGGTCTTCTACCAAAGTTTGCCTCTTTTGAGAACAATTACTTGCCCAATCTGTGTTCTCACGGTATTTTGTATTCTCCTCCCTTGGCACTTGTCTTGCTCTATTGCAATTGCCCGTGTGCCCTGCTGAGTAATGAACGTGCACTCTGTTTAACATCAACACTAAGGCAGAATCCATAGGAGAAGCTAAATAAATGTATGTTGGATGAATGACCACCAGTCACCTATTTTAATAGTTTTACCAGGGTAGAAGAGTATTTGAAATAAATTAATGAACAAGTCAGGGAAATTCACGTTATATGCCATCATGGACACTGTGTTGCACAATGTTACCTGATATGCAAGTCAAGAAAATAGACTCACTTACTTTCCAAGGTACCAGTGACAATGAAGGGTATGTGTCACCATCTAACTTCAAGCAAGCACATGTGCTCCCCATATCCAACACACTGTCCTCACTGAAACAGATGGATCCTTCCACTCTCGCCCTGGCCCTTGTGTCTTTGTATCCAAGCTCCTGGGAAACTGGCATATCTCTAGAGCCTTCAATTTCTCACCTCCTACTTTTTTAACCTTTTCTAATTTGGCTTCCATCCCAACTACTGCAAAAAGCCACACTTTCCAAGGTTTCCAATAACCATCTCTCAGCCAGATCAAATGGCTTCTTTCCTGTATTAATCATTTTTTATTTCTGCCCTCCAAAAAGCCAGTCAGCAGAGTCCACCATTATGAGTAACTCCCTTCTCCTTGATTCCTCATCATCTTGCACATCCTCTCCAGCTATTTCTGTCAATTTTCTTTGCATGCTGTTAAATCTTTTCTAAGCAGACTAGACTCTGTTCCATGCTATAGCATTTGGACCTTTTCTTATAAATGGTCCACATTCCCTCAGAATTACCAATGCTCTCTACCCACTGAAAATATCCCTAGAGGTCATATTTCCCTACAAAATATCAATCAAATGAAAGTTTTGCTCTGATAAAATATTTGATTTTCAATTGTTTTTCCTTAGTAAAAATGCTTTGTTGATATAAAGAAGGAGTAGACAAGGTTCCTGCTATCATGGAACTTAAACTCATAGCTTTCTGGTACAGAAATGGATCTAAGAGGTGATTGGGTCTTTAGGACATGAACCATGGCAGTCTCTGGGCTGGATGTGGGCTGGGTATGACCTCATTGTGTGATCTCATTGTGTTTAGTTTGTCCCACGCAATTTTGGTTTAGTTTTTGCTAGAATTCACAAAAAGTCAGAAGATTGTGGTGGGAGCAATGGTGCATTCCTATAATCCCAGCTACTCAGGAAGTTGAGGCTGGAGGATCACAAGTTCTAGGCCAATCTCAGCAAATTAGCAAGACCTTCAGTAACTTAGTGAGAACCTGTTTCAAAATAAAAAATAAAAAGGGCTGGGGATGTGGCTCAGTGGTTAACCACCCCTGGGTTCAATTTCCAGTACCAAAAAAAAAAAAAGTCAGGAGATTTTGTGTTTTTGATTTCTTTTACAAACTTGGATATGGCAAGATTGTGTTCACATTGCTACCTAGCAATAATAGGTGGAACCAAGTCTCAGTGGCCCACTTTAGATGAGGCACTTACTCTCCATGTATCAGATTGTAAGTGGCAGTAGCCATTTATCATGGCATTTATGCTGTTGGGTTTTTCTGGGGTTTTGTCTTTTTTTTTTTTTTTACAGTAAAGAAGGGGAAAAACTTATCTTTTACTCTATGTCTATCATATGTAAAAATTCAAAAATGACCAAAAAACCAAGCAATTCCTCTAATGTACAACTAACTCCATGTATTTACTTAAAAATCTGTCTGTCTTGTTTTTTGTTTTGTACAGGCCATTGAACTCAGGGGTACTCAACCACTGAGCCACATCTCCAGCCCTATTTTGTGTTTTATGTAGAGACAGGGTCTCACTGAGTTGCTTAACGCCTTGCAGTTGCTGAGGCTGGCTTTGAACTCGCGATTCTCCTGTCTCAGTCTCCCAAAGTGTTGGGATTACAGGCGTGCGCCACTGCGCCTGGTTGCCTGTCCTGTTTTAAATTCATAAATTCAAAAATTAACGTATGTAAAGGCAAAATAATCTACATAAACCCATCTACATATCATTTCTCATTAATTAAAGTTACATAGTATTTTGGAGTACCACCCATGCCCCCATATGAATTTTAGTATCTATACCTCTATACCTCTCAAAAGCTGCCTTTTCAAAACAATTCCCAATCTCAGGATGACACTGCTTTCTCTCAACCCTTGGATCTCCTTAGCAACTTGGAGCACATGAGTTGCTATATGTTCATCTGTTCTGCTCTTACTACATACCAGGCACTCAGTATGTTTGCATTGCTAAGTATTTACAAATTTCACAGAGAAAAAGAGACAGGTACCCATTAGCTAATTATAAGAAACCAAGAAGCATAACGTACAAAGCTAATTAAAACCACATACGGAGGGAGTTGTACTCTTTGAAGGATGAATGGTATGATCAAAGAGGAGCCTTAGAAAGTGTCACAGAGATTAATTTTCAGCAAGTTTTGAATAGAAGAAACATTATATGTCAGGAGATTAGAGATTAAAGCACAAAGAAAAGGGAAATATACATTTGTCCCAACAAAACAAGGAGTAGAAGTAGAGATGGGCCTATCAGGAAAGAAATGTGTGTGTAAAATAAGAAGTGAAGGGGTAGATAAAAATACCAAGGGAGAGCTTCAAAATCCACATCTTCTCTTCTCTCTGTCAAGATTTTAAGTCCCATTGTGAGGGGTAAGGGGCAGGATAATTTACAGAAGTAGCCACTTTGCATGCATTGGCTTAATTAAAAAAAAAAAAGCCACATGATTTGAGTGGCATTTGAAGATTGGTTCATACAGTTATATTTAAGGAAAACTGGGAAAAGGAAGCAGAAAAGATCAAAATGACCAGGTAGAGGACTATTGGGAAGTAATTTGTTTAAGCATTATGAATGTAAGAATTAGGGGAGAAAGAAAACTCCTTAAATAATTTTAACTTTTGTATAATTATAGTAGAAACAAAATTCCAAGAGCAATAAATTTTATTCTACAAAGAAAGAGGTACTTCAATAAAATAAAATTTACTTTAAAATTTACATAAATAAACAATTATAAAGTGTAAAAGTACACTTTGTTTAGTTTAAAACCTAAAAGAAAACACTGATGGAAAAGACAACTCATTAACATTTTTAGGAAGACCTCCTTTATAGTATCATGAGGCCTGAAATTTTGTGACTGATAAGTATTTAGAACAAATAATCTAAATTGTACTGCCTTCTAGCCTCAAACTATAATTTAGATATGGAATTCATTGCATGCTTTTTGTGAGGCTGGGAAGTAGAAGTGTATTTAAATTTGCATAATACCATTGCAGTCTTTAAGAAACAAGCTATGCAGGGCTTGCAAAGACACCAGGGAATGATTTGTCTTCACTAGGATCACAATTATGCTACTAGCCACAGACCACGTGACCATTGCTTAGTTACAAAACTTCTGGCAGGGACAGATTGTCATGAAGAATATTCCCCTGAGTCTTGGGGTTTTGCTCTTGTTTTATTTTCCTTTTAGTGTTTCTTTCTTTCTTTTTTTTTGTAGATCAAGGAAAATTTTGGTGTCCTTTCAGCAGGTTTTTTATTTTCTCTACGAGGCAGCTTCACTAAATAGAGAAAATTTTTAACAAGGAAAAAGAAACCTATCGTCCTAAAGTTCAACAAGCTAGCTCACTTGTGTCTGAGTGCCTAGTATGTTACTAATTTTTAAAAGCAAAGCAAATGAACATATACTATTCATTATTAAACCTTTGCAACAGAGGAGGATGCTCTTTGGGTCAATATATAATTTTATGCTGTTAACAAATTAATGAATTCCTTAATACGTTATATTCCCTTTTGGTTTCTCATTTCATTTCCTGGTCTCTTTAGGACTAACATGAACGTATGTTCCATATTAATGAAGCAGAATATGTGTAAATTTACAATGATGGGAGGTTTAAAGAGCAATGAACCCTTCACATACAATGAATGCTGCAAGCCTCAGGAAAGCAGGGACTTTACCTCCTTCGCTGTTGCCTTTCCAAATTCCTTCTCATTAAGGAAATTCACTGATTTTCCTCTCAATTATTTATGAGATATCCAGCAAGTGCCAGGAAGTAATCCTAGAGACAGCAATAAATAAAACAAAGACCCCTCTCTCATGGAGCAG
>CM053408.1:36882710-36949512 GCA_028644305.1 Xerus rutilus
AGAGGGGTAAAATGTGGCTGGTAGTGACACAAAGACAACACAAGATAAAGTGATAGATGGGGAGTGACAGTCACAATGGTGGCATTTCAGACTGCAGTGTTAGGACACATCTCTGAGAAAGGCTACATATTCGGGGACCCTGAAAGGAGTTGGAGAGTCAGCCAAGAGTGTGTCCATGCACATCCTTCCAGGCAGAGGGCACCTGTGTGCTGAGGCCCCCCGAGGGTGGAGCAGCATGTGTCAGATGCTTGAGCCGCGTCACGGAGGCAGAGAAGAATAGAGTGGAGGATGGAGGGAAGAATGATGCAGGATGACAGCTGGAGCTGCCATGCAGGGTCAGGCTCTTGCCAGGTTAGATTATGGGTAGGGAGTTTATGAACTTTATGGAGACTTAATGTTTAAGTGCAGAAAAATTAGTGAACTTTAAGATGTGATCTGACATCATTATAGTCTTCGGGCCACTTTTATGAACTGGCTCACTCCTCTTTTCCTTTCCCATCTATATTCTGACGTATTTTTTAATATTAGTCATCCCTTAGAGCTATGTGCAGATTTAAAAACAATTCAATCCCAACATTTATTTTTTCCATAAAAATTCAAGTAATGGAAGGAGATATCTTCCTTTTTGCTCTAGCATCGTTGTATTGATCACGCTAACGTCTTGAAATTCAGCAACACTGTCCCACCAGGATGGAAAAACACAATGATAGGAATTTGGCTAATTTTTCAGGACTCTTCGTTGCATCATCCAACCAAAGAAAAGTGATATGAAGTCTTGCTAAAAATAGGCCATGGTTCTTATTACACCAAATCCACTCTCTTAATTCCCTCAAGGTTAAGTGAATTAGAGTGTCAGTGAGACTGATAGAAGACATAGCAATTAACAGTTTTAGTTTTTAAATTTCTCTATCATGGTTAACTCCAAATGAATTAAATTTAAACTAAATTTCCATATACATTCAATGCCTGGCAGCAGGGATGGTCAAGCGCAAATAGAATGCAGATGTGACCAGGATTCCAGGCCCATCACAAAACAGGTCACTGGATAAATCTCTGAACCATTCTGTGGATGTTCTCACAATGAAAAGTAAAGGGTTTGAACTAGATCCTCTTCCAGTTGGAAAAGGCTATTTATCTTGGAACCAAATATCACATAAGAAATGTCCAAATTAAGAAAAAGAAACTATAATAGATTTAAATAGAAATAATGTTTTGTTTTGCTTTGTACTAGTGATTAAACCCAGGGATCTTTAACCACTGAACCACATCCCTAGCCCTTTTTTATATTTTATTTAGAAACAGGTTCTCACTGAGTTGCTTAGGGCCTTGCTAAGTTGCTAAAGCTGGCTTTGAACTTGCGATCCTCCTGCTTGGGCCTCCCAAGACACTGGGATTATGGGCATGCATCACCGCGCCTGGCAGAAATAATGGTTTTTCCTCTTTGTTTGTAATTTGATAAAACATGCATTTCAGAAACAATGGAAACTGTATTGCTGAATTTGCCCATAAAAAACTAACTTACAAATTTATTTGTATTATTAAATACATATGATTACCAACACTATTTTGACAAACAGATAATTTTCCATTTTCTCTTCCCCATTAGGGAAACACACTCTCTCTCTTCCCATTTCTTCTCTCTCTCAAAGCAGCCTTGCCAGATTCCCTGACCACTAAAGAGTCCCAAGGTTTTTTATGTCAAGGCTTGTTAAACATTAATATAAAATAACTCAAATGGGAAGGGGATATTTAGATGCTCTAAAAGTTTACAAAAGAGGGAAATGGAAGAGAGGAAGAAAGTCATTCAAGAGCTGTCAGCATCCAAGTGGGAAGCTTAGTACTATGCTATTTAAGCATTAATTTTCTTATTGTAGTTAACATTTTAAAATATAGGGTTTTTGTTTTGGGTTTTCGTTTGTTTGTTTGTTTTTGGTATAACGGATTGAACTCAGGGGCACTCGACCACTGAGCCACATCTCCAGCCCTATTTTGTGTTTTATTTAGAGACAGGGTCTCACTGAGTTGCTTAGCGCCTCGCCGTTGTTGAGGCTGGCTTTGAATTCGTGCTGCTCCTGTCTCAGCCTCCCTAAGTGCTGGGATTACAAGCATGTACCACCGTGCCTGGCTAAAATATGGATTTTTTTTCTTCTTTTTCTTGTTTTTTTTTCGGGTGAGGGGTGATGGTGGTTCTGGGGATCAGTTGGGGTAAACACTAGTCAGTGCCTTGGAAAGTTTCTGGTTCCAGGAAGTGATATAAAAAGGACTTTAAAGAATGTGATAACGAAGGAAATAGAGGAAATGGGCCACTTGCCTGACTCAAATGTGTAGCTGAGGATCAAAGCTGAGTGACCTTAGCTGTAAAGTAAAAGAATGTACCTAGAAAGCATCTGAAGATGTCCATCTGTGCAGTGGACACGCGGTCCATCCTATCTCTGCCCCTGCTTGCAGGCACAGTGTGGTCCTCCACTGTATCCCAGCCTGCCACCGCAGAGGAGCCTGTGAGTCATAAAATGTTCAAAACCTCTCCAATGAGTCCTCCAGGTTCTATTGGTAAACAATATGCTCCCAGCATTTAGAGCCCTGGGGCTAAATAGTATCTAACTGAGGACCTCACTCACTCTAGGCAAGCACTCTACCACTAAGCTACATCAATTGCTAAACCAATTTTATCTAATTATCTTTTCTTTCTCTTTATATTTGAAGCCCCTCAAAAGCTATAGCTCAAATCACAGTACCCACAACATGTTTATATGTAACACAGATATAACACACAGGGAAGTACAGAGGTGTCTATAAACAAATAATAGAACGTCTCATTCAATGAATTATAAATACTTGCATTTATTTCAGAAAGTCAAGTCTTTATGAAGATAAGCGTTGGGGCTTAGAACATAACACCCCAAAGTATGGTGCCCTGGCATGCTGAGCACTTTGAACTAAAAGGAGACTGGAAGGGCCTCAGACACTTCTGACCTTATATCCTCCCTATTTCCATCCTGCTTTCTCCCCTGGCAGAGATTCATGGAAACCAGAATTCCTCATTTTCAAGGAGGGTCCTAGAAACTAGAACCTCTCTCCCTTAAAGCAAGCCATGAAAATCTCACTCTTTCCCTTGAAGACCACCCTTCTTTCCTAACTTGCCGAGTATCCCACTAAATTGCTGAGGCTGGCCTCAAACTTTTGATCCTCCTGCCTCAGCCTCTCAAATGGCTGGTATCATAGGCTTGTGCCTGGCTTCATGAACAGTTTTGTAAAGTATGTTTGGTCTCTATTATAACCAGAGAACGATTCTGTAGCTTCCTAAGGAGCTATTGAAATTCAGCAATGAGTCTGCATAAGATGGAACAGCAGAGTGATGTGTCTTTTTCTATTGAGAGTTGCCTTAAGGTGTGGATTCACATCTTCTTTACTAGAACAGTTTTTGAAATTACAGTTTTAAGGAACAAAAGGACAGGAAAACCATAGAAAAAAACCAATAGACCTGACTGATACTAAATTTTATGACAACATTCCTTTCTTCTTTAAGATAATAACAATTGTTGTATCTACCCTGTGCTTTATTGTGGTTTTTTTCCTTCTTCTTTTCCTTTTCTAGCACTAGGAATTGAACCCAGGGGCACTCTGCCACCAAGTTACATCTCCAGTCAGTCCTTTCTATTTTTTTCTTGAGGCAGAACCTCACTAAGCTGCTGAGGCTGGTCTCTGATTTGCAATACTCCTGCCTCAGCCTCCCGGTTATTGTTTACAAAGTTTATTCTCACTATTTCATTTGATATTCCCAAAAGCCACCCATGAAGTGGACAGGTTTATATTAAGGTAGTATTTAAAAATGTAAACACTGGCTTATTTGCTCTCCTAGGATACTTACTCCCTTAAAACCTTTAGATTTTAACCCCCCAAATATCCCTTTCTTCTGTAAAATCATCCATGGTGACTCTACCTAAAATTATCAACTATACCCATGTTTGCTTGCTTTCTTTTTCTTTTTTCCTTTTCTTCCTAGGGCTTACCACTGTAATATACAGTATATTTTCTTTTTAATTTTTTTATTCATTCCTCTCCCTTAACATAACATAAACCAAGTAAGGGCAGGGGTTTTGTCTATGTTGCTCACATCTCCAGTACAATATAGGTGCTCAGTAAATACCTTTTCTTGGAGGTGGGGGTATCGAGAATTAAACCCAGGGGCAGTTACCACTGAGCCACATCCTCAGCTCGTTTTATATTTTTATCTTGAGGCAAGGTCTTGCTAAGTTGCTTGTGGCCTCACTAAGTTGCTGAGGCTGGCTTCAAACCTGGTACCCTCCTGCCTCAGTCTCCAGAGCCGCTAGATTACAGGCATGCACCACTATCAGTAAATACTTTCTAAATGAATAGATTCAGATTTTTCTCTGTACTTATTTCTTCCTCTGTAAAATGTTATAACAGTTCCTTCAGTTAAGGTTATTAGGAGAATTTGAGAAGCTGAGGCATGTGAAGCACCTAGTACAGTACCTGGCATGTAGTAAGCATAGCAACAGTGTGGACTGTTATTACTTCCATTTCTCAGATAAGTAAACTGAGGCTTAGAAATGTGAAGTGACTTTTGTCACTAAATGCAAGTATCTAGTGAGGTCCGCAACGAGGATCTGCTTTGATTTCCACTCTAGCACATTTTTAAACAGAGATTACTCAATACCATAAAGATTCTCCCTCAACACACCAAATGTACTACAGAATGTTTTAGAAGAAAATATAAAAATAGTTACCATATATTCAGTATTTACCATGAATAAATCTTTTCCTTAACATTCACTATTGATCCCATGAGATCTGTCCTCTCATTGTTCTCATTGGTAAAATCGGCCTGACAGAGATGTTACGTAACTTGATCAAGGACCCAGAGCTAGAAAGAGGCAGCGTTGGGATTTGCACTCAGGTTCTTGCAATTCCAGATTCCTAAGTGGCGTCCTCTGCTCTCAGCGGCCTACACCCAAACTCCGTCCATCTGCCATTGCTCTCTACTCTTCACCTCCACAGAGACCGTGAGAGGCAGAGGGTCTGCCCTAGGTTGGCTGTAGGGGATTCTGATTCTGGATGATCTGTGGGAGAACGGAATTGTCTTCTGCCCCCAGAAACCCTTCAACTTGCACTAAAGGCCCAGCGGAATTATGGGACTGTGGGAAGGGAAAGAAATGCCATGTTCAAAGAATATAGGACACTCTGAATTCTTTCTGTTGTATAAAAGGTTCTTTTCATTGGAATTTAAGAGGAAAAAATAATCCCCTCTAGTCTCTGTGCTTCTGCAGGGTTTATATCACTGCTTCTCAAATTGCAGTGATTCAACAGAAACAGCTGTCCTGCTGTCCTCGGTGTGAAGCCATGAACTGTATTCCAAAGAACATGCTCCATGTCTTTATTATTTATCAATTATTGCTATGGCTCCTGCCTTACAATAAGGGTAAAAAGAAAGAAAAAAAATGTTTATTTTTTCTATTTCCCTACACAAAGCAACACCCTCTAAATCAACTTCTACATTATTCTCTCCATTTTTTAAAATAAATTCATCAAGATATTTTCTTGTTTTAGCAGAATATAGACCAGAAAAATTTTTATCACTAAAATTACTTCATAAGCAAAAATGTAGGATCTCCTTTAGCTCAGGGGGTCAAAAAATATAAACAACAACAATAAACAAATCAAGATAATGAAAACAGGAAATGTCTTCATATACATTTTAACATCGTAAACATTCACAATAATTTCTGCACAACTGTTATTAATCTAATTAACAAAAACTAATCAGTTACTCATGGCTTCTGAATCATAGCAAACTCATGCATCTTTCATGCAATAAACAACCTCCAAACTTTGAAGTTGCCCCTTGTCTATATAGTTGTACTACATTTATTAGATGATAGGGAATGGCTTATTAGTCAAGACTTAGTTTAGAAATAAATCCATCAACATACACGTATTCAGGCATATTTAGAAATACACGTATAGTTTTCTGGGTTTTTATAATCATAATAAATAATTTGATTAATAAATGTTTTACATGAGTTTAGTCTAACTGTTTTAGCAAACAGAAAATAGTCAGAGTTTCTCCCTAAAACATAATGAAGATTCAAAACCCAGCTCTGGAAAGTAGTGACATTTTGTTGAATACCATTGTAATTTTATCATGTACACATGGTTTGTCCCCCCCTCCCTTCCTTTCTCTCTCTCTCTCTCTCTCTCTTCCTTCCTTCCTTCCTTCCTTCCTTCCTTCCTTCCTTCCTTCCTTCCTTCCATCCAATACTGGGAATCAAGCCTAGAGCCTCGCACATGCTAGGCAAGTGCTCTACCACTGAGCTACATCACCAGCCCTGTAGGTGCCATTTCTTTATGCTCAAAAGAATTACTATTCTGTGTTCATAAATCACTTATCTCAATTTATTTTAAGATTGGATCTATTCTTTCAAAAAAAATTTAAAACTAATATGAACAAAAATGGTTCTACTTACTCGTTTGTTAAAAACAAGTACAATAAGTTTTGTGGGGTATTTTATCTCCATTTTATTTTACCTGATTTATTTTTTTCAAAATAACAACATATAGCTGGGCACGGTGGCCCATGCCTATAATCTCAGCAGCTTGGGAAGCTGAGGCAGAAGGATGGCGAGTTCAAAGCCAGCCTCAGCAAAGGTGGGGTGCTAAGCAACTCAGTGAGACCCTGTCTCTACATAAAACACAAAATAGGGCTGGGGATGTGGCTCAATGGTCGAGTGCCCCTGAGTTCAATCTCCAGTAACCCCCCCAAACAACAACAACATATAAATGAAAGAGCAAATAACATTGAACTGAAAGTATCTTTTTGGAAGGACAGACATTTATATTCCTAGATCATACTTTAAATGCAAAAGGTATCCTCACAATCATGTTGTGAGGAGATCTGGCTGTGAACATCTGTCACCCATTGATCTCTGCGGCTGATCTGGCTGGCCAGGCAAGTGTCCTCTTTCTCCCTCACCATTTCATGTATGTCCCTAATGAAGCTGTGCACTTGAGTCTACTGGAACCTCCTTCCCTGTTCAAGAGCATAGGAGTAGCTGCTCTCCCCTGCTAGAAACTCCAAAAAGCTTTCAAAGTCTGCTCACAACTTTACTTACATATATGATTAAAAAACATGCTCTTCGTGTATCTATTTCATGTTATATGTGTAGTGATTGAGAATTGGTAAGAACTTTTAATTATTACTGGGAAACACAAACTATTTCAATGATGTTTGTTAAAATAGAATCAACTTGCAATAGATTTTTAACTAGCCTATTTATACACAAAACCTATACATATATATCTTTAAAAGTGTGTACCTACCTCTTTAATTGCTACCTTAAGTAAAAAGCTTTGCAATCTATCATAAATAATCAAGAAAAAATTAAGTTGCATAATTGCTCCCTTTAACTGGTTCATTTAAGAGGGACCCATTTAAGAGATCAGCTTCACCTTAGATGTATATGTCAACTTAGATGGAAGGGAAAATAGATGATCACGGGATTGTAGAATTAACAAAAGAAATTGATTTTATTGCAAGAATCAGCAATCTTTCAGGATTCCCAAGCTAATTCTACTTATTCATAACCCAAGGAACTGGGGGAAAGTGAAAAGAATAGTACCTCTTACAAATAAGCTCTTTAGGAATATTTAAAGGGAAGCAGTCGAATCCCTTGACTATAATGCGGTCCGGGACCACTGAAGAAACACCCCTGTGTCTCATGATCCCATGCTTCTCAGAGCCAGGCATGGTGGCACATGCCTATAATCCCAGCCATTGGGAGGCTGAGACAGGAGAATCACAAGTTCAAAGCCAGCCTCAGCATCGATGAGGCACTAAGCAACTCAGTGAGACCCTGTCTCTACATAAAACACAAAATAGGGCTGGGGATGTGGCTCAGTGGTCGAGTGCCCCTGAGTTCAATCTCTGGTACCAGGAAAAAAAAAGATCCCATGGTTCTCAGAATAAGGAGAAGCCACACATGTGCTAGCATAGGCATATTCCTTAGAGTTTTGCTTTGGGTTGGTCATGACTATGACCCTAAAAAATCATCTCACATACCATATTTGGAGAAAGGGCAAAGGGATACTAACTCTATGTCTAAACTAAATTTCTGGACTGACAAGCTGTCAAATAGTGAAGAATGATTTAATTCATCTTCCATTCACAGCAGCTCTTCTCTTAAGAGAATGTGACCAACTCCTGTGACATTGATTCTTAACACAGTGGTTCCTTAGAGATTTTGCTTCAAAGTAAAACCATGCATTTTAATTGTAAGCTGGTATTTTGATTGATGGTCAATGACTAATACCTCTCAAAGCATGGCCCGTACTCCAAGATAGATTTAATTTCAAATTTTCTCCTAGTCACAACCACTAGCTTTGTAAAATGACTTCCTGTCAAGTGGCCTGTGTTTTATATCATTTATTTCAGCCATTTGCCTCAGGCTACAGAACACTGGTCTTGTCAGTTTAAACACAGAGACATCAAAATTGATTGACAACTAAAGCTCTTTAAAAATCGAATGCACTAAACATTTCATCTTGTTATTTTCAAGGGGAATATAGTCACGAATTGTAATGAATTCCATTTCTTTCACACATATGACTTTGAACTTTTCTTTCTTGTATCCCATTAAGTCCACATAAGAAGAATGCCTAGACAACCCTCTGCTCTTATATTCACCACATCCAATTATTCTGAAAATGAATGTTTGCCATATGAAAAGATCAGGTCTGATGGGTCATTTGACACTGAAATAAAGAGGGAGAAAAATCTTTTTAGAGCAATTGGTATGAATCCCATGGCATCACATACCATTGGCACTGGCTAATAGGAACTTCCATAAAAACTGCACACTATAGCTAAAATTCAACCTTCAGTAGCCAAGTTTTCCCAATCCATTTTCAAGTGCACTTGAAATAATCAGCGCATTAAAAATCCATGTGAAAATCTGTGTGTTAATGAGAGATACAAAGTTTAGATGAAGTCCAAATAATATGGATTTCTAAAAGATTCATGTTGCAGCATACATATGTCAGAGAGACAGTTAAATAGAGTCTGCAGAAAATGTATTATGTTGTAATTTCTACAATGTTAGTGTAACTTTTCTCTCTCTCTTTTTTTTTAGTACCGAGGATTGAACTCAGGGGCACTTGACCACTGAGCCACATCTCCAGCCCTATTTTGTGTTTTATGTAGAGACAGGGTCTCACTGAGTTGCTTAGTGCTTCGCCATTGCTGAGGCTGGCTTTGAACTTGCGATTCTCCTGTCTCAGCCTCCCTAAGTGCTGGGATGACAGGCTTGCGCCACCGCGCCTGGCTACTTTGCTCTTTTATCATAAGCCAAACTAGAGATTTCTGTCGTGCAGAATTCTCTTATCAAAGATCATAATACTACACATGCAGCATCCTGGGATTCACCTTTTCTTTTTTATTTCAAAAAAATGTTTGCAGAGTTCACATCATTACCTATAAAGTTCATAAAACAAAAAGTGAGCTAGTTTCCACAAACCCAAGACATTTCTTGTAAGTGAAATGTGTGCCTGGGAAAATTAAGATATAAAGTGTACTCAAGGATTATGAAATAATTTCAATATTAAGCCAAATAAAACCCAACAAAAGCCTTGCATAGAGGTCAAAGATTGGCAACAAAGCCTTTTGAGGCACTTTTAAATTAAACTAAGGGCTGTTCATTCACTGAAGGTGACCACAGAATTTTCAGAGGTGGTATGCCACATTTCGGAGATGAACTTGTTTAGAAATGAAGTGAAGGTGACGGTAAGAATGACTATGGGAAACCCTTTCACCTGCTGGGAAGAGGAGTCAGGCTGCGAGGGTGGACAGGGTCCCCAAGTATTCCTGGTGGATGTGAGGCAGGGCAGTCAAGGACGACCTAGATCCTCAGCCTCACACTGAGGATGACTGGGGATGACAGTAGCAGCAAATGGGCCTCTCCATGCATTCTTCTTCTTCTTTTTTTTTGGTACCAGGGATTGAACTCAGGGACACTCAACCACTGAGCCACATCCCCACCCCTATTTTGTGTTTTATGTAGAAACTGGGTCTCACTGAGTTGCTTAGCGCCTCACTGTTGCTGAGGCTGGCTTTGAACTCGTGATTCTCCTGTCTCAGCCTCCCAAAGTGCTGGGATTACAAGCGTGAGCCATCGCACCTGGCTCCTCCATACATTCTTGTCCTCGGTATTCTCCATAGCTTCTCCACCAAGGAGCCTTTCCAGCAGAACATGGAAGTGGTCTCTACAAACCAGAATCAGCTTTCTTTCCACACCTTCACCTGGGATCCACTTTTCTACTGTGGACAATTTGATTCCTTTGGGCTTTAAAGGCAGCTCTTTTAGGAAAGACAAATCTCAAGTTGGAAGAGATAGGCCAAGTCTCTTGGTACCCGAAGTGGAGGGAGGTATCACACAGCAGCTAATGCCTCCATTAGTTTCTGTCTCTGCTCAGGGCAGAGAAAGAATATGAGACATCAGGAAGAATATCCCTGGAGCTGAGAGGAGGTGGGAGGAGTTCTGAAAGTAAAAAGAGTATAATTGCCCAAAACACTGGGACACTTGCATTTCACCAAAACTGCCTAACATTGTCATTAGCACTAGTTGCTGAGCAGAATTTGTTGACTGAAGAATCTACCATAGTTTGTTTGTTCTGGACATTCAAAATGTCCGTAGAAGGACTCCTGCAACGGGGGAGGCTGAGACAGGAGGATCACGATTTCACAGCCAGCCTCAGCAAAAAACGAGACACTAAGCAACTCAGTGAGACCCTGTCTCTAAATAAAATACAAAATAGGGCTGGGGATGTGACTCAGTGATTAAGTGCCTCTGAGTTCAATCCCCAGTACCAAAAAAAATTATCCATAGAAGGTCTGTGCTTCAAACATCAGATGAGGCTCATAGTTCTCTATGGCCTCCCCAGCCTCTCTCTGTCTATTTTCCCCCAGTAAAAGGTAACTTGCCATCTGCTAGGAAACTGGAGGATGGTTATCTTGAATGCTTCTACCTCTCCCCATGCCGCTGGAAAGTTTATTTTTGTTGAGGCGTTATTGATTACTGCATCAGTATCTTTCTTGTTAACCATTCTCTGGTGTCCCCAAGTGTACTGGATGCTATTCATCAAACCTCATAAATTTAAGCTGAATTTTCCTCAGTCATCTAGGAAAATTAATGAAAAAATTAATGAAAGTACAAAACATGATGGAACAAAGAAAGTTTAGACAACTGAAAATCAAAACCTATAAAATTGTTATGATACATTACAACTCCTTTTGTGAAATGGCATTCTACCTGACAATGATTAAATCACAATTTGCATGTAACACAGCACAGCTTCAGTGTCATCCAGGAACTCTTGTATTTTTATTATCCATTAAATAAAATTAAAAATAACAAAGCCAGGCGTGGTGGCGCATGCCTGTAATCCAAGCACTTTGGGAGGCTGGTACCAAAACAAAACAAAACAAAACAAAACAAAAAGAAAAAGGAAAAAGAGAAGCTAATAATACTAATATTTTATTTTTATTTTTTATTTTTTTGGTACTGGAGATGGAACTCAGGGGCACTCGACCACTGAGCCACATCCCCAGCCCTATTTTGTGTTTTATGTAGAGACAGGGTCTCACTGAGGTGCTTAGCGCCTCGCCCTTGCTGAGGCTGGCTTTGAACTCGCGATTCTCCTGTCTCAGCCTCCCTAAATGTTGGGATTACAGGCTTGCGCCACCGTGCCCGGCTTAATACTAATATTTTAAATGACCTTATGACCATATAAAATTAGATCGTATAATTCAATAATTGAAAATTCAGTAAGCCGCTCATCAATGGCTAAAAATTAAATGTTCTTAAAGTTTGGGTATGTGATCAGGAAAGCAAATCCCTTTGAAATTTCAACTACCCAAACTAAAAAAAAAAAAAAAAAAAATGTCCTTACTATTTATTTGGGGCTCTGAGTTAAGCCTATTCTCATCATTCCTTTAAACTTTATCACAACCTTGAAACCTTGAAAATCAAGTATTATTCTGTCTTCTCACAGATAGGAGAAAATTAAAACTTGAGAGTAAGGGCCACACGTGGCAGTGTACAACTATAATCCCAGCAGCTCAGGGATTATAGGCCGAGGCAGGAGGATTGTGAGTTCAGTGCCAGCCTCAGCAAAAGCAAAGCACGAAGCAACTCAGCAAGACCCTGTCTCTAAATAAAATATTTAAAAAGGCTGGGGATATGACTCAGTGGTTAAATGCCACTGGGTTCATTCCACCATTACCAAATAAAAAAGAGAGAAAGAGAGAGTAAGGATTTCCCAAATTTCAAACAGTTTTTTAAAAACCTGCTCCATGGATAATAAATACTATGGGATCCACAGCTCTAGAAACAGTATCTCCCAAATCCAATCACTATGACAAGAGTATTGGCTCCCATATATGTATAGCATTATGTGATGGGTGCAGTAATGCATGTTTTACATTCATATTTAACAACCATATATTTTCTTATTTAATCGTCACAATAACTTTGAAAGTTTGAAAAAGTGTACCCCCGGGGGAGCTAAAAAAAGTCTCTGACCAGCAAAACTGTGGACAAAACCAGGAGCCATCCATACAGCCTACAGAATGCCTTAGACCCATCAAACGGCCTGGTATCCCTCAGAGCAAGTACAGCAGCTTTAAGAACTGGCTCTTGAGGTAGATTCCAGAGAGGGCCAACTAATGCAACCGCTGGCAAGTTGTTCAACTTCACTCTGCCTCAGTGTCCTTAACTGCAAAATGGAAACAATAAAATCCTTACAGTGTTGTCATAGGCAGTAGAGTTTTCATACAATTACCACAAAGCTTAAGTGGGTTAATAAAGCTCTCCCAACAGTGATGAGCACATACTTCATTCTCAAAAACTGTTGTTCTCTCTTAGGGCCAGAAAAAGTTTAGTCTTATCAATTACCCAGCCATCCTGTGGGATCTTCAAAGATTTTTTGTTTCTCTTTTATTTGGGGGGCTCCATGAAATGACATACAACTCACAGGGACCACTACTTGTAGTCCGTGGCTGATTCAAGACCTAAAACTAACTTAAGGCTTCAGGGCTCAACCTTTTTCAAATATGTAATTATTTTAATTCCTTAAATTGGATCAAATACCACATTACTGGCTTTAAATTAAGATGGTAATTTACAAAATCCTTAAACCAAATATTTTTAATACCTCCTGGAAAAAGATAGAGCAGATATTTAGTAAACATAGAAAGACTTTCCACATTAAGACTGACCTCTGACCATGTCAATGTTGTGAGTGGATGTTTGAAGAGAAAAGCATTTTAAATCACAATAAGCACATATAAAGACAGTTTTAAAGCGATTTAAACATATGAAGTTGTCTTTTAAAAAAACCTGCCAAGGAAATGTATGTTTCTCATAATTCTTAATTAAGCAACTATAGATGTACATAATGTTTACAACAAGATGTTAAAATAGTTACTCTAACAGATTTTTTTAATTTTTGGTACTGGGGATTGAACTCAGGGGTACTCAACCACTGAGCCACATCCCCAGCCCTATTCTGTGTTTTATGTAGAGACAGAGTCTCACTGAGTTGCTTAGTGTCTCACTCTTGCTGAGGTTGGCTTTGAACTCACGATTCTCCTGTCTCAGCCACCCAAAGTGCTGGGATTATAGGTGTGTGCCACCACGTGAGCCACAGTGCCCGTCACTCTAAGAGATTTTTAACTATCTGCTTTATGCTTTCTCAACTCCTGCATTTTAGACAAGTATGAAAAATATGACTAATTAGAGAAAAAGAAAGCTATTCTCACTTTGGAAAAGATAAATACCAACACTATTTTTTTTTTAATTCCTCAAGTGTTCTGCTACATGAAAATACAAAATACAATACTTTGCCTTTAAATAATCAAAATGTGATGATTGATGATCTGGCAACTTTGTGAACCTTGTGCTTTAGCTTTTCATCACTGATAAGAACAGCTTAGAGGACGAAGTTTATTTAGGGCTCATGGTTCGGTCCATGATCAGCCAACTCCATTGATCTGGGCCTAAGATGAGGCAGAACATCATGGAAGAAGAGTGTAGCAAAGAAAAACTGCTCAGCTCATGGCAGTCAGGAAGCAGAGAGCTAGAGCAAGGAGCCAGGGACAGATATAGTCCAAAGCTATGCCCCCAGTGACCTATTTTTTCCAGCCACATCTCACCTGCTATCAGTTACCACCCAATAGTCCATTCAAATCAATCCACTGACGAAGTTACAGCTCTCATATTCTAATCATTTTACCTCAGAACCTAATTTTACCTAATATATGAGCTTTTCTGGGTGCATATCTAGATCCAAACCATAACACCTTGGAAGATCTTGAACTAAGTAGGGACTGTGAAAGCAAAACATGGATACTTTCGATGGCATAAACTCAACTAAGAGTAAACTGGAGTGAAGTTCACTGGGATATCAATTCCTTTCCAAAGTATGGGATTCCTACCTTATGCTAGCTAGGATCACTTTAAAATACCACTGAGATAAACATTGTCTTTCACTTATGAATTCCAACTGATTGCAGGGAAACTTTAAAGTCCTAGCAACACTGTTGCTATAGCAATGCAACCTGATTAGATATTCTTAGCAACCAGCCACAACTCACGCCCACAGAATCCCTTCATTTATTCCAAGGAGAAGAATGTTGACATTCCAATTTCTAAAATATATAGATCTCAGTGATAGACATCTATGGACGAGAGGCCTGTGAGGTCCAATGGAAAAGTGAATTAATAAACATCGCTTCTGGGCCTTGAATACATCACATGTGTTTAATAAACACATATAAAATATATTCTGTATGGTTAGAAATTCAAAGAACTTAATTTGGTTTTTGAAGTATAGGTAAATAATGGTGAAATCTTTAAATTTCATATTTTGGTAACTCAAGTTTCACATGCTTCTCAAATTGTATGCCTTTGTGTGTGTGTGTGTGTGTGTGTGTGTGTGTGCTGAATCAACAGAGAAAGCCATACCATTACATGTTTGCAATAAACAACAATGATTTGATATTTTGATGCTAAAGCTTTCATCAGAACTGGCATCTCCCTTGAAACACCACCAGCACTAGCCATAGCAAGGGTGTGATTAGTTATGAGGGTGTACAACAGACATGGGGCCTGAGACACAAATTTAGGCCAGAGCTGATACCAAAGATGGAATCCCTGCTTTGAAAGGAAAGATCTATTACATTCTGAACAGAATAAGTTTAGAAGACTAGATTCTGGAGTTGTCCCCAGGCAGATCTTAATTAGGAAGGTGAGTGCATGCAGGCTCAGAAAAGCCATTTACAACCCAGAAATCTGTCAACACAACCTATGGCTCTGTATTTAAATAAAGGATGCTTTTCCACATGCCCAGATCCAGAATCATTCTGTTTTGATACAGAAAAGAAACAAATTACATGCCCCTCCTCCCTGAATGACTGCATTTTAGTGTTAAGTAACTCAGTCTTTATATATGTGCAGTTTCTATTACAACTAGAAAAGAGAGGTAGAAAGAAACTGAAGTGAAAAATACCCAGGACCAAAACACATGGTTTTCTTGTTGATGCCTTTAAAAATTATAAAATTTTAGCTATGGATCACACTATCAAAATAATTATCCTAGGCTAAACTAAAGAACTAGGAACCTCCTTTGAGAGGTCTCAATTTTTCACAAATTACTTTAAAATATCAACTCTATTCAAGAAATCTGCATTAAAATTTTTTACACAGCCAGGTAAGATAGAACAGGCCTTGAGACTCTGCAGGCTGAGGCAGGAGGATTGCAAGCTTAAGACCAGTCTGGCCAATTTAGACAGACCTTGTCTCAAAACAAAAAAATAATATGGCCGGGCATGGTGGCATATGCCTGTAATCCCAGCACTTGGGGAGGCTGAGACAGGAGAATCGTGAGTTCAAAGCCAGCCTCAGCAACCTCGAGGCACTAAGCAATTCAGTGAGACCCTGTCTCCAACTAAAACACAAAAGAGAGCTGGGGATGTGGCTCAGTGGTCAAGTACCCCTGAGTTCAATCCAAGTACAAAAAATAATAATAATAATAATAATGATATGGCTGGGGATGTAGCTCAGTGGTAAAGCACCTCTGGGTTAATCCCCAGTAAAACACACACACATGCACACACACACACACACAAACACAAAGTTTGTATATCCTTTATGTGAAGATTGAATGTGGAAGGTAGCAGAATATGCTACCTTAAAATGTACCACTTTGGCATAAGGATTCTTTTAAGCTAAAGGCACCTAAAAAAACAGCAGGTGAGCCAGGATGGTGGTTTTCCCAGGTAATCCCAACTACACCAGAGCTGAGGTAGAAGGATCATCTCAGCCCATGAGTTCAAGGCCAGCCTGAGCAGTGAGACTCTGTTTTGAAAAAATATATACATTTAGGCTTGGAATTTAACAATTAGATATTTCTCTTGCGCGCATTCTCAAAAATCATCTCTCTCTCTCTCTCTCTCTCTCTCTCTCTCACACACACACACACACACACACACAACCACTGGAAAAAGGGCTTTCTGAACTCCCCTTTTTTCTTACTAAAAGCAGGAGATAAAATCCTATTTGATAGAAGTTTTGTCTATACCAGATGGAAAGTAACGTTCTTATCATGAGAGACAGTAAATCCAGACTCAGAAAAATCTGTACAAACCTTGTTAAACTATCCCTTCCGTTCCTTGCTATTCTTTATGATTAGCTACCCAAGAACAATCCATTTACAACTCAAATCTGTCAATATGACCCATGGCTCAGCATTTAAATAAAGGATGTTTTCCACCTGTCTTTCTCACCATGTTTTCACACTTGGCTGCTCTTTGTCCAGTTCTATAGGTAAGCATTCAACTCTAAGTGCTTCTTTGGGTCTTCATTTCCTTATGAGGGCTCTTATGTCACAGCAAAGTGACATTACATAAATCTGCCTGCTTTTCTTCTATTCATCTGTCTTCTGTCAATTCAATTCTCAAGCCTAGCCAAAAATCTCAAGGGAGTAGAGATAAAATTTTGCCTCCCCTAAAAATTGTGTCCTAAGAAAATTATCATTAATGTGCACAAATACATTCAAGAAGACTATTCATCCCAGTAGTCTAAAGTAATAAATAACTTAAGTGAAAAAAGTTTAAATACATTAAAATGTGGCATTTGCTAGATTAATTATGGCATCCCAGCTCATGAAATACTCTTCTACAATCTATCTATGCTCTTAAAGTCCAAAAAGTACAGAAAATCCAGTTTATAGGTAACTTAGCAGCAAAACTTAGAACAGAACTCATTTGACACTAAAACCTGATCTAAGAGAGGCTAGTCCTAGTCCTTATCTCACACAGTATACTTATTCTTATTTCACCACACAAATATGATTGTGTTTAATTAAAAAATGCTTCCTTAGACACTGCTGAAATTGTTACCTAATGTATTTAACAAAATTATGTTCCAAAAGTTCAAAACATTTCTGAATTTTTTTTATATCTATCACCACAAGAGTTTTACATAAAGAATTGGGTCATTCATATTTAGTGAAAAACAGGTTAGAAACTATGCGTATCTGGCATTCTCCACTTGAAATACTCTGCCCCCTGGCTTTCATGTGGCTCTATCCTTCTCTTCTTCCATGCCTGGACTTAACAACTCTGAGTTGGACTGACATGTCTAATGAGGGCTCTTTAGGCTCTTTATCACAGCTGTTTATTTCCTTCACAGCACTTATCACAACCATGGATTATCTCACTTGTTTCTAGATTTGCATATCCAGTAACTGTCTTGCCCAACTAGGAGGTGGGCTCTGGAAGGGCAGGGGCTTTATGTCTTCACTGCAGTGTGCTCAGCACCTAGCACCTCATCTCAGCTCTGTATATATCCACTGAATGAGCAAAAGGACCAATGAGTAAACAAGTGAGTTTTTGTAAATATATGGACATTTAAATCCAATATTAAAAGTTTGGCGGGTGTACAGTAACTTTTTTTTTCTTTCAGGCTTACCTTTATGGTGGAAATATTCCATGAGGAAAATGCACTAATTTTGTAACAGAAAGAACAATTTTTGGCAAGGGCGTACTGGGGATTGAACTCAGGAGTACTCAACCACTGAGCCACATCCCCAGCCCTATTATGTGTTTTATTTAGAGACAAGGTCTCACTGAGTTGCTTAGTGCCTCGTTGTTGCTGAGGCAACAACGTTGGCTTTGAACTCGCCATTCTTCTGTCTCAGCCTCTCAAAGTGCTGGGATTACAGGTGTGCACCACCGTACCCAGCAGAGAGAACAATTTTTAAGTGGGTAGTATATCAGTAATTACATTGATTCATATTATCACACACTTTCCTCAGAGGCCTTGTTATTACAAAAATACAGAATCTTAACTGCTATCCAAGAATTTTTTCAAGTTAACATCACACAGTACAAACAACAAAAATAATGTTATATTCCGTGTATGTATGATATGAAAAAATACATTCTACTGTCATCTGTAATTAAAAAGAACAAATAATTTTTTTAAAAAAAAGATTGCACAGAACAGATCCCTCAAAAAGAAAAACAAGCAGAACAAAACTTAACTTTTTAACTAGTTAAAAAGTTAACTCCAGAAGCAGTTTCAAGTTTTCTTCAGTTCTTTTGCCCTTCACCATGTGTGGGTTGTCATGTTATTTTCTACCTCTGCCTAATTCCCAAACCAAAGCATCGACATAGAGTACCACAAGCATAATGTTTGTGTGCGGTGTGTATATAGGTGCAATGTGTGTGTGTTTGTGTGTGTGTGTGGCACTGGAAGACAGAATCTAACAAAAACTTTGTTAGTTTTTGGAAGATGGGATGAGAATTGGAAGCACTCACCTACTTCATAAAACTAAAACATTTCAAAATATACAATTAAGCATCTCCAAAATTGATTTATCAATATCACAGAATTATTATGGATTACTTTATAAAAGACACATGCAGTCCAGTGCTGAAAAAATCCACATTCATTCCCAAGCCACTTATCACTGGTGGAAGGAATACACCCTGTGTCCTCTCACCAACTATAGTCCCTAGAACTAGAGGATGTTCAATAGAGAAAACAGGATAAACGTGCTGTTTAAACTGTTAGTTACTTTTACACGATACGTTCTCAAAGCCTTTCTGCAACCTCCAGACATGTTCTCAGGTGAACCCTTTTGCATACTCTGTTGTGTATTATGCTTTTTATTCAGATTGACAGTAAGACTCATTGATACAAATTCAGAGGGGCCGGGCACAGTGGCGCACGCCTATAATCCTAGCACTTTGGGAGGCCGAGACAGGAGAATCACGAGTTCAAAGCCAGCCTCAGCAAAGGCGAGGCACTAAGCAACTCAGTGAGACCCTGTCTCTACATAAAACACAAAATAGGGCTGGGGGTGTGACTTAGTGATCTAGTACCTCTGAGTTCAATCCCCAATACCAAAAAAAAAAAAAAGAAAGAAACCAAATTTAGAGGCATTTTGACAGATACAAGGGTATCTGCAGAATACGAAAATACATAATGAATACACAAAATTGTAAGATAATGCATATCTATGTAAAACAGTTTTCACTGTGGTAAGGTGCTTCCCTAGCAGAAAAAGATTTTTGCAAGGCCTTGGATTTGATCCCCAGTGCAAAACAAAACCAAACAGAACAAAAACCCCAAAACGGTTTTCAGATACTTTAGACACTCGTTTCCAGAATAAACTTAAACAAAGAACAGCACACATTTGGATCATTTTAAGCAATCTACTTGACACCAAGTCCTCCCCACTGAGTTCTTACTCTAATCCCAGTAGTATCTTGAAAACAATCATCTCAACAAACAAAATAAAACAAAAACAACTCAACAGAACAGGTCCTACTTTATCTGCTTCCTCAGGATTACTATCTTTGGTTCAGGAAACAAGGAGAACAAGTTCCTGACAGCCTTCCCGGTGTGTATTCTGCAGCAGGTGTGTCACATTGTCATTTAAAACATGCTGTTCAGGATGAATTGAATCCTTTCTCTGAGGCCCCTTAAGTGAAACAGCTGAAGATCAGCAGCTGCAAGGAGTTTTTTGCTTTATCTCCCTGCTTGTCTTTGTTAGCTCTGGTCACTGAGCCCTGTTCCCTAATGAACAGGCTGCTTCTGTGGAGCAGCTGGACTGGACGGCCCCTTGTCACCACTTAGACACAGAAACCAAGTCACAGAGCCATGTGTGCCCACAGCCAGCAAGATTTGTGCTTTGTCTGCTGTATTAAATTCTAAATCCCACTATTTATACAAAATGTGAAATCATTTTTCGTGTGTTGGCCAAATAGTATTTGGATACATTTATGTTTTACCTTTTGCAAAAGAATTACTTTATTTCTTTTAATTCACATAAAAAACACCCAAAAGCAAAGGTTTATCTCAGGGACCCTAACTTTACACCAAACATGAATTAAACCAAATGCCTTCAAAAGCTAATAAAGTGTAGCACACAAGGCTCCATACAGTGTTCACAGCCCTATGCAACCAGGAAATCCTGAAATTACAACCTGAGGTTACTTCGATTAAAACTTAGTTCAAGGGGCTGGGATTGTGGCTCAGTGGTAGAGCGCTTGCCTCGCATGCGTGAGGCACTGGGTTCGATCCTCAGCACCACATAAAAACAAATCAAATAAAGATATTGTGTCCACCTACGACTAAAAAAATTTTTAAAAGCTTTAAAAAAAAAAAAAAAAACAACAACAAAAAAACCTTAGTTCAAAAGGGAAAACAAGAAAATTCACTTGGGAAAAAATGAAAACACATAATAAGTGAATGTTGCAGGTACCATATGATCAGGATGAAACTACAATAAAATGTAAGAATTAATACTTTACTGATGGTGACAATGACAATGACTCCTAGGAGCAATATGATGCTGTTCTTGAAACCGGAAGACTTCAGAGGAGGTGAATGGGAATGTTTGAGCTCCCTAGTTTGAATTTGCATGGCATTTGGGAACAAACAGCTCTCTGCAATTCTTGCATGCCGTGTTATCATTTCTTGCTACCGTATCACTACTTTAATGTAGTATTAATCTCACAAATAGTTTGCAACCCACTCCAATACTGGCTTTGATTTTAGTTATGCTTGTATTTGTATAACATGGCCTAATTCATTCACTTTTATCTTGTTTGCTTCTGACTTTAGATCTCAGAGCCATACTTCAAGGTGTAAACTTCCTCCCCTTCAATAAATTCTGTGTATATTCTGTTTAGTAACCCAAGTCATTAATTAAAGTGATATGATTCTAAGTAATATTTTCTTGCATCAAAGTCTTTCAAGAGCTCTTTCTCTTCTTTGAGTAATGTTCCCTCCCCTCTCCAGGGTAGAAAGAATGAAACATTCTTAATAAAGCACTTGGGGGAAAAAATGTATTTCTGTGCCCTTGGAATTTGATACTGTGGGTATCCTGTGATGAAACTGTTAATTATTTGTAGTTCTGTGTATAGTTGTCAGGTAAGGGTAAATTTCTGGACTCTCTGTGGCCAGAATCAGACTTAGCCACCTGTTTCTCCAGAACAGCACAGCATGTGGCCATATGTGTGAAAACTCCCTTAGCTTAGAGCTTACTCAGCTTCCCAGAGGACGAAATGAAGGT
This sequence comes from Xerus rutilus, assembly GCA_028644305.1. Lineage (NCBI taxonomy): Eukaryota > Metazoa > Chordata > Mammalia > Rodentia > Sciuridae > Xerus > Xerus rutilus. The sequence goes on from CM053408.1 coordinate 36,904,368, forward strand.
CAAAATATTTATACTAACTGCTGCACAAAATACTCAAATCAGGGATCTCCATCTATTACACATTGTGTTCATTTTTCTTATAAGTTAAACAACATTTGATCTAAGTATATACATCACTGATTTTTTCAAAATACAGGTGTTTTTAGAAAAGCAAAGGATGGCATATTGATAATCTTTTGAGAATAATTACTTTCTCAGGCTTAAAAAAACGCTAGTGTTCCAGTTTCACAGTAGAAGAGAAACAACCATTTTCTTGTTCTTAATTTTCCACTAATTCTTTGGCAATTCTTAAAATTTCAGGGGAAATGTATTAGTTAGGATCATAATGGAATCATGAGGAAGTCCTACACATTAAAAACAAAATGTAGGGAAAAAGACTGCCCTGTAGGGAAGTAGGGTGAGGTAGAAGAAAAAGTTAACACTGGACCAAAAGATGTTAAAATGAAAATTTGTTAAAGAAAAGCTTATTGAATTTTAATTTAAAATTGTATTGCCTTTCTAAAGTGGGAAATACACGATTACAGTTCCAAATATATCTGCAGATTAAATCAGTAAGTATAAAATTGCTATGTCCAAGGAAATATTTATTTGTAAATTTGATAGATAATGCCAAATTCCCCTTTATAAAAGTTGTACCTACCCACATTCCTACCAAATATTTAGAAGGAAAAATTGTTTTTCCACATTTTCCAACAAAATTTATTACCCACTCTTTTTATATTTGCTACTCTGAAACAATAGAAGATAGCTCAATGTGCTTCAACTTTCCTGCCCTTATGAGTGAAGGCATTAGCCTTTTTTGTATATTGAAGAAGCATTTACGTATCCTCTTCTATTATCTAACATGTCATGTCTTTTACACATTTTTATTTGTTCATTGGCATTTTTCTTATCAAGTGGGAAAACTCTTTATGCATTAGGTAAATTAGCCCTATGCCTAATGATAGGAATTGAAAATATTTCCCACTGGCTTGTTGATTCTTTTTTCTTTCTTGTCCCCCCACCCTCCCTCCTCCTCCTGTACTGGGGATTGAACCCAGGGATGCTCTATCTCTACCACTGATTTACATCCCCAGCTCTCCCACCTTTTTGGGGGGGCGGATAATCTCACTTCGTTGCCTAGGCTGGCCTCTAACTTGCAGTTCTCCTGCCTCAGCCTCCCTAGTTGTGTGGTTTATAGGCATATACCAGCATACCCAGCTGTTTGTTATTTCTTGGAATTATTTGCATTGCTCTTTGCAGAAATTCTTTTTCTTTTTTCTTTTTTTAATCAGGAATTGAACCCACATCCCCAGCCCTTTTTTGTATTTTATTTAGAGACAGGGTCCCATTGAGTTTCTTAGGGCCTCATTGAATTGTTGAGGCTGGCTTTGAATTTGTAATCCTCCTGCCTCAGCCTCCACCTCACTCCACCCAGAGTGCTGAGATTACAAGTATGCACCATCATGCCCGGCTTCGTGAAGAAATTCTTGATTTTATGTAGACGAATTTATCCTATAGATAGTTGTTTTGATGTTATAGTTGGAAGGCTTTTCCCTCTTCCAAGATTATAGGAAGATTCTCCCATAGCTTATTACAGTATTCCTCTATTATTTCATCTGTCACATTTAAACTTTAATTCATAGCCATATACTCTGGCATAACGTAGTTATTTTTTCACAAGAGAACAGTAGACCCTATGCCAATTATTGGTCCCTACAGACTTGTGATGCCACCTTAATCACATACACAATCCTCATTATGTGTCCTAGCCTATTTCTTTCTTCTTTTTCCTTTTTTTTTTTTGGTATTGAGAATTGAACTCAGGGGCACTCGACCACTGAGCCACATCCCCAGCCCTATTTTGTATTATATTTAGAGAAATGGTCTCACTGAGTTGCTTAGTGCCTCACCATTGCTGAGGCTGGCTTTGAACTCACGATTCTCCTGTCTCAACCTCCCGAGCCGCTGGGATTACAGGCATGTACCACCGCACCGGGCTCCAGCCTATTTCTTGAACTTTCATTCTGTTCCATTGATTTGTCTCTTTTCATATTTCAATGCTATATTCTATGTTTTATAGTATTCAAGAATATCTACCCAGGAGTAGGATGCAGCTCAGTGGCAGAAGGCTTGCCTAGTATGCTCAAGGCTCAGTATCACAAAAACAATAACAAAAATGTCTAGCCAGCCTGGTTCTTTTCCCATGCATTATTCTCCTTGTCCAGCATTTTTTTTCTGGTAAATTGTTGCTTCATTATTTTTTCATTTAAATGTTTTATTCAGGTTTTCTAGTTTAAAAAAAGAAAGAAAGCTATAATACTATTCAGGGGATATTTTAGATTAATTTAGATTTTAATTTAGGAAAATCTTATACAACATTGAATTTTTCTATGTGAGAACATGGTATTCCTATTTCTTCATGTCTTCTTTGGAGATCTTGGCAGTGTGTGTGTGTGTACACATAATGTTTTTATAAAAATTTACATTTTTTTGTTTCATTTATACTTAGGTGTTTTATCTTTTCTGTTGCTTTTATAACTGAAAACACAAAGGGAATCACAAAATAAGCTTTCGAAACTTAGAGTTCAAACTTTCTTTACTGTTATGTAAGAAGAACAAATTAAAAATTAAACTTAAAAAAAGAGTTCAAACTTTCTTAATGAACCACACCAATGTAACAGTCTCTAAAACCATTAAAATATAATATGTGTCATAAAGAAGGACTACAAAAACACGGCCCAGGATGGATGCAGAGAAAGGTGTCCCTGAAGGACGAGGAGGCATCTCCCAGCAGGCCAAGCAGCAGAAGCGTTTACATGGAAGAAGAGCAAGCACAGGGCCAACCACAGACACTGGAGAGAAGCAGGTGATTTGTAGAACTACAAATAGTTTCCCAGAGCACATCTGTCAGATTCTTAGAGGAGGTGGGAGGCTAAAAAGGTGAACAAGGGCCCAGTCACAACAGAGCTTTATGTCCTATCAAGGGTTTGGACTTTATAGATATTGAAGGGGTATAAACAAGAAGCCCAAGATGCCCCAGAAACCAGCCAGCCTGGAAATTAGGAAGATAGGAGGTTATTTCAATGTTCAAGGTAAGAAATGACAAAGGTCTGTGTTATGCTTTAAATATTAGGTGTCTCCCAAAAGCTCATCATGAGACAATGCAAGAAAGATTAGAGATGGAATGATTAGGTTATGAGAGTTTTAAACTAATCAGTGCATCAATTCCTTCATAGGGATTAACTAGGTGGTAACTGTAGGCAGGTGGGGTATAGCTGGAGGAGGTGAATCCCTGGATGTGTGCTTTTGTCCTTGCTGAGTGTTTCTCTCTCTTCCTCCCCCTCTCTCCCTCCCTGCTTCCCCCTACTTTCTTGTGCGATGTCCAGAGCCATTTTCCTCCACCACACTCTTCACCATGATGTTCTGCCTCATCTTGGGCCCAGTCTATGGACTGAGGCCTCTGAAACCATAAGCCCCAAATATACTCTTCCTCCTCTAATTGTTCTTTTTTTTAATTTATTTTATTTTTTTACATATTTTTTTAGTTGTAGATGGACACAATATCTTTATTTATTTATTTTTATGTAGTGCTGAGGATTGAACCTAGTACCTAACGCATGCAAGGCAAGTGCTCTACCACTGAGCTACAATCCCAGCCCCTCTAATTTTTCTTTATTAGGTCTTTTGGTCGCAGCAGTGAGAATGTTGACTAAAAGAGTCTGCAATATGGATGGACATCAAGGAATGGATTAGAGATGTTCTGGAGGTAGAACTTTTAGGACTTATTAAATAATCAATTGTGCAAAGGAAAAGGAAGGATCCCAGTTTCTGGCCTCAGCATGTGCCTGGTCAGGACTGGAGGGAGAACTACATGGAGGGTATGCGACACACTGTGACAGTCGAGATGCTCATTGATGATGACTTATCTCATCACCAGGATGTGAGTGACAGAACCTGGGAAATCTCCAACTTTTTTTTTTTTTGTACTAGGGATTGAACCCAGGTGTGCTTAACCAATGAGCCACATCCCCAGCCCTTTTTTGTTTTTAATTTTGAGACAGGGTTTTGCTCAGTTGCCGAGGCTGGCTTCAAACCTGTGATCCTCCTGTAGTTTTCCACCACAGCCCTGCTGAAACCTCCAACTTTTAAAGGGTCCAATGCAAAGCCAGGCACGGTGGTGCAAGCCTGTAATCCCAGCACTTAGAGAGGCTGAGACAGGAGAATCATGAGTTCAAAGCCAGCCTCAGCAAGGGCGAGGCGCTAAGCAACTCAGTGAGACCCTGTCTCTACATAAAACACAAAATAGGGCTAGGGATGTGGCTCAGTGGTCGAGTGCCCCTGAGTTCAATCTCCAGTACCAAAAAAAAAAGAAAAAAAGAGTCCAATGGAAGGGAGAGAAGTCTCTTGAAGTCTAAGGAAAGAATGGAACTGTGAGAATGGATTTTAAATGTCACAGAAATTGGGTCATAAAATTATTTAGCCTGGAGAGAAATACAGAAGAAGGGAGTTGCCTAAGTCATTCTGACCTAATGCAGCAGATTTCTGCAGACTTGCTGGTACCATAAAGATAATAAATAACCCCAGTAAAAGTCTTTTCCTTCTTATCCCAATTCTTACCTGGAATGTGTAAGTGACCAAACACTAACCGAAATCCTCTGCTGTTCTTGTGAACCAATGCAATTATAACAATCTGTTTGTGTTACTGCCTTCTTGTTCTTTTTTTTAATCTATAAAAATCTATATTCTTCTCACCTGAGGGGACTCTAATTCTGGAGAGCTAAAATTCATATTTCTCCCCATGTAGCCATTCCTATGTTGGCTCATAAACTCTTTGTTCTCATACTTGCTGTGCCTCAACTTGCCTTTAAGGTCAAAGACTGTGGAATTTACTCATTTGTATCCCAGAATGCAATGCAGCATCAAATTCATAAAGAATGAGTGGTCACTAGAATCAGAGATGAAATAATATTTGAGTGATTTTTCACCTAATCTGAAACACAAGGCCACTGAAATGCTTTGAATTTGGTGTGTGTATGGGCAGGGGGACTTAGTTAAATATTTATTAGGCTGACATGTTCTCAGAATATTCAAGAACTTCTTGATTGCTGCCTTCCCTTTGGAGAAGGATTTATGTTATTCTAATAACAGGATTTTATTAACATAAAAGTTCACGTTGTTTTTAAAGAAAAAGAAAAAAAGCAATAAAACGCAGTGTGGAAGAATATGTTCGACATGCATATGATATTTTTACCAGCTCAGGCAGGACTTCATACTAATAGAAAATAAGGCTGTTTTTTGTAAATTATTAGGAAAATGACCATGACCTGGTTACATTCCTATTTACAGTGATGAGGATTTCAGTATGAGGATATGATAATAAAATCAGCACCCCTAATGTCACTATTCAAGACTATGACAAGGAGCCGAGAGGACAGAAAGGAGCCTCAACTCTTTCATCCAGTTTCCCTCTTGTACTCAAACTATAACCCTATCTACTACATTCATCTTTTCTCTATTTTTGTGATTTTTTTTCATACATTCTATATCCATGAAAAACATGCAATTTACTTATATCATCTTCATAAACATGCTCTCCAGTGTAGTATAAATGGAAAAAACACTAGGCAATGAATGAAGACACCCAGACTTCACTCCTAACAGGCATCAGGACTTGTCCCTCTAAAATACTCCACTTTGAGTGTGTGTGTATGTGTGTGTGTAGATTCCTTAGAAAACTTGGAATGAATCCACCATTTGACCCAGCTATCCCACTCTTCAGTCTATACCCAAAGGACTTAAAAAGAGCATACTACAGTGACGCAGCCACATCAATGTTCATAGCAACTCAATTCACAATAGCTAAACTGTGGAACTAACCTAGATGCCCTTCAATAGATGAATGGATAAAGAAACTGTGGTTTATATACACACAATATGGAATATTACTCAGCATTAAAAGAGAATAAAATTATGGCATTTGCAAGAAAGTGGATGGAGTTGAAGAATATCATGCTAAGTGAAATAAGCCAATCCCAAAAAACCAGAGGCCGAATGTTTTCTCTGACAAATAGATGCTAATCCATAAGGGGGCGGTGCATGGGATGAGTGGAGGAACTTTGGAAGGGGCAAAGGTCAGGGAAGGGGCATGGGAGCAGGAAAGATAGCAGAATGAGATGGACATCATTACCCTGGGTACATGTATGATTGCATGAATGGTGTGACTCTACTTCATGTACAATCAGAGAAGTGAAAAACTCTGCTCCATTTGTGCACAATGAATCAAAAAGCTTCCTGCTGTCATGTATAACTGATTAGAATGAACTAAATAAATAAATAAATAAATAATGCCACTTTGGCATGAGAATTATTTTGAGCGGAAGGCAACTGAAAAGCAAGAGATGCAGGAAGAGTTCTCTGCCCTCTCCTTATTCACCTAGAAGCAGGACATAAGTTTCCCTTTGTGAAGGTGTCCCTACCTCCTGGACCAGGAAGGGGAGAGTAACTCTTATTGCCAGAAACAGAATTGGCAGCCTGACAAGTCTGCACAAACACACCTTACTAAAATGATCCTTGCTTTCCAGTAGCTTCCCTCATGTGCTTCACAGTCACTTTCTCAATTTATCACCACCCCAAAGCCAACACCCTTTTTCTTTGTTCAAATGGTATTTAAGTCCCTGAGTCTAAGTCCTTTTTTGGATTTCGCTTATTTTGTCAGCTTATTATGTCAGCTCCTAAGCACATAAAATAAATTGTGTATTTCTTTTCTTCTGTTATTCTGTCTTCTTTTGTCAGTTAAGTTTGCAGGCTCCTAGCCACTGAACCCGAGAGAGTAAAGGAAGTTCTTCCTCCCTGTCACTCCCAATTGCCACAATGCATGTTATTGAACAAGTTCTTTCTCTCTCTTGACTTTGGTAATTTGGAAGACCTTCCATAGATCACATCTCCAATATTAGTTTTCCTATGATGCTTGCCAAGAAAGTCAGAGAAAATTCCAGGAGGTTTAGATAAAATTAAAACAAAAAAACAAAAATCCATAGCCTTCATGACTGTCATTCTGAATATGGAGGACAGGTTCTCTCTCTCCTCTTTCTCTCTGAGTACTTAGTATATTGCTAGTAATACCCTACTAGTTTTCTATTCTAAAATTTTAGATGTTCTTTAGTGAATCAAAGTGGCTTATACAAGCACTAAATATTTCAAAAGTCTACATAGACTTTAGAGATTTTGCCCCTTCTATTCTTGTTAGGTACAAGGCAGTGAACCACAAAGCTTTGTGACTTTCAGTAAGTCATTTAACCTCTCTGATCTCCATTTCCTCGATAAAAAAGGAAGTCATGTGGGACCTGTCTGTATTTTGCAGGGTGACCATGACAGTCAAATAAGACACTAAATCAGAGATTGCATGGCAAATTCACAATGATACACAAATGTAAAGTATCGTATTGTGGTTTCCCTTTGAAACTGTATTGCTTATCATTATTTTCTTTTTTAAAATTTTGTTGAAATATTTTCAACTATGAAGGCATGACCTATTAGCATTCATTTATCTATCTGCATTGAAGAGGAAAATGAACGAGAAACAATAGATGACTTAAAACTGGCTTTTTGTTGGTATTTTGTGTGTGGGGGGGTGGTACTTGGGACTGAACTCAGTGGTACTCTCCTACTGAGCTACGTCTCCAGTCATTTTTAATTTTTTTATTTTGAGACAAGGTCTCTCTAAGTTGCCCAAGTTGGCTTTGAACTCACAATCATCCTGCCTGGGTCTCTGAGAAGCTGAGATTATAGTCATGCACCACTGTGAATGTCTTTTTTTAAATATTTAAAAAGGCATAAAGTATAGATATATGGCATTTTATGTTCATATATATATATATATATAAATGCTTTATATATTTTATCCATATACAAGTATGGAGAAAGAGTTATTCTTGCTAAATTTACAATTATTTTTCTGATTTTTCCCATTTAGATTTCCCATTAAAATACACATCAAAGAGCATATATAGAAAAGTTTCTCCAAATTAATTTAGAAGTGTCTTCATTTTATGAAAGATAAAAATTAGTATTTTTAAATTTTAAAACAAAGCACCTTTCATCAAATGTGTTAAGGCACTGCTGTGCACTACATGTTTATCTTAGAGACCGAAAATTCCCAATGATGTCTGCAAAATTCTGAGAAACTAGAAGCAAAAAAATCTACTCAACTTTAATATACTATTTTCCAAATGTATTTAACCATGGCAATCTAATTTTATTAGTCACCCACCTATTAATATCTTAAGGACCTCTGATGTTTGCATAACAAAATTTGGGAAAAGCTGATGGATTACTATGTTTCAAACATGCAAATCATTACAAAGTAAGATGCCAGCATTAACTAAAGACGTTCACTGAGCACTTTCTCACTCACTAACATTTCTACCTAAAGCACATCCAGGACAATGAAATTCATTTGGATAGATGCCACTATGTGACTGTGATTGAAAAAAAGCATAGAAGATGCTTCTGGCAAATGATACAAAGTATTACAGTTGTTAAAGTTCATCATTCATTTTGGGCACAAAATCTTTCCTGAATTGTACCCTAAGGGTCCAGTGTGGGCAGGAAAAAACTGCAGTGACAAGGGACAGCCATAATTGACTTCTGCTTGAAAGAGTCAGCTTGCCCTTGGCAAAAGAGCCAAATGTACCTTGAAAATGGCAATTATTTATTGCATTGGATTATCTAAGATTTACGAAAAACTCAGTTGTGTCAGACTTTGTAAAAACAAATTAGTCTCAACTAATGGACTTGTTACAATTTCAGTGGCTTTTGAGAATAAAATTTGAGGAATTAAGACCATTTTCTTCGGACAACATGCTTGAAAGATGATCTTTGTGTAGATTGCAATTCCCTACACGCTTGTATGATTATAAAACCATAGTAGTGACATCAAAGTTTTGTGAAAACTGATGGCACAGTTTGAAAATAAGAGCCTAAAATTCCACAGCACATGCATATATCAAAATATTATGTTGTACGTAGTATACAAATTTTGTTGATTTAATAAACAAATGAATAAATAATATTTGTGTGCACAAACACTGCAAGAAGGGCTGGGATTGTGGCTCAGTGGTAGAGCGCTTGCCTCCCATGTATGAGGCACTGGGTTCGATCCTTGGCACCACATATAAATAAATGAATAAATAAAGGTCCATCAACAACTAAAAAAAAAAAATCACTACGAGAAAAGAAGAAATGCTACATTCTCCAAAAACAGGAGAGTTAAGGTTTTTTTGGGTTTTTTTTTTTTGCTTTTTTTTTTTTTTTAAATTATAGAAACAAGCTCCCAGGAGTAAAAAATCCAAAAGAGATTTGATGGAGGTGTCACTTCTGCATCTGAAGAGGGTTAGTATATTTTTAAATATATTGCATATCAGTGGTTTTAAGGGGAGGTGGAAGAAGGGGCAGGAGGAAGGGAAGAAATGAGGGAGGTCACAGATTTGGATAGTGAGAAATTCCATAGATTCACAGGCTGAAAATGTAGCTCAGTGGTAGAGCACTTGCCTAGCATGAGAAAGATCCCAAATTCAATCCCCAGGACTGTAAAACACAATAATATAAAAATAAAGAAAAGCATAAATTCCACAGATTCAGGTGATGTATTATACAACATGGCAACTATAGTTGATAAAGGTGTATTGTATACTTGAAAATTACTGAGAGTAGATTTTGTGTTCTGACTACAAAAAGTGATGCATATATTAATTACTTCTAATTAGCCATTCCACAACATGTACATATATACTTCAAAACACCATGTTGTATACAGTAAGCAGATACAGTACCTATTTATCAATTTAAAACAGCAAAGAGAATGACAACAGAAGTCTTAAAAGAATGAAATTCCACAAATAGGAAGTTATGTGCAGTTGGAAAAACTTTACATACTCTTACTACAGGAAGATAAACTCCATTATGATTTTGACTAGTAAATACCAGACAGAATGTAATGCATTACAGAAGAAGAACTTACTGTAAAATGTATAGGGACTAAAATGAATGACATATCATGACACACATTAAGTGAATGTACGATAAAAGGTGCTATATGTGTTGCATTCAACAAGCATAGTTCATGTTTTATGTGCCAAATGAGCATGTTCTCCTTTTAAAATGGTTTTATTGAGGTATAATTGATGTCCAGTAACTTGCATAGATTTAAAGTGTACAATTTGATGATTTGTAATTCATGTATATAACCGTAAGACACAGTAAAGATAATGAACATATTCCTCTCTCCTAAGTTTCCTCAGTTTCCTTTGTAATCCATCCCTGACTAATCTGTCCCCAGGCACTTATCTGCTTTCTGTCACTATGTGGTCTTTCTGTCTGACTCCTTTCACTTAGATAATTATTCTGAGATTCATCTATGTTATTGCATGTATTCTTTTTTTGTTTATCCACTCACCATTTGATGGACATGTGGTTTGTTTCCAGTTTTGTATTACTACAAATAAAGCTGCTATAAATATTTGCATACAGGTCTTCGTGTGGGTTTATGCTTTTAATTCTCTATAGTCCAATGGCTGAGTATGATAGGTGTATGTTTAGTTTTTTAAGAAACTGCCAAATTGTTCTCCAAAATGATTGTACCATGTTACAATTCTACCAACAGTGTATGAGAGTTCCTAAGGCTGTGGAATCTTTACCAAGACCCAATAAGAGCAGATCATACTTTAAAAAACCTAATGTCCAAATCACAAAGAATTTTTTAAACTACAGGAGATTTATTCATGAAAACTGGCATTCCAAAAGAGTCTAAAAAAGAAAAATAAATCCAAAGTATACAAAGAGAAAAAACATTCTCAGTGCTATTAGAAATTTATTAGCAGAGGAAAATCTACAGTCATTGTTAACTAATTCTCCTATGAATTGTTGATCTAACTAGGATATAAATATTCAAATTTTGTAAAAGATTACATTAGTTTTCTTTTTGCTACTAGTTGCCAGAACTCTATCAGTAAAAGGAATTATTTCTGTTTACTTGTAGCAATATGTAGTCAAAATGTGCACAGGTATGCCTGTGTGCAGGCACATACCCTCACACACGCACACACAAAAAATTTATTCTTCAATGTTAAAAGGAATTAATAAAACGTTGCTACTTCTCAGACTGTGACAAAACCATTACAAGAAAATCAGTTGGATATTGTGCACTAATTTTTTTTGTCAATCAAAAATATAAATAAATTCCATAGTTTAAAAAAAAAAGATAATCAGTTGGATTAATATCTGTTTTCACTGATGTGTTCAGTATTTCATTCAGGTCCAAGCATCACCATCTAAACCTGCTGTCAATAAAAGAGATGTTCCTTCTATCTGTTAATGGAAAATATGTTTGTGTGGCTGGATAAGCTAAAAAATTCAATTCTCACTAGAACATAAGCTTCAAGTTTCTGTAGTCCTTGTCTTGCTTACCTGTATACTCCTTGCTTACCTGTACACTCAAGATGCCTAGAATATAAAAGGCATACTTTAAATATTTTAAATGAACTTAATCACAGATATAAGGAAAAGGCCCAAATGATTAAAATTTTCAGAGATAGTGCATTTGAATGGGGGTGGCAGTTATAGATACAAAATTCTAAGAACATATCTCAATTTTAAGGAATAAACATCAGCATTCTTGCTTGCTACGGACTGAATTACTTTCCCCCCAAATTCATATGTTGAAGCTTTTGACAAATAAGTAGGTGTAGATGAGGTCATGAGGATATGTCTCCCAGGGGAGGATTAGTTCTCTTATAAGAAGGGATCAAGAGAGCTTACTTTCCCGTCTCTTTCTATGCCATGCGAGGACACAGTGTAGTCCTCTGTAAGCCAGAAAGACAGTCCTTCCCAGCAACCAATCATACTGGCACCTACATCTCAGACTTTCAACCTACAGAATTGTGAGAAATTGATTTTTGCTTTTTAAGACACTGAGTCCATGGTATTTTGTTATGGTAGCCTAAGCTGACGAATACAAATTTCGGCACCAAGGAACATGTAAAAATTCAAAAGTAGCTTTGGAACTGGGTAAATGACGGAAGCTTGAAAAGTCTTGAGATGCATGCTTAAAAAGTAAAGATTTTAAAGGTGATTCTGGTGAGGGCTCAGAAAGAAAGACAGCTAGGGAGAAAGCTTCCACCTTCTTAGAAAATATATAAATAACCATGAACCACAATGTCCATAAAAATATAGTCATTAAAAGACATTTTGGGGCTGGAGGTTTAGCTCAGTGGTAGAGTGCTTGCCTAGCATGTACAAGGCCCTGGGTTTGATCTCCAACAAGGCTGGGGAGGGAGAGTAGGAGACATCTGAGTGACATCCTGGTCACCTATCAGTGTGTTCTAACCTATCATTGTGTCAGTTTCTAGACAATAGAGAACATCAGAATAGCCAAAAAACAAAGGCTAGAGAATTTTGATGCAAACATCCTTTATTTACCAGTAAATACCTATTAAAAAGCATAAATGAAGATGTGTAAAGTGACCCTTTCACTTGTTTACTACACCTAAAAGGAAAATATCATAGGCATATATGAAGAATTTTTCAGTTTATATTGTACATTCATCATTGAGAAACAAGGAAATAAGCATCATACTAGATATGTTCAAGGTTACTGAGAATGTATGGTTTACGACAGCTACTAAAACTAAAAAAAACAAATACAAAATCTTGCAAACATTCTCATACTGGGTCACATTTTCTGATTAATTAAAAAAAAATTCATGCTTAATGTTAGCCACCATTGTGATCCTAAGCAATATAAAACAGTGAAGTCAATAACAATGAAATCTCTGCTTTTCTTAGAAGGATCTAGAGTAAATTCTCTAAAGAAAATAAACTGTAGTAAGAATAGGTGCCTCTGATGGACCAAAATAATGATGATGATGATGATAATGCAAAGGATACTAAAGGAAAAATACAAAAAATGGACTGAAATTCAGGTACTAGGTAGCCTGACATTTCCGTCCTACTAAATTGATATCCAGTGACCCCACCACAAACTTTTGATTTTCCTTTGACTGGAGCATGTCAGGGACACATAAATCAACCACTGGGTCCAGGTTAAGGAATCCTTAAATATCATACTCACCGCAAATTGTATCATCAGCATTCAACCAGAGGTATATATTGAGCATCACCAGGAAGTATATATTGAGATTAATTGCAAGGAATTCACTTGCATGACTATGTGGCTAGGAAAGGCAAATCTAAAATCCACAGGGCTTGGAAGCAGGAAAGCAGGCTAAAACTCTCGGGGAATAGAGTAGCTGGAGCTGCCGGCATCAGGAAGACCTTTTCCATCAGGGAAACCTTAGCCCTGCTGTTAAGGCCCTTCAACTGACTGAACCAGGCCTACCCAGATTGTTGAGGATAATCCCCCTTCAAGTCAGATTGTAGACTTTAATCTCATCAACAAAATGTTTTCACAGCAACACTTAGAGTTTGATCCAATAATGGGACACTGTAGCCTAGCCAAAAGGAGATGTCAAATGACCATCAAACCAGTTGTGCACATGGGTGTAGGGATTTGGGAAGAGGAAAATGCTGCTGTTCTGAGCATATTCTGTCCTGGGAAAGGGTAGAAAATGTAAACAAGCATTGTGCCATTCCCCTTTGCCTACTCTGCATCCCCCTAATTATTCTCCATTTTGGAAGTGCCTGTCGGGTGGCACTTGAAATGCTGATCGACCTGGGGGCACTGGAGATGACAGCCTGGAATCTCTGAAACACACACACAGATACGTAACTTAGATACACCAAGATGCATATTTAAAAATCCCTCCAGCAGACATGCTAGGTATAAGAGAAGATATGTCTGAGCTTCAGCAGAGAATGGTTATTCAGAGTGTCATCTAACACCTGACAGAAGGGACTTTTGTACTTTGATTACTGGTGAGAGACTCTGGTCATGTCAGCCTTTTCATGGCTTCAAAGCTATTATTGCTTTGGCTCCATACCTGCATTATTTTAGAAAATTATTAATTTGGTTTCCTGTGATATCATAATTTCAGTAACACCTGTTGACCTGTGAAATGAAATGCTAATTTTCTTAATTTCATCTTGGAAACATATCATCATGAACGATCCAAAGTTCAAAAAAATAAAAATAAAAAGCATGTGTATATATGTGTAGGATTCCTTATGATCAGTTGGTTTAAAAGCATTTATCACTACTACAGAACTATCTAGGCCAAGAGTTAACATGCCATTACGCCTTTGAGCTCCCTGATCTCCTGCCATTCCCTTTTAAAAACTGTATTCTTTCCAAGCCTTCTCATGAATGTCCACCTTTGGGGAGAGTTGACAAGACTATATTATAAAGCTGCTGGATATTTTCTGAAACTATTCATTTAAAAATTTTCCCCACTGTTTTTTTTTCTTAACATCCAATAATCCAGAGCCTTGCTGTACATAAGTAGAATGAGAATACTCTGTACAGGGCTGCTGAGCCTTTCAGAGGTACCAGAGCTTATTTTTGTCCCCACTATCAATTAGCTGCAGTAAATAGAAAACACCACTACAAATAAAAGGAAATTTGGTAGATAAATATTATGGCTGAAAGAAGTCAATGATTCTGCTGGGTGCGGTGGCGCACGCCTGTAATCCCAGCAGCTCTGGAAGCTGAAGCAGGAGGATCTGGAGTTCAAAGCCAGCCTCAACAACAATTCAAGTGTCAAGCAATTCAGTGAGATCCTGTCTCTAAATAAAATACAAAAAAGGTCTGCATATGTGGTTCAATGGTCGAGTGGCCCTGAGTTCAATCCCCAGTACCAAAAAAAAAAGTCAATGATTCAGTAAGACCACCTTTTATCATATATTTGTGTCTACAGACTAGACGTTCATCAATACTATATCCTAAGTCATCCCACTGAAGTTTATCATATGAGTTTCTACTATATAATTAAGTAAGAATTTTTAACTTGGGAAACGGACAACTTTGTTGTGTCTCAGCTAGGATGACCTTTAGTCTTACTATGGGTTTTTATCAACTTTGAGAAAAATGCAGTTATGTGTACACCTAAATTAAAGTAGTAGTTGTCTTCATAGAGTGAGCAGAATCACTCCTGTCAAGCTGATACGCCTAGAAAATTGGCTCCTGCACATTAGACTATTTTGAGACCAAGTTGTTTTTTCTCCCATCACAAATTTTTTACCATTTGGTTACCCAGTAAAGGCTTACATTGGTCTCTGGTTTAAAAGCCATGAGTAAAACAAAGACTCTAACCTCCTTCTACTAGACTGTCTACCTGTCCTCAAACACACAGTTAGGCTCATGTAATCTTTCCTATTTACCTAAAGGATTATGCTATCGTTTGAACGCTTATCCCCTCCAAAACTCAGGTTGAAATTTAATTGCCAGCTGGGCATGGTGTTGCATGCCTGTAATCCCAGCACTTAGGGAGGCTGAGACAGGAGAATCTCAAGTTCAAAGCCAGCCTCAGCAATGGCAAGGCGCTAAGCAACTCAGTGAGACCCTGTCTCTACATAAAACACAAAATAGGGCTGGGGATGTGGCTCAGTGGTCGAGTACCCTTGAGTTCAATCCCTGGTACCGCCTCTCACCAAAAAATGAAATTTAATTGCTCTTATAACAATATGAAGAGAGGCAACCTTTAAGAATGATCAGCCCATGAGGCTTTGGCCTTCAAGAATGGATTAATGTCACCATTGGAGGAGTGAGCTTGTTATCATGGGAGCAGATTCCCTAGAAAAGGACAAATTTGTCACTTTCCTGTCTCTGTCTCACCTTCTCTGTGCTGGTTTGATGCAGCGTGGAGGTCCTCACATGATACCAACCCCTCGGGCTTGACTGAATCTCAGGTGCTCTAGTTCAGATAGACTGCTAAGGTAAGATGGTGAATAAGCAAAGATAGGTGAAAGAAGACTGTAAATCATGAGGCAGTGTACATATTTTAGTGTTAGTATTTGACAGGAAAAAAAAAGGGCTAAACTAGGTCCCAAGTTAGGCACTACATCTTTAGGTACTATTCTCTCATTTCATCCCTTCTCCTGGGAACTGGAGGTGACAACATCTGATTTACCTGTAGCAATTGTTTATCTTGTGTGTGTGTGTATATATAATATTATTTATATATTATTTATATACATATAAACAATTTTGTATATATACATATATATAAATAAAATCTTTTTCTTAGCCCCACTTTTCTTTCCACTGATTTCCTAGATGCTTGCTTCCATCTCAGAAGCTATGTAAGTGGAGGCTGACGTAGGACATGTCATGGCAAGTGCATATAAATAAGAAGCGGATCACTCGTGATACTTCAGGCATCGTCCTATAAGATATGCACATGGTCACCAGAATGACAAGCTCAAAAGTCTGTTGAGGGCACTGATTGTCACTATGTTAATGCCAAGAGAGCAAAGAGATTTCTCTGTTTGGTTTAAAGCTACATCCCAGTTGTTGCCCGGCACACCTAGATGCTTAATACATATTGAGTGAATGGATGGACCCATTTTGAATATGTTTCCTCAATTTCTAAAAGATTTCTTTTTCACACAGCAGCCACGTTTGTGTAGTTATCATTGCCAGCTGTTCTAGTGTGAACCACGAATTCCTTTGCACTAGGACCCTTAAGGCAGTGCATAGACCCAGTCTTGAGCCTCCTTTGGAATCCTTTCCGCCTTTGTCATGCTAGGTCTGCTCTGGCATCGGAGTCACCTCTCATTTCTATACCCTATGTCGTTACAGACCGATACTGTCTGAAACCATGTTTAGGAAATTCTCTATTTTGGTACATAATGTATCCCTGGAAAAATGCTACAGAGTTTAGTGTCTAAAATTGAACAATAGATCTGCATATTTGAATTGTTCCAAAGAAATCAAGTCTTTAAAGGAATAACTCCTGAATCAGATTTCTTTCTTTGGCCTCCCACAGGGCCAAGCAAGTCTGCTGGTGGGTGATAACCTTCACAGGTATCTGGAGATTGCTGACCTGGGAATCAATGGGTCATTTCCTTGTCCTGCCACAATTAGGCTTTTCCTTCTCCCCAAACACCTGCCACCTTCTAAAAAAGGCAAGTTAGAAAGTCAGCCTCCACTGAACCTGGTTAGCACCTGAAGGAAAGGATAAGGGTCACTGTTTATCTCCTGCCCCACCTCCATCACTGAGTAGCACTGTTACCTGCTCACAGCCCAGCATTGTCCCCAATTCCCCTGCCCCCACAGAAGAAGTACTGAGGTTGAGGAAGCAGGAACCAGAAAGGCAGACACTTGCCCTGGATGCCTGGCCAGAATGAACAAGTTGGGAGGATGGGACCGCAGACGCTGCAGTATCCTGCATTCGTGAAGAAACTGACAGGTGAAAAACTGAATGGGACCTATGCCATGTGTGTCGATGTCTAATGTGCCAGAGAACAAGTTAAGTGAAATTTGAAATAGAAGTTTAGACTCTGCATGGACTTGTCATCTGCAATCATTTCATGTTCACTAGAAGCTACTACACCTACTCCAATACCTATCAGGCAATTTATTTCCCATTTGCTATTTCACAGATCTAAAATACTGGCAATGCATAGCAGTAATGCTCCTGCAAAATAAGCACTCTGCTTGTGATATATATATAAATATATATACACATACATACATACATATATGTATATACATAAGCACACACACACAAAGAAAGAATATTTGTTATAGTCTTTGTTATTGCACAGCACAAAGGGCATCTTAGATGTGCTGAAGATTTTCCAGAGTTTATAGGAAGACTCTTCCTCAGAGTCAAAAGCCATTTCCTTTGCATGTGCTCCTTCCCCCAACAATGAAGTTCCCTGCCTTGAGTACTTTATGAAACAACTATTACTATCTTTCTGGTTTTTATCATTTGCCAGTTTTATGTGCTTTTGGTTACCAAATAAAACTAGCATAGCAAGCATTTCAAATTCTGAAAAAGTTTCTAATTTTATAGATGAATCTTACATGTTTTAAAACTAAAAATAACTTAAATGATATATACAAACATGAAATACTCAACTAGAAAAACGGCTATTTATATACAGAACCTATAAGTTTCTAAATGCATTCTACAACTCAATTATTAACAGAAACTAGAGCGTTAACCCAACTTTTCTTGAATCTTGACCCCTCTGATTCTATTACCCTGGACTAGAGCATATTTCTTTGATCAGAGCTCAGTGCCTCTGCATCTTCATTCCCACATCCTGCAATGGTGCATAATCAGAATGTCTCCCAGACAACCGGAATAAGGAGACTAAAGGAGAGCTTCTATATTACTAAATTAAAATACAGATGTTGTCCTCTGAAGCTATTAGCGTCAAAGAAATAACATTAAACCAAACAGGTCCCTATGGTATAACTAATGCCCTCATAAATCTTCAGATGTAAAATGCTTTACAAATACAGAGAATAAAGAACTGTGCTCACTAACCTAGGTGCCCTTCAACAGATGAATGGATGAATAAAATGTGGTATATATACATAATGGACTATTACTCAGCTGTAAAGAAGAATAAAATTATGGCATTTGCCAGTAGATGGATGGAACTGGAGAATATCATGCTAAGTGAAATAAGCCAATCTCAAAAAAACTAAAGGCCCAATGTTCTCTCTGGTATGAGGATGCTAACACACAATAAGGGTGGGGGAATAGAAGTTCATTGAATTAGACAAAGGAGGAAGAAGGGAAGGGAGGGAGGATGGGAGTAGGAAAGACAGTAGAATGAATCTGACATAAATTTCCTGTTTCCTACGTTACCAATGTAACTCCACTCCATATACAACCATAAAAATGGGAAGTTATACTCCGTGTACATATAATATGCCAAAATACATTCTTTTATCATGTATAACTGAAAAGAACAAATAAAATTAAAATAATAATAATAATGATAATGATAATAAAGGACAATGCTCAATCAAAACTTAAGAATTATTTTTCTGACAAACCTACAAAAAAGATGCAGAAGGGAAATGCACTATTATGAAAGAGACTTCCCTAGAAGTCTTTCTGCTCCCACTGCCAATTTTTCACCCTTAGAAAAATGACATGAAAGTGGTGAGAATGAATAAAGAGCTAGTGTGCTTAACATGTCGGCACAGGTGGGTGTTGTGGGGTCGCTCAATTGCAAGGCAAATCTCTTACCTGTCAGAATCCAATGGCACATCTGCTAACACATTCCATTGATCAATACCTAGAACTCTATCTCAGTTGGAGTGGGTTAGGCATAAAACAATATTTTTGAAGTGGATATTTTGAGGGATTCCTTATATGATTGGCTTATTTCACTTAGCATGATTATTTCTAGTTCCATTCATTTACTGGCAAATGCCATAATTGCATTCTTCTTTATGGTCAAAAAATATTCCATTGTGTATATATTCCACATTTTTTCTATCCATTCATGTGTTAAAGAGCACCTACGTTGATTCCATCCTAGCTCTTTTTTTTTTGGTACCGAGGATTGAACTCAGGGGTACTTGACCTCTGAGGCACATCTTCAGCCCTATTTTGTGTTTTATTTAGACAAAGAGTCTCACTGAGTTGCTTAGCATCTCTCTGTTGCTGAGGCTAGCTTTGAACTCCTGATTCTCCTGTCTCAGCTTCCCAAAGTGTGGGATTACAGGCGTGTGCAACTGCACCTGGCTTCCAGCTCTATTTTTTAAAAGCAAGCTATAAAAAGTTTTAATTGTAAGACATAGGTGATGGATATATGAATATTCACTATATAATTATTTCAATTTTTCTGTATATTTTAATTTTTCCATAACAAAGTATTGGACACAATGGAAGGGAATTCAAGCTACGTAGAAAGATTAGTCATTGAGCTGTTTATCATTCCTACGTAGGGCTGCAATGGAACTGGTGATGTAATTGAGCAGCACCTGTTCAAAAATGGTCTGAGTGATCTCTCCAGGTGGGAGTGCAGCAGCTCATTCCTGGCTGCTATAATGAACTTCAGCAGGAAAACATTTTAGATAAGGGTAAATCATCCATACGCAGTTTGGTAGAAATAATAAGTTCTAGTGTTCTACAGAACAATGGGGGAGATGGAAATGTTAACTACCCTGATTTGATCATTATAGTCACATACTGAATTATCACATGGTACCCTATAAATTTCTACAATTAAAATAATGATTTTTAAAAAGGATGAAAATAGTAAATAACCTACTGTGATTGAGTAGATTGAGTGGATTTCTGTGTTCTATAGACCCAGTCATCTTTATTCTTTTTTAAAAATTTTTGTTATTTATTTATTTATTTATTTGGTTTTGGGAGCTGAACCCTGAGGCACCAAACCACTGGGCCACATCCCCAGTCCTTTTTATTTTTTATTTGTTTGTTTGATTTTGGTACCGGGGATTGAAGTCAGGGGTACTCAACCACTGAGCCACATCCCCAGCCCTATTTTGTGTCTCACTGAGCTGCTTAGTGCCTCGTTTTTGCTGAGGCTGGCTTTTTTTTCTTTTTTTTTTTTTGTACCAGGGATTGAAGTCAGGGGCACTCGACCACTGAGCCACATCCCAAGCCCTATTTTATGTCTTATGTAGACACAGGGTCTCAATGAGTTGCTTAGCACCTCGCCATTGCTGAGGCTGGCTTTGAACTCGCGATTCTCCTGTCTCAGCCTCCCAAAGTGCTGGGATTACAGGCGTGCACCATCACATTTGGCTTTTATTTTTTATTTTGAAACAGAGTCTTGCTAAATTGCTTAGGGCCTCGCTAAGTTGCTGAGGCTGGCCTCAAATTTACAATCCTCCTGCCTCAGCCTCCTGAGTCTATGGGATTACAAGCATATGCCAACGTGTCCAGCATCTTTATCCTTTACATAGAAAGTCAGGAGCATGGTTTAAAAAAAAGGACTCAAGCTTTGAATTCCAGTTTAGATTTTGATTTCACAGCTTACACTGATCAAGCCTCTTAATCTTCTCCCCACACATAAAAAAAGACACTAACTTTGAATTTATTCGGTTGCTGTAACTATTAAATAAGTTTTTTTTTTAATCATTCCAATCACGGTAAGAACACATTGTAGGTGAACTTTGGTCAGGATTCCGTATTGGCTAAGCCTCTTCCCAGGCAAAGGATTGTCAAGAACTTTTTAAATTGCTTAGACAACTGGACATCAAATTATCACCATTATTACTTTATCAAGAATGCTAAAGATATAAACTCTGTTAACCAGACTCTGTCTTCAGTAACTTCTCCACATCTACAGTAAAATATTGGTTTATTTGATGACAGCTTCCAAATCATGTAAATACAGATAAGGGAAGGCAAAGGGAGACACAGTCAGCTGCTGAGTCACGGAGAACCTAGCTCCACCTCACCCTGCTGCCTCCTATGTTACCAACTAAGACACAGGAAGAGAAAAGCAAACTGCAGCAGATACATTTTTAGAGGGAGTTCAATTTTTTTTTTAGCACACATTCTGCCCAATAAATGTTAGACGCCTGTGCAATGCAGAGATTTAACGTACCCAGAAGCAACTAGAACAATCATTTTTGTCACCTATGAATAATTATTTTGTAACATGCATATATGAACTAGGAATTTTTTTTAAATCTATATATGTTGAATAAAATAAAATATACAACTATGTGAGAAAAATACACTCATTATATTGGGAAACACAGGTTATTTTAAAATTCAGCATGACAGTTTTTCCTCAAGATAATCAAAGAGAATCTTGGCTTTAAAGATGACTAAAAATACTGCTCAGAGAAATGGAAAGAATTACTATTGTTAGTCTTGAGGTGGCTGGAGTGCAGTATGGGTCGGAAGCGCCAGTTGCCATGGTATATACATTGCTTTCTTCAAATAGAGAAGTGGTTCTTCAATCAATAACAAGGGCTGAAAGAAAGGATTCTACTGCACAGACTACAAATGCTTTTTCATCTCTGCCTTTTTCTTAAACCACCAGGCGGAGCCACAAAATGTATACTAAATCCGGAATTTTCTATAAGTACTTAACAGAGAGGCACAAACAGTGGGTTCTTGGTGGTTTTGAATTAAATTTGACCAGTTTTTCATTTCTTTTCTTTTTTTTCTCATCCACAGGGCACAGCTTCCAACAGGGATTGACTCTTATAGAGTCAGAGGTCAAATCCTTCCAGAACCTTCTCAAATATTTACACTTTCAGGCTGAAACATGGTGTAGTAAAATAGTGACACAGATCTAAACAAATTTGTAATCAGACAGATCTTGGTTTATAACTCAATTCCACTTCTTAGCAGCTATAAACTCTTGGACAATCCCTATAATCTTTATTCCCTTCATGTGTAAAACCATCTGTGATATTTACTGCATACATTTTTCATAAGAATTAAACGAAACACACACACAGAGTTTCTGGTGCATAATAATTACTGTTATGGTCACTGAAATATTTCCAAATTTCCTGTATTCTGAAAGGATCTCTCCAAATTAAAATATTTCATGCTGGGCATGGTGGTGTATGCCTGTAATCCCATCTGCTCCGGAGGCTGAGGTAGGAGGATCCTGAGTTCAAAGCCAGCCTTAGAAAAAGTGAGGTGCTAAGCAACTCAGTGAGACCCTGTGTCTAAATAAAATACAAAATAGGGCTGGGGAGGTGGCTCAGTGGTTGAGTGTCCCTGAGTTTAATCCCCAGTACCTCCCAAAATAAAAATAAATAAAATATTTCATGATTAAAAATTTACAGTGTAGTGCAGCCTGGTGGCTCACACTTGTAATCCCATTAATTTGGGAGGCCTCTGAGGCCAGAGGATTTCAAGTTCAAAGCTAGCCTCAGCAATTTAACGAGGCCCTAAGCAACTTAGTGAGACGCTATCTCAAAATAAAAAATAAAAAGGACTGGAGATGTGGCTCAGAGGTTTAGCATCCCTGGGTTCAATTCACAATACCAAACAACAACAACAACAAACCGCTGTTTAGCTGGGCGCTGTGGTGCATACCTGTAATCCCAGCTATTAGGGAAGCTGGAACAAGAGGATCACAAGTTTGACGACAGCCTTGGCAATTTACCTAGACTATGACTCAAAAACAAAATTTTTTTTTTTTTGGTACCAAGGATTGAACTCAGGGCTACTATTTGGAAACCAAATTTTTCCATGCTGAAAAATGCCAAACAATTTAACATAAACTCCTTGATTCTTCAAAAAGTACAATAAACATGAAAGAAAGAGGCCCAGTGTGGTGACATATCACACCTGTAATCCCAGCTACTCAGGATGCTAAGTAAAACAGGAAGATGCTAAGTGAGACCTTGTCTCAAAGTAAAATGAAAAGAGCTGGGAATGTGTCTTGGTGGTAGGCATGTACAAGGCCCAAGGTTCAATCCTCAGCAACACACACACACACACATGCACAGAGATGAAAATCATAATGAACATTATTTAATTCCTACTATTTGCTCTTTTCCTAAAAATCAGTAAACATTTAGCCCACTATAAACTATTCCTTTAAAAGAGAAAACTCTACTCTGTTTAAGAAAACCAAGCAAAAGAATAGAATATAGAGTTCCTGCTTTCTAATCTTCTGAATTAAATCTAATTCAACAGTAATTTACAAGGCTTTGCAACTGACAAACCGCAGTGCTAGAATCGAGGCATATAAAAATGATTGAGACACTTTCTCCCTGTTTTCAAGGAACTGAGTCCAGGAAAATAGAAATATATACTTAGATGTGTTTCCTTATTGTGGATAGAGACTCTAAGAGACAGATTTCATAGTCGAAGTAGATGCAATGTACAGTAGGGCGCCAGAGTAGTCAATGCTAAATTGTGGTGTCTCTGAGGCTCTGTTAAAGGAAAAACAACTGTAAGTTTCTCTGATTTGGAATATATGTCTAGATAAAAGCCAATGCCAGCATTAACATCACTTTACGTTTCTGGTATCAACTTACATTTAATTTTTAAATTTATTCAGCAATTTTTCACATACTAATTTACTGAATATAACAGCCCTACAGTCCTCTGTGATTATTTCTATATTGCAGATGAGGAAGATGTGGAGAGAAGGTGCCTACTCACAATTGGGCAATTAGTAAATCCCAGGGCTATTTATAGTCAACTCTTTTTTTTTTTTTTGGTACTGGGGATTGAACTCAAGGGTACTCGACCACTGAGCCATATCCCCAGCCCTATTTTGTGTTTTATGTAGAAACAGGGTCTCACTGAGTTGCTTAGTGCCTCTCTGTTGCTGAGGCTGGCTTTGAACTCACGATTCTCCTGTCTCAGCCTCCCTAAGTGCTGGGATTACAAGCGTGAGCCACCGCTTATAGTCAACTCTTGAGCCCTAGACAGCTTTGTTACTGAAGCTGCTTCTTATCAGCATGCTAACACAAGGAAGGCATAGTGAATCAGTGGGTGCAGAAAGAAGGTACTATGAAATGAAGAAATGTCATAACCTTGTGTTGGAACATTAAATTTTCAAATTGAGAAATACTAATTAAATATAAAATGGGAACAGATACTTAGACAACTGAGGTTGTCTGAATAAAAACAAACAAAAAACTAAAGTTTAACTAAAGCCAGATACAGACTAGTCATATACTAAGTACATTTTTTACTTCCCTGAGAAGTTAATAACTGGTACTCCAATCTAATAATCTGACATTTTACATTATAAACATATATTTACATTATAAATATATAATAATCATAATAGGAAGTGCCTCTGAGCCACATAACTGATTTTTGTCAATACTTAATATTGACAAAAATAGGCAAAAATTGGGGCGAAAAAGAAAGAAGAAAAGTAGTAAACTGTAAAAAGGAGTTAATTTGCTTCCAGTCCTTTTGTATATTATTTATAGAAAGAATAAAATGTAGAATGGTTGATTCACTTTCAATTCATAGATCACACTGAATAAAACTGTCAGCCCTTTCCTTTGATTTATGAACTGCATTATTCTGTAATATCGAATACAACAAACCATGAAAAAAATCATTTAAAGTTTTTCATAATATTTTCCAAAAAACTTTTAGGATCCAAGAAATGTTTGTTTGTTTGTTTGTTTTCCTTTTAAGTGTCTATTTACTTGAACGATAGTTGATAATCACTAAATTTTACTCCTCTCACCTACAAAGTGAAATGATAAAATTATCCTTAGGACTAGGAAGATGATCCACATGTAGTTCCAGAGGCATAGAAAGCAAGTAAGAAGTTTAGGATATCACTGCTATTGCTGGTAGTGGGGTACGAAGGAAAGACAGCCCTAGTCCAGGTTTATCCAGGTCCTCCCCTCCTTCCTTTTATTTCCTTCTCCCTCTCTTCACAGGCACTTTAGGATTCTGTTTCACACTGTGCCCTGATCTATAGGAAAATAGCAGGTAACGTGTTAATTTAGTGTTTAAATAGAGTAAGCCTTTTGGATTAGCACTTGATGTTCATACTATTCCATCACTTTTTAAATTGGACACAGGAAATTAGGAAGCCTGCCTTTTAATGGAAAATATTTTCTTGCTAAATCCGTGTTGCATTCCTATTTAAGCCCTTGTCATTGTGTTCCCACAATCGACACAATTTAAGAGCACATGGGTGGATTCTCCCGAGACTGAGAAGGTTCATGAAAATATTCATAAGAGAGGTGTGTCATTTTCCCTCAGCACTACCCACTGTACCCAATTTAGAAAGACAAACTCGCAGCAGATGGGTCTCCTGGCCTCTTTCCAATATGTGATTTGAATTGTTTTTCAAAAACACCACAAATCAAAAACTGACTGATGGTGCAAACAATTTTTGTTTCAGAGAATCAAGTGCCAAGGTCAGTGTGAGGCACTGCTTTAATTATTATGCCTTTTAATATTTTGTTGATTTTTAGAGTAGGATAGCTAGTAGTGTGAGTAGTTCGAGGTTTCCAAGGATTACAGCGAGGCACTTCTTCCTTTCAGTTATCTATCCAGTCAGACGGACAATGACTGACCCCTAACAATGGTGCAGTGGCCCGTAAGAAATGTTTCTGGTTTTAATTCAGTTCCTTAATGGAGAACCACCTACATTACACAACCCATCACCTAAAGTTATAACCATTTAGACAGAAGGAACAGTGGCCAGAAGTGGCCCTGCACCTGCACTATTTAATATTTCAATCAACATCCTAAATGATGGCACACACAAAAAAACATGCTCATTAAGTCTACATAGGAAGCCAGGCTGGGAGGCAGGCAGGGATTAGCATCTGAGAAAGTGCTGATTGCTCATCATGGCCATGTCCAGTCGGATCTTTTATCAAAAGCAACCTAACAAAACTTGGTAAGAAGAGAACAAACAAAAATAGTGGGGAGGGAAGATAAGATGGAAAAGCACTAAGTGATTTGTAAGCTCTGACGTCAAGACTTAACTTGGCCTTTTACTTAACTTATCACTTTGCTTTTATATCTTAATATACCTTAGTTTTCCAATTATAAAAAGAAATAAAAATCCCCCACCACATTTATTGGCTAAAGTTTTATGAAAATCAAAATGCATCTTCCTGCTTCGTTTTTAAAATAAAAACTTCAGCTGCATGCATTCCAGAGAAAATCACCTCATCATTGGAAAGTTAAGGTCGTTTTCTCTGGTAAGTTGTACTCGGGATGGAAGACTGTTTCTCGACCACCACCCCAATATTCACTCTTTGTTCTGTCCTCTGGCCACGGCCACTGCCACTCATCAACCCTTTCCTCCAGGCTCTCCCACAGCTTTAAAAAAAACTCTTCTCACTAGGTTCTCTGTCTCCTCTAAACTGACATCCCCATTTGCACGTCTGAAAAGCACAGGAAAATTAATATATTAATTGTTGCAGTTATAATGATGATAATAGCAGTTACAGTTTATTAAACGCTGACTTTGTGCCAAGCACTATGCTAAGTCCATTTCCAGTGTTGCTTTATTGTTCGTGCCCTGCCAAGACTCTGCTCCCTTCACTTAACACTGAGGCACTTCTTCCTTGGCAGGACAGAGATCAGGGCCTGTGGACTCGAGTGATTCTCTCATATCCCTTTGATAATGAATCATTGTGAGAGATCCGTCAAGTAGACCCATCCTAAAGCGAGATCCTTAGCTTGTCGCCACTGTCTTCTTGCCTCATCGTTGCTCCACTGGAATTGCTTCTCTACTATTAGTCTGAGTCCTTCATCACAGGCTCCTCTAAGGAAAGATGCTATGGCATCTGCTGCTGCATTGGCTACAGAGGCATTTTAAGGATTGTGATATTAATTCCAAGTCCCTGTTTTTCAACCCCCAATACGAAGCTCCTCAGGATCAGCTTGTCTTTATCTTAAGAAAAATTTTCCTTCCCTGAAGGAACTGATGTTGTCTTTTTCCAACCATAAAATAGTTTAATTTTTTTATATCTTCGATTCACTTTGGCTGCCAGAAAACACACACCAAAACACAAATTTTTAACAGCAATTAGGCCCTTACAGCCTACATACTAATGTTCTATTTTCCACCTTGATCTTCTTCAAATTAATTTTTGCACTATTTCTCAGAAAAAAAATTACCTGAAACTTAGAAATAGACCAATGGGATTACTAGGTGTGCTGTCAGGACTGTGCTGGGTTTGATTTTCTATTTTCTATTTTATTTTATTTTATATTTTGGTACCGGGGATTGAATTTAGGGGCACTCGACCACTGAGCCACATCCCCAGCCCTATTTAGTGTTATATGTAGAGACAGGGTCTCACTGAGTTGCTCAGCACCTCGCTGTGGCTTAGGCTGGCTTTGGACTAGCAATTCTCCTGTCTCAGCCTCCCAAAGTGCTGGGATTATAGGCGTGCGCCCGGCTGACTTTCTATTTAATAGTTCTTTACAACTCAGTCAGACCAGAGGCAAACTTGTAGACTTTGTGCAGCAGAAGTGCAAATAAAGTCTTTCTGGTAGAACCTAAAGGGTATAGTTTATGGTACTGTTGAGGATTAACTAGTTTGTTCTAATCCAGCAATAATGAGTTGCAATAAATCTAATAAAAATTGAATGATCTTTGCCATAAAAAAAAATATGCAAAATCCTGCCAATTTTATCAACGTGGATCAGCCTGGGGGACACTAAGTGAAATAAATCAGGTCCAGGAAGTTCTTACTCCTCTGGAAGTAGATAAGTGCATCCCAAAGAAGTAGGGAGTGAAATAGTGGTTACTAGAGGCTGCGAAGGGTGGGAAAGGACAGAGAGAGATTGGTTATTGAGTACAAAACTCCAGTTAGGAGGAATGAGTTCTAGTGTTCTATAGCACAGTAGGGTGAACGTCATTAGTAGTAATTTATTGCATATTTCAAAACATCTAGAAGAAAGGATTCTGAATGTTCTTAACACAAAGAAATGATAAATGCTTGAGGTGGCAGACATGCTAATTATCCCAATTTAATCATTATTCATTGTATACATATATCAAAATGTCACACTGGGCTCCATAATTATGTACAATTATTATGTGTCCATTAAATAAGATGAGTACTCCTTGGACCAGAGTTAAATATTTTACCTTATCAATAAGGCAAATCAAATCCTGATGTGTTTATTTTATATTTTCATGAATCAGAATTTTTCCTTTCTGAAATTATACTTTAAGATATTTAGTGTAATTGTAATTTTTAATTCCTTATTTATATTATCTTATAATATATACTATTTAATATATATTATTATTTAATATATATTATTTAATATATATTATTTATATATTAATTTTTATATTATCTTAAAATTATTTTTAACAAATAAAATTGTATATGTTTATGATGTTTGGAAATATGTATACATTGAGGAATGGCTAAATCAAGCTAATTAACATGTGTATTACCCTCACAAACGTGTTTTTGTAGAGAAGCAACTTAAAATTTATTCTCTTAGTCATCCTCAAGTTATAGGACACATCATTATTAACTATAGTCACCATGTTGTGCAATGGATCTCTTGAACTTATTCTAACTATAAGTTTGTGTGCCCTTTTATCAAAAGCTCCCCAATGCTCCCCTTATTACATGTATTTTTGTTAAAATCTGCCCTGAATCATTTGTTGAAAAAAGTCACATGGAAAAAACTAAAATGAGATGAGACACACACACACACATATATAGACAAGTATAAACATATATGTCTGTGAAAGCATAACACAAATGTGTCATTCTTACACATTTATAGTTTCATAGTACAGTTAAACAAAACAATATGAAAGGTGTTTGTATCAAACAGTATTTAGAATTAGAAACTAGCCCTCACAAATTCTCACTAATGAGACTATCCTGAAGTATTATGTCAGGGGTCAACTATGAGAAAATATAATACTTACTATTAAATACAAAAATAGGTCATAGGGCTGGATATAGCTCAGTGGTAGAGTGTTTGCTTCCCACGCACAAGGCCTGGGTTTGATCCCCAGTCCCACAAGAAAATAGGGTGGGGTAAGGTGAAAATAACTCCTGTACTGCTATGCATGTCTAGCAAGAAAAAAACAAGAAGATATTGACCCAACTCTATAAGGCAACAGCTGGGTTAGATGGGTAAAAACAAATATTCTATAAACAAGATGTCCTAAAATATTTTTAAAAATCAAGCAGATAAGGTTTGTTTGAGTTTTTCTCTTCCATGTAATTCAGCTGGTGTTAAGCTCATAATGTAGCCTCCTCTTTCCTCCTTTCCTTAGCCCTTCAGTTCTCTTACTCCCTATTTCTCATTCCCTTTAAGTCTTCCCCTTATAGAACCTGAATTTCTTTCTTTCTTCTTTTTATTTTTTTATTTTTTGGTACCAGGGACTGAACTAAGGGGTACTCAACCACTGAGCCACATCCCCAGCTTTATTTTGTGTTTTATATAGAGATGTAGAGACAGGGTCTCACTGAGTTGCTTAGCACCTCACCATTGCCGAGACTGGCTTTGAACTTGCAATCCTCCTGTCTCAGCCTCCCAAAGTGCTGGGATCACAAGCATGTGCCACCACGCCAGGCCTGAATTTCTGGAAATTTCTAGAAACAGGATAAGGTGTCAATATTAAAGTCCAGAGCAAAACCAATAGCATAAGAAGTCAGAAAGGAGCTAGGCATGTTGGCACACGCCTATAATCCCAGCAGGTCAGGAAGGAGGTTGAGACAGGAGGATTGCAAGTTCAAGGACAGCCTCAGCAAATTAGCAAGGACCCTAAGCAATTTACTGAGACCTTATCCCAAAATAAAAAGTGAAAAGGGCGGGGGATGTAGATCAATGGCAAATTGCCCCTGGGTTAAATCCCAAGTATCAAATAATAAAAAATTTAAAAAGTCAGAAAGGAAGCTGGAAAGGATGAGAATTAGAGAGATTTGGAAGGAAAGGAAAATTTAGTAATAAGGCCACCAAGATGGTGGATGCCTGCACCAGAGGTGCTCAGAAAACAGCAGTCTCTTTCCTCAGGAGAAACGAAGTCACATGTCCAGGTCAGAGAACATTTAGGGAATTTCTATGGGCTGTAAAGCTAAGTGGGACTGCAAATAGTTCTCACTACTTAGTGGGAATTCATGAAAGGGCTGCAGTGCCTGAGTCTGAAGGATGTAGATACCACCTCTGATTAACTGTCAGGTTTTGGACAAACATCTTCCAGAGCCTCAGTTTTCTTATCTGTAGAAAATAGAGAATCACACTTACCCTGCAAAATTATGGTAAGGAGTAGACAATGTATGCAGAGTTCAACACAGTCCCTGGACTATACTGAGTGTTTGTTAAATAATTTCTTATCTGGAATTGTTATTAAGGAAAAGAGCCATCGTGAGTTGAGTCTGTGAAGTCAGATCTGAGGCCAAAACACACAAAGACTCTTGTTTCTCCTGGGACCTATGACCAGGTTAAAATGGCTTAAGCAACCGATAAAGATCAGTATTAATGGAGAAAAGGACAACTAAAAGTAGAGCAAAAATATTAGACTTTCTAGAACAGATCACTGAATGCTTTAACCTTATACTAAGCTAATTAAATAATAAAGGATTGTGTCCCTGCATAAAAAGACATATAATTTCTAATTTGGGATTCTCTCACATTGTAGTAAAAAATGCCGTGTTATAATGGTGGTTGCTATAGGCAACAGCAGTCACATATGGGAAGAGCAGAAAGAAAGAGAAAAAATGAAAAGCAATAATTCTATGAGGAGTTTGTCATTGTAAAATTTGTTCATATTCCCACCCTTCTGTGCTTAATTTTGGTGGCAGGAAAAATTTACCAGAGACAAATGTAAAGGAAAATTTGGCCCAGGGTTTCATGAGCAGTTCTTCAACTAAAAGACTGGCTCTTTACTCTAGCACACCCAGCAGCAGCCACCAAGGGTGTGGTATAGGAGAGATGACATGGAAGCAGGCGAGGCCTGCCTGCAGTGAGGTGACAGAAGTCCCAGCCAGATTGCCCCAACATCTGAATGTAACATCTGTGGCTGCGTGGATCAGGGCATCTGAACACTATTCAGCCATATCACCATGTCTTTGAACCCTGTGTAGTAATGTAGATCTCAGTTCAAGACTTATACTAATCTACAGTACTATAAACATAAAAAAATTACACTAACCTAAGTATTGATTCATAGGCAAGTTCTTTAAAGCAATTGTCATCTGAAAGACAACTCAATGCTTTTGAAATTTACACATTTGATAAATACATAAATATCTCTGAAATTTTTTTTAAAAGTGTGTGATTAAAAACTAAACATTACAAAAATCATCTTCTAATTTGACCTTCTAGCAGAAATCTGCTGTCCGCTACCAAGGAAAGATGTCTGCATGATACAAGAACTGGGTGCACCAGGAGACTTTTCTCGGAGGGGAACAATGGACTCCACAATCTTCCTTGATGTACCCCCAAGGCTTTTTGTCTGTTCACTTCAAGCTGAGAGGGGAAATGATTAAATATTAAAATAAGCTAGCTGCTATCTCTCTGTTTCTGCCACCCACTCCAAGGATTTTGCATTTTAGATCTGTCTAAGTGTGATTAAAGAGCTAAAAATAAAGGTTCTAACTAAAATAAAAATTGACGTTGATGTTAAAAAATTTTAACATCAGAAATATACAGATTCGATGGATTTTTTAAAAAGAAGATAGTACTTCCTTTAACATCTTTTACTCACTATGAATTTTGTGTACGCTTATGGTGATTTTTGTTTTTACACACCTTTCTAAAAGTATACATCATGTCAGTAGCTTTTTTCACATTAACAAAAGGCATGTGCCATGATAATAATGGGCAACTTTTGTCATCTAGTCTACTATTTTGAGTAGCAAACAAAGGGAAGGGACTTCTGAATCTCTTATTGAATGACAGCCAGGGAAAAAGGTTACCGCACTAGGCTCTGCAGATGCAAGTTTCAGTCCAGCATAGAATTATGTGGCTCAAGAAAGTTGAGCCACATAATTAACAGCACTTTGCTCTCTCTGCAAGGAAATATTTGGCTTAGTCTAGTCTTGATTTTTAGCTTCCAACCCCAGGAAAGCATTACAGTTAATCCAGTCTTTGTACCTGACAAGGGGAAGCCAGGGCAATACACAAAATCTCACAAATCACACTTTTCTTGTGGATGAATATATAATGCATTTACTTTCTTATTTGGGACTCAGTGCAATATCGTCCTATTTCAGCCTTTAAAAATTAATAAATACTGTTGGGCATGGTGATGCATGTCTGTAATTCTAGCAACTGGGGAGGTTGAGGCAGGAGGATTACAAGTTCAAGTCCAGCCTGGGCAATTCAGTGAGACCCTGTCTCAAAAGAAACAAATATAAAGGGCTGGTGATGCAGCTCAGTGTTGGATAAACCCCCGAGTTTATCCTTAGTACTGAAAAACGGGGGAAAGTACTTATTTCATCAGGAGTTCAATTGAGACCATTTCTAAATTCTCTGTAGAGAATACATTTTCTCCATTTTCTTAAGGTGTCTTAAGAACACTACAAAATGGCTCTTATGCCAAAAGACTCAGTAATTTACCCTACATACGATCCTCCCTCTTGGCTGTCATCAACCTTTTTTACATTAGCCACAGGCTTGTTCAGGCTGAAAATCAGATTTGGCCACTCTAAGAGCAGAGGGTCAGGAGTAACACTTTATTTAATAAGGATTTTTACAGAATTTATGCATTGTCAAATACCAGAGATCAAGATTTTTTTAATGTTTATAAAACAACTTGATAATAAGTTTTAATAGGCTTATGTAGAATATTTTGTCATATATCCACAATCTTACATATGGTTTGCTTACAAGTGATATTCAAATATGGACTTCTTCAATTATGTAAAAATCAACACAATAAGAGAATTCTTTGTGAAATTAAAAATATAAAAAAATTAGATAAAAGATTAATTTCCAATATTTCCAATATGATATTTTTTGCAAAAGTACGTGTTTGTGTGTGTATTATATTAAAGTATTAGAAATAAAAAAAAATTAATACTCTTTACTATGAATAATGCAAATAATTTTCCAAATGTTCTACTAGTAATTGGATTGCTTTTACAATGCATAATACATATTATAAGTGTTATTCTAAAATAGCAAAAAACAATTTAGCATATTTTATTTTTTTAATGAACCATATGATCTTTGGGGAAGAAGCAGAGGTATCAATTTAATAAAAAATTGATGATATACTTTAGATTCATAGTATCATGAGACAAAGGACACATATTATTATGGTTTCTACCTAAAGTACATATATATATTATTTTGGTACTGGGGATTGAGCTCAGGGGCACTTGACCACTGAGCCACATCCCCAGCCCTATTTTGCATTTTATTTAGAGACAGGGTCTCAGTGAGTTGCTTAGCACCTCGCCGTTGCTTGCTTTGAACTCGTGATTCTCCTGTCTCAGCTTCCAGAGCCACTGGGATTACAGGTGTGCACCACTGCACCTGGCTGTACCTAAAGTATTTTGAACCTTACTGATATAGATCATTATACTATTATAATTGAGAATGTTTATAGATTTGGAAGTTTTAAAGGTCCATACTTGATGTGAAAGGTGAATTCCAACTTAAGTATGTTGAATTTGAATTTTTCTAAACTTGAAAATGCCATTAATTTTTTTAAAATTTTTATTTGTTATTTTTTAGATATACATGACAGTAAATGTGTATTTTGACATATTATACATACATGGAATATCACTTATTCTAATTAGGATACCATTCTTGTGGTTGTGCTTAATGTGGAGTTTCACTGGTGGTGTATGAATAATGAAAATGTCTTTGAGCTTCTTTTGATGTTTTGTACAATCAACAGTAAAAATCATTATAATATAAAATACACAAAATGTATGTAAAATATAATACTACATTACTGTAACAGGACTATTCTAACCACTCAGAATGTAATTTGAAATATCACCTAGAGATAAAGGATAGTAAATTTTTAAAATGTCATACTTGATTTTAAAGAACACAAGAATTGCTGGGCACAGTATCATGTCCCTGTAATCCCAGCTACTTGAGGATGGCAAGGCAGAATAATTGCATGTTCAAGGCCAGCCTGGACAACCCAGTGAGAGCTTGAGTTAAAATTTTAAAATAAAGGAGGAGATGTGGCTCAATGGTAGAGTACCCCTAGGTCTGAAACCCAGTACTGGAAACACACACACACACACACACACACAAATCTAATAATAGGGACACGGTTTTGTAATAATACAGTATAGCCACTGACATGATGTATACAGAGACTGTGCATAATCATGGAGGTGGTTATAAGATATCAGCAAGTGTAAATAGTTGGCTACCCTAAATAATAGCAGTAAAGTCTGCAAAAGGTCAAAAAAAATGAAGTTCTGCAGAGCATGGTGGCGCACACCTGCAATCTCAGCACTTTGGGAGGCTGAGACAGGAGAATCACAAGTTCAAAGCCAGCCTCAGCAATGGTGAGGTGCTAAGCAACTCAGTGAGAACCTGTCTCTACATAAAACACAAAATAGGGCTGGGGATGTGGCTCAGTGGTCAAATACCCGAGTTCAATCCCTAGTACCAAAAAAAAAAAAAAAGAAGAAGTTGTATTTGTATGTTAGTATCACTTCTTAAATTTCCACCTTGTATTTCAAAATAATATCAGATATTTTGAATTATAACTGATTCTTGCAAATAATCACACAGTAGAAACAGTTCAGCATCTACATTCACAAAGGCTTATTTAAACTGTATTTTTCTTCCAAGGAAATACATAAGAATGTTAAGTTCATTATAAATGCTTTAAATTCCCATTCTATAGAGGCACCATCAAAACTGAAAAATCTCATGAAGAGAAAGAGTAATTGAAATGGGAAAGAAATTCAGGCTGGCCTTCTCTGGACATGCATCATTAAGCCAAGAGCTGCTCTATGTGGTCTGGGGATTATTTTTAGTTATCAAATTTTGAACTAAACAGTTACATCTATAACTTCAAGAATGACTAAAATCTAAGCAATCTTACCCAAAATCACTCAACCTAAGAACTCTAATTATCTTTGGTGCTATATTTTAACTATAAGCAATAATAGACACACAAAATAGATTGAGTTCCCAGAAAAGTGTTCTTGCCTTGTACAGTATAAGCTATAAAAGTGGAAATGGCATTAACATCATCAAGATCATTAAAAATTAAAAGAGCCAACCAAGAGCTGGGCACAGTGGCATACACCTGTAATCCCAGCTGCTTAGGAGGCTGAGACAGAAGGATGACAAGTTCAAAGCCAGCCTCCGCAATTTAGCGAGGCCCTAAGCAATTCAGGGAGACCCTGTGTCTAAATAAAACACAAAAAGGGGCTGGGGATGTAGCTCAGTGATTAAGTATCTCTGGGTTCAATCCCAGGTACCAAAAAAAAAAAGAGCCATCCAAGAAAAACCAACATATATTTGGAAATATACTTGGCTTTGAAAGATAGAAGATTAAGTCTAAAAACATCCTCATATTGCTTTCAAAGAAGAGTGTAGCTTGAGATTGCTCAAAAGGGTGAGTCACAAAGGTGTGGTAGCACAGGCCCATAATCCCAACTACTGGGAAAGCTGAGGAAGGAGGATCACTAGTTCCAGGCCAACCTGAGTATCGTAGTGAGACTCAAAATAAAAATAGATTGGGCAAAGGGGAGAGGGGTAAAGGGAGAGAGCATGGGGGCAGGAAAGATGGCGGAATGAGATGGACATCATTACCCTAGGTACATGTATGACTACATATATGGTGTGATGCTACACCGTGTACAATCAGAGAAATGAAAAGTTGTGCTGTATTTGTGTACAATGAATCAAAATGCATTCTGCTGTCATAAATACCTAATTAGAATAAATAAATAAATTTATAAATAAATAAACAAACATGAGGATGTAGGTCAGTGATAAATGCTTTTGGTGAACATCCCATTCCACAAAAATAAACATATAAATAAATGAAGTATTCAGAACCCATTAAAGAAATGAGGAACTTCAAGAATAGGCATGGGGGTTAGGGGTGAGACTCAGTGTTAGAGCACTTGCCCAGCATGTGTGAGGCACTAGGTTCAATTCTCGGGCACCACATACAAATAAATGAATAAAATAAAGGTCCATCGATGTATAAAAAAATATTAAAAAATAGAAGAAGAAGCGCAGAACCACCATATGTCTCAGCTTTGAGACTAGGCATGAAATCACCATATGATCCTGGGTAAATAACCACTTTTTGGTATTTACCCTAAAGAATTAAAGTCATGGTAGCCATGCGCAGTGGCTCATGACTATAATCCCAACACTTTGGGAGACTGAGACAGGAGAATTGCAAGTCCAAAGCCAGCCTCAGCAACGGCGAGGCACCAAGCAACTCAGTGAGAACCTGTCTCTAAATAAAATACAAAAGAGGGCTGGGGATGTGGTTCAGTGGTCCAGTGCCCCTGAGTTCAATCCCTGGTACCAAAAAAAAAAAAAAAAAAAACAATATTAAAGTCATCTATCTACCACAGTGATACGTGCATACTCATATTTATAGCAGCCCAGTTCACAATAGCCAAACTATGGAACCAGCCCAAGTGTCCATCAACAGATGAATGGATAAAGAAAATGTGGAATATGTACACAATGAAGTCTTATTCAGGCATTAAGAAAAATGAAACTATATCATTTGCGGGAAAATGGATGGAACTTGAGGCCATTATATTAAGTGAAATAAACCACACTCAGAAGATCAAGGTTCATGTTTTCTCTCAGATGGAAGCTAGAGAGAAAAAAGGAAAAGAAAGGTGGAAGTGGAGAAATCTCACAAAATTCAAAGGGAGATCAGTGGAATAGAGGACAGGGACCAGACAGAGGGAAGAGGAGAGGAAGAGGGGAAATCCTGGAGAGTGATATTGGACAAATTATATTTTTATATTGTATGCACGTATGAATATGTAACAACAAATACCACCATTATGTACATAATGGTGTTGCCTATAGCAACCACCATTATGTGCATTATGCGCAATGCACCAATAAAAAAATCTGGGGAAAAAATGTAGTGAGGAACTAATTAAAAGCATGCTTTTCCTTTTTCTGTCTTACAGTTTTCAGAATTTTTATGTTTGTTTGTAGCTTAGTTTTGGTAATTTTGAAGTAAAGGAAGGTTCTGGTTGGTAGTATTTTTGAGATAGAAAAAGAAATAGCTGATGCTGGGCATGGTGGCGCACGCCTGTAATTCTAGTGGCTCTGCAGGCTGAGGCTGGAGGATCTCAAGTCAAAGCCAGCCTCAGCAACAGGAAGGTGCTAAGCAACTCAGTGAAACATGGTCTCTAAATAAAATACAAAAAAGGGCTTGGGATATGGCTCAGCGGTTGAGTGCCCCTGAGTTCAATCCCTGGTACCAAAAAATAAATAAATAAAAGAAAGAAATAGCTATTTGTTCACACATCTAAACAGTCACACCTCAATTCAGTTGTCTTTTTCCTACCTACAGTGAAAATAGGTAGGAAACTCCAGTTTTGCTGTTCTTGTTGACTTTCAGAATCCACAGAAAACACTTGTTTTTCTTCATACAGAATTCACTGAAACTAGATCAGACAAATACTTTCTGTAGACTGTCTGCCCAGACAAGGAAATAGCCTTTTGTACAGACTCTCCTCTGCAGTGACATTTTTGTAATGGAATTTTATCTGTAGCCTATTTGTCTCTGTTAGACTCACTATTAAAAATAATAGCCACTAAATAATTTACAAAAAAATAATTCATAATCTTCCTTTAAGGATAACAATGCCATACAAGATTAATATAGAAATTGAGTGCTGCAAAAATTTTTTTTTTCTTGGCAAACAGAAAAATCTGAAAGTCATGTCTTAAGAGGGAAAAAAAACTTTCCTAAACCTCAATTTTTCGTGTTATACTGGAGCCATGATTTCCACCTCAGTATCCTCTTATGGATCTTATAAAGGTTAAAAAGCAAAAGCCATGTGAGAAAACTTAGCAAGCCAAAATAAAAAGCAGATTATTACTACGAAAACTCTGTAGTTGAAGAAAACAATGGTGAGGGGATTTTTAACATTAAGAAGAATCATCACTACTGTATCATGTTCAAGAATAAATTTTAGTTTGGCGCAGTGGTGCATGCCTGTAATCCTAGTGGCTCGGGAGGCTGAGGCAGAAGGATCATGAGTTCAAAGCCAGTCTCAGCAAAAGCGAGGCACTAAGCAACTCAGTGAGACTCTGCCTCCAAATAAAATACACAAAAGGGCTGGGGATGTGGCTCAGTGGTCGAGTGTTCCTGAGTTCAATCCCCGGTACAAAAAAAAAAAAAAAATTCAAGAACAGGTATTCATTTATTTTTAAATGTATTTAATTCTAGTTTTCAATTAAATACAATCTGATTTGGAGCACCATGATATTCCCAAAGGCTGAGACTAATGGATTCTTTTAAAATAAAGCAAGTTTTAGGTTCTAGTTCTTAAAAAACAAACAAATAAATAACTACAACAACAACAAAGAAAACCATGGTGATTGTATTTGGGAACAGAAAAATATATATAAAAAAAATAGAGCCAGGCACAGTGGCACACAACTGTAATCCCAGCACTTTAGGAGAATTGTGAGTTCAAAGCCAGGCTCAGCAACGGGGAGGTACTAAGCAACTCAGTGAGACCCTGTCTCTAAATAAAATACAAAAAAGGGCTGGGGATGTGGCTCAGTGGTTGAGTACCCCTGAGTTCAATCCATGGTACCAAAAAAAGAAAAAAAGAAACTTCTTTGTGTCACAATCAACTTATCTATTTTCTGTCATTTTGAGTGATTTTAGAAATGAGATATCAAAAAAAATTGTAAAGCAACACTAGTGCCACTCCATCTCATTTAAAAATGTACCCTACAGATATTTCATCTATAATCATTCCATCTAAACAACTTCACTCCAAAAGGAGGCTTGTGGACAATACATGCAGGTCCTCCAGCCTGTTAGAGCCTCCTGGTATTACTGATATAGATGGGCTTTATGTCATTAAGTGTTCTTCAAAGTGAACTTCTTGGGGATGCAATTTATCTCAGTTGTTTGGTTGGATTCCCAAGACTTTTGTCTCCACTTTGGTTATTTTAAATAAAGTATTATTGTTACCAATATCACCGCAGGTAACCAACACAATAAAAGGCTCATCAGGGTTTCCCTTATGCACTTCATTTTCCTGGTTTCGGGTTATTTCAGCTGCTGGACATTAAATTAGGCTAAGCCTTGACCTCCTGATTACAGGAGCTTTTTTGTCACTGTGGACAGTACCAAGGCAGATTCCAGAGAAAGGTGTTTTTCCAATTAGACTGACAAAATATTTGTCATGAGCCCAACACGTATTCCAAGCTGAATTTGACAACTCTTCCAATCTTCTCAGGGTTTATTAGCCAGATTTTTTTTTTAAACCTCAACTCTTTATTCTTACTGCAAGTGTTTGCAGTAGAACTATATATGTTACTATTATAAACATGAAGACTCATATGCATCTATATTATTACTTATCCACACCTCTGAGGTAGGAATTTTGGTCATAAGGGGCAAGTAAGATAAACCTCACTAAATCTCTACCTAGCCACATGAGTTTATGTCCCATATCTTCACAAAATTCCCAAACCTTTGCTTTTATACTTTCACATCAATTCAATTAGGCAAACATTGATTAAAGCATTAGAGACTCAAAATATTTTTTTAAATATTTTTATTAGTTGTAGATGGACACAATATCTTTTATTTATTTTTATGTGGTGCTGAGGATCAAACCAAGTGCCTCACGCATGCGAGGCAAGTGCTCTACCACTGAGTCACAATCCCAGCCCCTAATTTTTGAAATCTCTAAGGCACATCCTCTTATCTGGGAAAGGAAAATTGACAGGGTGGGGGATATTGTGTCACTAACAAAATGACATACTGAAGCTTTCTTTCCCAGAAAAATGATTTCAGTGGAGATTAGATTAGGATTCTACTCTGTACTTTCAACCTCTCCCCACTCCATGAGATATCACTGGGTAAAGCTAAACACTTGTCTTCATATTAATACATACATTATATTCAGGTAGAGTTAACTCAAAAAGGATATCAAAAAATTTTACCGTATCTAGTGCATATTAAATCTTTAAGGCAAGGGCAATATTGCATACAATTCATAGAAAACAATGATTTAAAAGACCATTTTTAATAATAAATATTTCACAATAGTATAGACAGTGCCTACCTTCCTATCCTTAACTGTTCAAATTAATTAACACCCAGGGCAATTAGTGTCTTTACCCACTTAATTCAATTTCTACATCAGGACCCAAGAGGGAATTGACTTGTGGTTAATCCTCAATAAAGCTTATGGATGCCCAATATTTGTAAAATGTGATGATTCTTTTGAGGGGCGAGAAAAGAAAAGAAGTTACTTTAAACTATTTTATGTGTTTTTACTATTATTTCTCTGCAAAAAGCACAGTAATCACATAGTAAGTGATTGATAAGGACCTACTAAGTAAATGAATGAACAAATGCTTGCACTTTCTATAAGAAATCTTCTTTAGAAAACACAATGGCATGGATACAAATAAGGATATTAGTCCTTCATTTATCTCCTCCTCCAAATCTAATCAATTACAAAAACCAGTGCATAAATATTGGTGATTTTATATTTAATGTTTTCTTGTGCCTGGCATAGTACCACATACAGCATATTTGTTTTCAACATTTATGGCACTGTTAGAGTCCCATTGAATCAGGCTTTATTCATATCCTGGAGTAAACTGGCAATTCCTTATGTATCCAAGAACAATTGAATACATAAATTCACTTTCATTAAAAACAATTTGTGAACAATAAAATGTTTTACCAGGGTGCAGTGGCGCACACCTGTAATCCCAGCACTTTGGGAGGCTGAGACAGTAGAATCGCAAGTTCAGAGCCAGCCTCAGCAACAGCAAGGTGCTAAGTTGTTTCTTCGATTCATTTTGTTCCCTTGGAGAGGGCATAAACACATTAACTCTTTGGGTATAAGTTGGGCCACATCCTCCAAAAGGTGTACTCATAGGCTACTATAGAGTAGTATTTTTCTCTGCCTTCAGCCAAAGTTTGAGCTCAGGTATTTGAACACATGACAATAGCCCCAAAGTCTTTGTGTCTCTTTTCATGGCAATGGTGTCATCTTGGGAATCAAGTTAGTAGTTTCCTAAAGAATAAATTAGGTTGCAGTTTGATATTTATTTTGTCTTGCACTCCTTTCTGTCAGGATAAAAACTAATTTAAAAATAATGATCCTAAAGAAAGTAGAAAATATCTTCTGATGTGGACACAGTGGCGCACACCTGTAATCCTAGTGGTTCAGGAGGCTGAGGCAGGAGGATCATGAGTTCAAAGCCAGCCTCAGCAACTTAGCAAGGCCCTAAGCAACTCAGTGAGACTCTGTCTCTAATAAAATACAAAAAAGGGCTGGAGATGTGGCTCAGTGGTCAAGTGTCCCTGAGTTCAATCCTTGGTACCAAAAATAAAATAAAATGTTTTGTGGCTTAAACATTTTCGATCTGAGAATTAAGAGACCAAGATTCTAGTCTTCTTCACTACAGTTGCTTTCATACCTACATGGAAAATGGGAATTTAGAATACATGATCTCAAAGTTTCTGAATACGTTCATCTGTTTGACTGTTTGATAATAATCATCTCAATTTTTACCAAAATAGTGTTTTACACTTTAAATATGTACACTTTTAGAAAAAATACAAGAATAGCTAAAAAAAGAGAGAGAAAAAGACAATATTGGTGAATTTCCCCCATAAAATGTTATGATAC
The DNA here is from genome assembly GCA_028644305.1 of Xerus rutilus. Classification (NCBI taxonomy): domain Eukaryota; kingdom Metazoa; phylum Chordata; class Mammalia; order Rodentia; family Sciuridae; genus Xerus; species Xerus rutilus. Next base: position 36,946,528 of record CM053408.1, read on the forward strand.
CTCATTGCCTCACTTTAAATGTCAAATGTGAAGACTGTCAAATAAAGTCAGAGGTGAGCATAGCAGGCAGAAAGTATTAGAGCAAGGGGGAAAATAAGAGTATGGCCACAGTGAGAAACAAAATAGAAATCTGTGTTGATGTTTTAGAAATGGTATAATTAGTATCACTCAGTATTATTTCTATCACAAAATGAGAACAAATTTTAAAAGGACACTCATAGGATTTTTAAAAATATATTTAAAGGAAAAATACTTTAAAAGCCCTGTAGATTTTTAAGTAGAAATTTTAAAAAGTAAAAAGAAAAAATATCTCATTTAAGGAGAAAGTTTTTATTTAATGATATTTTCCTGGAAGTGTTTTTGCAATAACCAAGGTATAAATTATGTTTCCTAGGAAACGGACAACTATCGCACTGCGTTTTCTAGTTTTTCATCTGTGTGTGCAGGGTATAATGGGAAGAACGTAAACTGACATTAAGAAGGGGAGGCAGGCTGGGCTCAGTGGTGCACACCTGTAATTTCAGAGGCTCAGGAGCCTGAAGCAGGTGAATCACGAGTTCAAAGCCAGCCTCAGCAATTTAGCGAGGCCCTAAGCAACTCAGGGAGATCGTCTCTAAATAAAATACAAAAAAGGGCTGGGGACCTGACTCAGGGGTTAAGCACCCAGTTCAATCTCCAGTACCAAAAGTAAATAAATAAATAATGGGAGGGAGGAGATCAGAGTGCCTCTTGGAGCTGGGTTGTAGGGTCAGACATACGTGACATTGAACCCCAGGTACCCCAGGTCCCCTGTCATCTTGGGTAGATTGTTTTGCCTCTCTGGTCTGGTTTCCTTACTTGCAAAATGGAGATTTATAAGGCTGTGATGGGATTAAATGAGACAATGGCCACAATATATATAGAATAATGCATGGCATATCCCAGGTTTCAGTTGACATTTTCTGTAGAGATGCTGTTGCTGCTGTTATCTATTTTTTTTTTTCTAACACGAGACTCACTGTTTTCCCTCGGGGCTGCCCTGGAACTTGTGACCCTCTGGCCTCAATACTCCTGAGTAGCTGGGATTATAGGTGTGCATCACTGGGCCCAGTCCATGTGATTATCATCATTAATAATATAGCTCTCCTAATGTCTGTAGAGTTTGGTCAAGCCACCTCTCTATAAACTATTTACTAATCTGTAAAATGAGAAAAACAGTACTGTCCCACAGGTTTGTTAGGAGGGACCAAAGGGATAATATGAGAAAGCACATTTAAAAGTATAAGAATTACATTATAAAAGCATCTCCAAGAGACCATTTAGTTCAGATATCTGGATGGCAATCATTTTGCTCAATAATTCGGAACTTTACATGTATCTTTTACACTTTCTCCTTTAAAAAAAAAATGTTCGAAGGCTTAAAACATACACCATGGAAAAGTAATCTCTTCTTTAACATGCAGTAATGGTAGATAACAAAATATGCCATAATGTGCTGCTCAGACCCAAATTAGAAACTCAAAAGAATGGTTCTCTTTCATGGTTGTGCAGTTTTCCCAGAACAATGAAGACACCACTAAGAGCAAAGATAACAGCCAGTGTGTGGATCCTGCTCACACAAGCTTGGGAAAACCAAGTGTTAAATGTTCAAGAATTTTCGCAAGCCAGTCATTAATAGTTAAGTTATATAACCTTACAGTTAAATAAACAGTATTAAAAATAAATACACATTTCAAACTCCTCATTTCCTGTTTGTTTTATTACATTGGCTACATTTTACTAGGATCTATGTTTTTGAGCTTATTATCTATTGCATCCATAAGAGTGAAAATACCGCATAATAGAGTGCTTCTGTCCATCTGTTCCCAAACCCACCTTCTGTGTTTTCACATTCATAAGCTGAAATCAACTATGGTGAGAATATTTGCATAATAGAAATTTACAGAGCTGGGACTGCAACTCAATTGCAGCATGTTTGCCTAGCATGCCTGAGGCACTGGGATCTACACACACACCACACTCCCCCCCACACACACACATACAAGGGCTTGATTTAGTGTTAAAGCTAAGAAATTTTGGTTTAATGGATATAATTTGTACAAGAGGGAGAAATAGCCAAAGAGCAGATCACAAATCAGATTTAATGACAAGAGGTAAAGGTTTAGTGTAGTAGATTGGAATATAAATTCATGTGTCAAATCGTGGTTGAATTGCAGTTATAGCTTGGCTACAGATACAAGAGTTCATCAAAAATCAGTGAAAGCATTTCTGATAAATAAGCTACTTACAACTTGTGGGTGAATGTGTGTGTGATACTGAGGATTTAACCCAGAGCCTAGCAAATACTCGTCAAGTGCTCTACCTCTGAGCTACAGCCCCAGCCCTTTTTATTTTATTTTGAAACAGGCTCTTGCTAAAATTGCCAAGATTGGCCTTGAATTTAAAAACTCCTTGCTTCAGCCTTCAGAAAAGCTGAGATTACAGGCCTGGGCCAACATACCTGGCAGCTGTATACAATTTAAATAAAGAGTATTTCTAGCCAGGCGCGGTGGCTCAAGCCTGTAATCCCAGCACTTAGGGAGGCTGAGACAGGAGAATCGCGAGTTCAAAGCCAGCCTCAGCAATGGCGAGGCACTAAGCAACTCAGTGAGACCCTGTCTCTACATAAAACACAAAATAGGGCTGGGGATATAGCTCAGTGGTCGAGTACCCCTGAGTTCAATCCCCAGTACCAAAAAAATAGATAAATAAAGAGTATTTCTACTTTATTACTTATAAATTGTGTGCATCCTTTATTTAAGCAAAGTTGATCAGAAATTTATGAACACATATAAACATTGCTTTTTGGAGAACTGGCTGTTAAACATTTATTAGCATGTCCCTGCTGATTTTTTTAAAGACCTTTAGGAAGAAAATTCTATCTTTGTTGGGAAAGAAACCATAGTCTCAAATAGTAAAGAAGTAAACAAATGCTCTACCACTAGATGGCAGTAAAGAGAATTTTTT
>CM053408.1:36950012-36977608 GCA_028644305.1 Xerus rutilus
AAAAAAAAAAAAGACAAGGCATGAGATGGGTGGTCTCAAAGGCAGGAACCTGGGTGAGACTTCTTTCTCCCAGAATTGAGTACTACATCTGCCCTGGAGTAGATGCTCAAGAAATAATTATTCAAATAAATCAAAGATAATATCATATTCATCTTCACTGCTTTACTCTAAGATTGTTTTTAAAACTTGCACTTCCAAAAGTGGCACATTCTAATTGAAAGAAAACCTATTTAAAGTGCAATTTAGAACATGTCATAGCCCTCCAGGGAGAACCATCTCTCTAGGAGTAAAGCCAAAACCTTTACGAAGCTCTGCATATTACAGAGTCCTGGTTGCACCCTCCACACACACACACACACACACACACACACACACACACACACACACCCCTCTGACTTGAGTTCCCATAGCTCCCCTTGCTTACCCTACTCCCGCCACAATGACCCCCTTACAGTTAATCAACAAGCAAAATTAGCACACCTGTAATTCCAGTGGCTCAGGAAGCTGAAGCAGGAAGATCATGAGTTCAAAGCCAGCCTCAGCAAATTAGCGAGGCCCTAAGCAACTCAGTGAGACCCTATCTCTATAACATACAAAAAAGGGCTTGGGGATGTGGTTCAGTGGTTAAGTGCCCCTGGGTTCAAACTCTGGTATAAAAAAAAAATAGTCCCACCTGAAAATTCTGTCCTCACTGGTCCCTACATATGGAATATTCTTTCCTTTGATATCCACATTTTATTTTCTTACTTCTTTCAGATGTCTATCTCAAATATCATCTAAACAAAAGGCTTTCCTCTCTAGCTTACTTAACAGGGAGACATCCCCTTCTCTGCACCCCATTTCCTTTACTCTCAAATATTTTTCTCTTAGACACTACCTAACAAATATATTATTACTAGTCAGTTTTCTGTCTCCTTCCACTGGAATATAATATCATTAGAGCAAGGATATTTTCCATATTTTGTTCAATACTGTATCTTCAGTACCCAAAAATATTGCCTGACATGCAGAAAATGCTAAATAATTATACGTTTGGTGATGGGAATGGAACTCAAGGCTTGCACATGCTTGGCAGGTGCTCTATCACTGAGCTACACCTCCTTAGTCCATAGTTATTATAAATTAATTTTACACCACTTCTTCTCTGTGTATTTAACAAAATGTGAAGAAAGAGAAAATGTGATAGTATAATACATACCACTGAATTGACTAAGGTGCCCCCAAACAGGGAAGTTGACTAAAGATTCAAGAAGAAAGGAATTAGGAGACTAGGGGGAGAAGAAAGGAATGTGGAGAAAGAATATTGTCCTGGATAAAATGAAAAGTCGAACGATATGGAGCCACAGGGATCAATGAAACCACAGACAGCTGGAGGACTTCGCAGGCCCAGGGATTTACCTCCCACTCACGACAAACATCTCTGCAAGGCTCCACAGCTGGGCAAGAGCTTCCTCAGAAACTTCTCCCACAGAGAAAGTCTTATTTTACAGACACTTGAATTCTATCTGGAGAAAATTCTCAGTAAGTTCTTCCAAATTCCAAATCCAGACCTTCCACTCTATCTCTCATAAATCCATGATACTGCTCTCTTACAGAACTGCACTTATTCTATTTCCAAAACTCTTCAAATATTACCAAAAACTAGCGGCTCCAAATCCCCCAAGCCTTTGAGGAATCTTCCCCTTCTACCCTAAAGCTCCCCAGCGTTTTGGCCAGTCTCATAGGACATGACTTCCAGATGTTCATCCTCTCAGTCAATCTCCTTTAGATCTATCACAATTTTTAAATTTGCTTCCTAAAACAATTATTTGCGTGAGGATAGGCCAAAGTTGGGTGGTTATGTTTATATAATAATATACGCCTTATTCTAGAAAATCACTTTCTACTTTTTTCAAAGTCTTCTCATATGAATTAGATTAATTTGATCTTCACAGGCAGTTCTGGGGTTTTGTTTTTTGCTGGATTTAGTTTGTTTTGGTTGTTGATTTTGTTTTCAAAGTCAGAAAAATAGAATAATAGAATAATTAAGTGACATACCCAAAGCTACAGAGTGTAGGCCAGGGAATACCTATCCCTGGTTTTGCTTTTAACATTTTATTTTGAAAAATATCAGATATACACAAAAGAAGAAATTTTAAAAATGAGTCATCTAATTTTATTGTCCTTTGCAAAAGTATTTTAAAGCAAATTCCAGGCACCCCAGGATTTCTTCACAAATCCTTCGGGCTGCATCTCTGAAATATACATACAATTTCTTACATAAACACAAACTAGTCACATCTGACAAAAATCAACAATTTCTTAAAATCATCTAATTCCTATTTCATATTCAAGCTCCCTGCTTTGGGGGAAGTTTTCCAATCAAAAACAAGTAACTAAATAAAGTAGATTGTACCAAAAAAATCTTTTCTGCTTATATCCAAAAAATTTTTCCAAAGTTCCTTTGTTCATAAGTCATATTCCTTAACTCTAGAGTCATTCCTTTTTCTGCTATACCATGGAAATTATACCTAAATAGAAAAAGGCATGCTACCAGAAGCAAAGATGAATTGATTGTTGATTGCTCAATTAATGTTTACATTTTCCTGAATACAAGAAGGAATAAGAAGATTTCAAAAGTAACATGAAAAAAATTCTTTCGATTAATTGAGGGAAAATTATATTTGTGGTAAACACATCATTTTTCCTTAGCTTTAATTTATATTAGTAAAACTTCAACTTTATAAGGTATCAAAGTACTTTGAAAACTAATTGAAAGAGCTTTGAGGACTGAAATCATAAGTAGAAACCTGAGAAATATTTTCAAAATAAGTTTTCTTTCCACTCCATCTGATTACAAACAACTTAAACTTTTTTTTTTTTTTTTTTTTTTTGGTACCAGGGATTGAACTCAGGGGCACTGGACCACTGAGCCACATCCCCAGCCCTATTTTGTGTTTTATGTAGAGACAGGGTCTCACTGAGTTGCTTAGTGCCTCGCCATTGCTGAGGCTGGCTTTGAACTCGCAATTCTCCTGTCTCAGCCTCCCAAAGTGCAGGAATTACAGACATGCGCCACCACGCCCGGCTCAACTTAAACTTTTGAACTAAAATTAAACTTTAAATCCTTTGCAGGAAAAAAGCCAAAGCTATAGTCATCAGAATGAGGCTAGTTTGTTTAAGATTCTCCAACATTTCACACAAATGTCATTTTTATCACCCTTTTCAGGCTAGATGCTTTCTCTTGTACTTATTAAACAACAAATTAAGGCTCATTTATAAATAGCTAGCTCTTAGTAGTAGGGAATTCTACTACTGTGATGTTCTATGTTGTTTTTGTTATTTATTTGTTTGTTCATTTATTTTTGCAAGGCTAGGGATCAAACCCAGGGCCTTGCACATGGTAGGCAAATGCTCTTAAATACATCTCAAGCCCTTAAACAGAAGTTGAATGGAATCTCCAAGACCTATGTTAGACAGAAATTCCCAATGTTTTTTTCCTGCACACAATAAGGTTTCAGTTTGATTTATAGCAATTTTAAAACATAGTGAAAATTAATTTTTTATATAAAAATGTGTCAGTCTTTTTTTTTTTTTTTTGGTACTGGAGATTGAACTCAGGGGCACTCGATCACTGAGCCACATCCCCAGCACTATTTTGTGTTTTATGTAGAGACAGGGTCTCACTGAGTTGCTTAGCATCTCGCCATTGCTGAGTCTGGCTTTGAACTTGCGATTCTCCTGTCTCAGCCTCCCTAAGTGCTGGGATTACAGGCTTGCGCCACCGCGTCCAGCTAAAAATGTACCAGTCTTATTAAGATAATTAAAGATAAATGGAGGTATAGAATGAGTTTAAAACGATTATCACATGATTCTCTAGTCAAAGGATCAAGACCAACCAGCCATAACTTCAAATAGGGAGAGTCTTTATATTAGGATAAAAATCTTTGAATTGCACCTAATAATAATAAGTAGCACTTGTCTAGTTTGGCATTAGCTTATGGCAAAAATGTGGTGTGTTAGTCAGCTTTTCACTGCTGTGACAAAAATACTCAACAACTTAGAAGAGGAAAACTTTATGTGGACCTCAATGTTTCAGATATTCAGTCCATAATGGGCCAACTCCATTGTTCTGGGCCCACAGTTAGACAGCAAACCATTGTAGAAGGGCATGGAGGAAGCTACTCCATTCATGGTGACCAGGAAGCAGAGAGAGCAAGGGGGAGGAGCTTCAGGGAAGATTCACTCCTGCAAGCCCAGCCCCACCCCATCCACCTCCTCCAGCTACCCCCACCTGCCTACCATTCAAACTAGGATGGTCTGATTAGGTTACAGCTCTCACAATCCAATCCAATCGTTTCACCTATGAATATCCCTGAATTAACACAGGAGATATGGGGGGGACACCTTATACCCAAATCATAACATAAGGTTTCATGAATCCTTTACATATATACTTTGAGTCTATGATAAAAAGGGGTTGAGGGACAGAGCAATTTTGCAGAAAGCCAGCATCCTACTTTCAGCCATTGAGCACAAGCTCTGTTTCTGCTCTGCTTTTGCCAGACAGGCCATCCTACCATTTGCACCCAGCCTTTCTCCCTAGCCGCCCCCTGCCGAGTCCACTCTGGGTTTAAAGCGAGGGGCATCACTAAGAGCAAAGGACTTCTAAGAACGTTTAGAAATCATGGAGCTTCCTGATTACCCACAACTCTGATGCCTCAAGGTTTCCATATCCCCTTTCATGTATTGTGTTCTCTGACCAAATTTTAGAAGTTTTTCTCATCCTTGGTTAATTTAGTTTTCTTCCAAGGACATATTTTACATTTGTAAATGTCTGGAGGCCCCACCTGCCATTCCTGTTTTCCTTTAATCACCAAGATATTCTTAACATCTTGTCCCCCCTCCCCATAGTATTAATAATCCAATCTAGCCTTTCCTCTCTGCCCTTCAAACTCTCACTCCCCTTCTGGTACTTACAGGTAGCATTCCTAGACGATACTTGAACATTTTCAGTGAAAAAGAAAATGACTGTGGAAAGAGAGCTCTCATTTCTCATCAGATCTCATTCTCCCTTTGGGGGATACTACAGATTGAAATCAGAGGCACTCTACCATTGAGTACATCCTCAGCCTTTTTTATTTTTATATTTTTTAAAATAGTCTCTCACTAAGTTGCTGAGGCTGCACTAAATTTGGGATCCTCATGCCTCTGCCTCCCAAGTCGCTGGGCCACAGTTCCTGGCTTCATTCCTCCATCTATACCTCTACCCTCACTAACTCCATTATATACAGTTCATTATTCTGTTAATGACCAAGATAATCACTCAGAGGTTACACTTCATGATTCACAGTCACCTCACTGGGCAATGTTGACTTACTTACTGTAAACTGGGTGTAGGAGAATTTTTCCAACATCTGAATAGGACACTCACTACATTCTGGAAGAAGGGAGAACAGTCACCCTGACAGTCAACATCTCACTGAGAAATAGCATTAGGTCTGTGGTCCTCAGAGAAAAGGAAGGCTGTGTCTGCCAGACAGATGAGGGTGAGAACCACCCCGGAGGAGCCTAACTCTGGATGCAAGAACAATCACTCATTGTAATCTGGACCTCATTTATCTTTGAGTTCACCTAGAGACCAGTCATTTGAGGTCAAGAAATAGAAGATTACTTAGGGAACAATAACCATAGCCAGCTGGCTAGTGCCTATGTTGGCCATGACAGAAACAAAAAAGAAAGATTAATGTAGTGGCTGCACATGAACACAATAACAAAATGAATTCCCGAAGTGGGATGAGTGTTTGTGGGAGCAAACCAACTACTTCAGGAACTTCTCGTCCACAAGGCGCTTTTCATTACATTTTCATAATCCTTGAGGCAATTTATTTATTTTTTCATTGCAAATCTTTGTTAGAATAGATATGTGTCTAAGGAATAAATAACATGTCAATCATTTTTAAACTAATAACTGATGTATCATTATATAAACCAAGGACTTCCTGAAAAACAGTTTATTTTCAAGAAAGGAGCCAAGTAAGTAAAAATCACCTATTTATAGACATAAATCAGTATGTTTATCCTATTCTAAGTTGAATTCAATGAAAAAAAACTTAAGAGAAGAGGAAGTGGTTTAAACAATAAAAATTTCTTTTCTCACAAACATGGAGTCTAGAATTTCAAGATCATAGTGGTTGGTAGGTTTCTTCTGAGGCCTCTCTCCTTGGCTTGCAGATGACTATCTTCCTGTGTCCCCATGTGGCCATTTCTGTGTCCATGTGTATGATTATGTCCTCTAACTATCCGAGTCCTAATCTTCACTTCTTAAAAGGGCACCAATTTTAAATCATTAGGACCTACCCTAGTGATTTTATTTAGACAATTTTTTTTAAAGTTCCCGTCTCCAAATGTAGTCATATTCTGAGTTACTGGGTGTATAACTTCAATATATTAACTTGAGAGAGGGCACAATTCAGCCCTTTGCCAAAAATAATTCCATCTTAGATCTTTTAAGAAATATGTATAGTTTTATAGTTGACAATGAAAATGTCTCACATGCTACTTTTTTCTTTAATCATAAGTGGTAATGATGTATGAATATTTTTCTATCTAAAACATGGAATTACTGTATCAACTTAGCAAAATAAAAGAGCTCTTCTGGCAATTGAAACCTAGTTTAAAAAGAAGCCATTCACAAGGTCCTGCATTTGATCCCAAATACCACAAAAGTATAAAAACAAAAATCAATTTTAAAAAGCAAATGTTTCATTTATTTACTTTCTGGTACTAGAGATTGAACCCAGGACCTCATGCATGCTGGGCAAGTGCTCTATCCCTAAGGTACGTCCCCAGCCACAAGCAGCTGTTTTAGTGTTAAGTATTCTTTCCTCTATATTTTCACTACTTAAAAATGGAATTATATTCAGTATTCTAAAATATAATAAAAAGTACTTCTACTCTCTGGAAACTAGTACTCTTTCTGATATTTTCCAAAGATGTACATGTCAGTATCATTTTTTTTTTAACAAAATGGACCTAATGGACAATTAGAAAATCAGAAAATGCTTCTGAACTTTCTAGGCTAATGACACAGTAGGGTTCTTCCTAATTAACTACAGAGAGTATCAACAGACAGCCTTGACTTGCTCTGGTAATTTGGCATGAGAAAGTTTGTTTTCTGGAAAGCAGGAAAGGATATCTGAATTATTTCAAGAACAGTCACATTCTCATACAAGTCAAAGAAATACATACAAATCGCAGGTGACTTCAACATATTTTGCCTATTGTCATTGTAGCAAGGAATGTTTCTGGAGTGAATGCAATGGGGTTTATAACTACAGGTTAGCAGAAGATATAAGAATGATAATGATGCAATCAATAGCTGCAAAGCCCCCCCCCCCCCAAGATTTGCTAACAACTGTGCAAGAATAGATTTCTTTTTTTTTTGGACTGGGGATTAAACCCAAGGGCACTTAACCACTGAGCCATATCCCCCGCCCTTTTTTGCATTTTATTAGAAACAGGGTCTCATTGAGTTGCTTAGGGTCTTGCTAAGTTGCTGAGGCTGGCTTTGAACTCATGATCCTCCTGCCTCAGCCTCCCAAGCCGCTGGGATTACAGGCGTGCACCACCGCACCCAGCAAGAAGAGATGTTTTAGTAAAAGCCAGAGTGGATGATTTACAATATTTTTCTGCTTTTACATGTTGTGATCTCAGAGAAGCACTTATCAATATAGCCTCTCAATTTCTGAAAGAAGCAGTGACGGGCAAGGAGGATATAATGACATTCCTCAGCTTTTGATGACTTGATTTCCAATTCTTCAACTTTACAGTGGGGCAGAAGCATACCCATGTGACCAATCTGTTTTTCACTTGCAGTATAGTATTCAATGACATGAGCTATTCAACACTTTATTATGATTTTTCCCAACTAAAAGCTAATGTAAGTATTCTGAGTATGTTTAAAGTAAATTGGCTAGGCCAATTTGTTTGAAAGTTTAGATTATTAAATGCATGTTTGACTTATAATATTTGCTGTTATAATGGGTTTATTGGGATGTATCCCCATCACAGGTTGAGGAACATCAGCATATCATAACTTCCAGTCCAGCGGCATGTAATGATGAGTGAGAAAGTAGCCTCTGTTTGAAAGAGCAGCAGGTAGAGACATATCCCTGATAGAAAATCCATTCCAAAGGCAAATCAAAGTCATATAAGAATTTATAGTTGTTAACGCATCATTTTTAAGATGAAAAAAATCGTAACTGTAACATCAATATATAAGATGACAGAAGTCAAAGATTCTATGGGGCTAATTAGTTATGAGAAGATCAGTAAGATGTTAAAAAGTGGTCAAAGCCTTTCAATACATGAATGGATAAAGAAACTGTGGTATATATACACAATGGAATATTGCTCAGCATTAAAAGAGAATAAAATTATGACATTTGCAGGTAAATGGATGAAGTTGCAGAATATCATGCTAAGCAAAGCAAACCAATCCCCAAAACCAAAGGCTGAATGTTCTCTCTCATAAGTGGCTGCTGATCCATTAAGGGAAAGAGTGCAGGAAGAATGGAGGAACTTTGGTTGAAAGAGGTGAGGGGAGGGAAGCGGACATGAGGGCAGGAAATGGTGAAATGAGATGCACATCATTGCCCTAGGTACATGTATGAGTGCACATATGGTGTGACTCTACATTGTGTACAACCGGAGAAGCGAAAAGTTGTGCTTTTCGTTTGTGCACAATGAATCAAAATGAATCAAATGCATTCTGCTGTCATGTACACCTAATTAGAATAAATAAAATTTTTTTAAAAAGTGGTTAAAGAGAGCTGGGCGCAGGCGCGCAAGCCTGTAATCTCAGCACTTAGGGAGGCTGAAACAGGAGAATCACGAGTTCAAAGCCAGCCTCAGCAACAGCGAGGCGCTAAGCAACTCAGTGAGACCCTGTCTCTACATAAAACACAAAATAGGGCTGAGAATGTGGCTCAGTGGTTGAGTACCCCTGAGTTCAACCCCCAGTAACAAAAAAAAAAAATGTGGTCAAAGAAGGGCTGTAAGAGTAACTCAGTACTGGGGCATTTGCTTAGCCTGGTTAAGGCTCTGGGTTCGATCCCCAGCACATTCACATATGGACAGTCATATACAGTAAATACCAAAATAATTTTACTAATATATGCAAAACCAGTTAATATTCCATATGGCAATAAAACATGTTTGGGATTATCTTTTCTGCAAGACATTTCATTGTATTTCTACTGGAAAAAACTTAATAGCATTTCCATGGAAAAATTTCCTTGCATTACTACTAATTTGCTACAAATTAACATCTAACTCCACATAATTATAAAATTGCCTAGAAAGAGAATCAAAGAACTCCTGGAGATCTACTAGACAGCATGCAGAACTCTAGTGAATAGACATCCAGTACTAGCTTCTGCCCATTTCAGATCTTTGACAATTTGTCCTGACATAATGAAATCCATCAGGCTTGTCTTTGCCCATATATTCTTGGCATGGTACAACCTCAGATAATAGACAAAAAACTATCAACTTGTAGGAGAAGAAATCAAGACAGGAAAAGATCTTTTCTATTAGAAAAATTAATATTTTAACAGTTTCACAGAGTATCTTTTGAGCTGCTCTTTGAGAGAGTGCATATGGAAGATCCACCCACTACCCTACTCCTATGTATCCTCAATGGCTGATAAATACAGTCCAGTCACTCTCAATTTGAGCTGCACATCAAAATGACAAGGGAGGCTATCTAAAACATGATAAAATTATAAGTATAATACGAATATATAAGATGACAAAAATGAAAGATCATTTTTAAAGGTTATGTTTTGCTTTGTTTAAATACAATCACCCTGGCACTACTGAAAACCAACAGATTTTGAGCAGAATCTAAGTCTCTGGAGAAACTTTTAAAAATTATTCTGGTGCTGGGGATGTGTCTCAGTGATAGAGCCCTGGCTTGGCATGTGTGAGGCTCTGAGTTCAATTCTCAGCACTGGGGGAAAAAAAATATTGTAAAATCATTCTGATCCATTGCCAGAAAGGACACACTATTTGTTGACTGAAAAGATTTAAGCAAGTTATTTCTGGAATTTCTGTGGATGAGTAGTCCAAAATACACATTAATGCCTGATTTTACTTGCAAATATTCTACAAATATTCTACTTAAAGTAAACTCTCCTTATATTTTGTTTTCATAATCACTATACACCTTTTCCCTTAGCTGACCATAGTACCATTCAGCTGTGAAAGAATGGACTTATTAACAGAGAAATTGAGGAAAGAAATTCATTTCATGGTCTATAACTTCAATTAAACTATTTATTACATTCTGTACTAGCTAATTCATCTGAGTAATGCCTCAACATTTTCAAGTTTATTCCACTCAAGTTGTCCAAAAAATTTTACAGTATTACTTACACCTTTTGATTTTATTAATTAAAAATTCCTTTGAGGTGCTTACTATCACTGTCATTGGGTACCTGCAGGACTATGCCAAGCTCTGTATTAGCAGGAATCTGCCAGATTAAAATTATTTTCTTTCTCCCAAGTGAAATTTTTCTTCCAGAACATAATTCATATAGTTAATATGGCCTATATTAGGCAGATATCACTTTTGTATTAATGATAAAAGGAAAGCAGATATATTTCTAAAACTGTCATACTATTTATCATGGCATATGGAAAAGAATGGATGTTACTCTTCTAAGACAGTAACAGTTGTACTTGAAAGATGAATTGAAACCTTTGACCCCAGTTTCAAGGTAATTTGTATTTCTGTATTTTTTTTTCTCCACACGCTTTAGGAAAAAAAAATCTAGTTTTTATCATATACTACCGATAATGATTACTTTCACCATTGTAGATTATGGTAACATTAGATACCAGTAAGCTTTTAAAAATGTCTATATACAAGGATATATAGTTTGTCTATATATATGGATAGACATAGTTGAGAACATGTACATTTTTTGCATCCTAAATTTCTTAATTTTTTTAAATTAGTGAGTAGTAAGCATCCTTTCATGTCACTGAACTTTCTTTTAAAAGTACTTTTATGTGGCTGCGTAGTATTCCACTTCATGGATGTTTCATAATATAGACAACAATTTTCCTTATTATTCAATATTTTGGTTGTTTTCAATTGTCAGCTTCCTCCTGGGTCTCCATCCTCACCCCACTGGAACTGGAAATTAAACCCAGGATCACTCTACTGAACTACATCTCCAGCACTTTTTATTTTTTATTTTGAGACAAGGTCTTGCTAAATTGTCCAAGCTGACCTTGAATTTGCCATCCTTTGGCCTCAGCCTCCCCAGTAGCTGGGGTTACAGATGTGTGCAACTGTGCTTGGTGGTAAATCAGCTTTTAAAAAGCTATTCTTTCTGTAGTGGTGCACACCTGTAATCCCAGAGACCCAGGAGGCTGAGGCAGGAGGATCACAAGTTTAAGGGCAGCCCCAGCAACCTGGAAAGACCTCATCTCAAAGTTTAAAAAAAATGGAAAAGGGACTGGGAATGTTTCTCAATGGTAAACCACCCCTAGGTTCAATCCTCAGTATCTAAAAAAAAAAAAGGTTGTTTCCTTACCAAGTAATAGCCAGAACATGCACTATTTTTTCTAAGAAGAAATGTTATCCATGAATACAAAGCTCAAATCTTTTGGAGATATTTTAAGCAATCTATAAAATCCTTAGTTTTAAAATATCAATATATATTCATCTTTTTAATTTATTTAAAATTGTTTTTACATATCACCTTTTCAGTTTTTCCACCAAAACTTAGAGAATTATCTTTTAAGTCATTAATACGGAGGTGTGACTGGAAGAGTCATTATTTTAAAATCTGCCCTGAATTTCAAAGATTACTTCCTTTTGGTTTGAATCAAATTCCAAGAATTTGGGCGTTTTATTGTATTCCTTTCCAAATTCCTCTTCCCTCCCTATTCCAAGATCTAAAGCTTAACAAAATAGTGAAAGTTACCCGTACTTTCTTTTACACCATTACACAGAGATGGCTGAATATGTTATTTTAGTTCCCATTTTGTTCATTTCACTATTCAAATTTCAGCACTTGGCCCTTTGGGGTATTTCAAACGAACATTCTAATTTTAGGGCAGTCATGAACTCTTTCTTAAATCTAAATTTTATTATAATTATTAATGCATATTAATTATACAAATTGATGGGTTCCACTGCATTGTTTCCACACATTCATATATTATGCTTTAATCCTGTCCACCCTCCCTCCTTTCCCTGTCCCCTTTCTCTTCTCTAATAGATCATCTTCTACTAGTCATGAAATTTTTTGCTTAATATCTAATTCATATTTGAGAAAGACAATCTTTTGTTTTCCTTTTCATGTTATGTATGTATGTATTCCTATGTCATGTATTATTTGAACTCCCTATGGGTTGGGACTTCTTTAGTCAGGTGCTCATTTAAAGCAATCTATCAACAATTAACTTTATAGTCAGCCTCATTTCAAAAATAATTGCATTCTAGAGAGTGCAACATTTTTGTTACCAGGCAAACAGTCTTGCTACCAATTGTTTTACCATTTTATCAGAAAAAGCAATGAAGCAACAACTTGCAAAGACTTTTTTTTTTTTTTTTGGACCCAGGGTTGGAACCCAGAGGCGTGCTACCATTGAGCCACATACTCAGCCCTTTTTATTTTTTATTTTGAGATAGGGTCTCGCTTAGTTGCTTAGGACCTCACTAGTTGCGGAGGCTGACTTTGCACTTGGAATCTTCCTACCTCAGCTTCCCAAAGTGCTGGGATTACAGGCATGCTCTACCACATCCGGCAAGACATTTTTTAAATAACTCTTCAACAATTATTACTTAGCAGTAATAACAATTATTACAAATTTTAAAAGTGCTGGAATATAAATGCATGTAATTTCACTGATCTCTAAGTTAAGTACAATGTGTAGAATGGGATTGGCTTTGACTCTTGTGCAACAAAATGTCAAAAACCAAAATTCTAAAAATAGAATATGTCTACCCATATTATTATTAGTCTCACTTGTAGACATATTAGTCTACAAGTGAGTTGACTAATAAAGTCCTACCTCCTTTTTGGAAGTAGATATCATGTGGCATTTAAATCTATGCTTTTCTAATAATAATTTAAGATATACTCATACTTACTAAAATATTTGGCATTATGAAAAATATTTTTTCTTTTTTTTTAAGAACCAGTAAAATCAACTTACCTTTTATAAAACTAGAAAAAGAAGAGAAAATCTAAGACGAGAACCCTAAGATGTCATCTTCTCTTGCATCTTGGGTTTTGCTAGGTTGGTATCAATCATTTTTAATTATTGCTGTTTTTTCTGGAGTTTGTTTCTTTGCGGGTTTTTGTTTTGTTTGTTTATTTGGTGCTGGGGATAATTGAACTGAGGGCCTTGCTAAGTCCATGTTCTGCCACCAACCTATAACCCTCAGCCCTGTTTTTCTGGTTTTCGCAATTCTTTTCTTTTCTTGCTTGATATTTCTTTCCTTTTTTTTTAAAGACCTTTATGGTTATATACAGTTATATGGTTATATGGTTATATATAGTAGTGTTCATCCCAACATACTCAAACCTGCATAGAAATTGATTTTAATTTATGATCACTCCTTTTCCCTACTCCTCTCCTTCCTCTAGACTACTAGACTTGCTTTCGCTCATCTATTAATTTGTATTTGATTGGTTCTTCACAGAACTTTATCCTTCCTTTCTCTTTCCTTTATTTTACTCTAGCTTCTGCATATGAGAGAAAACATTTGACCTTTGAGTTTCTGAGTTTGGCTAACTTCACTTAACATGATATTCTCCACTTCCACCCACTTACTGGCAAATACCATAATTTCATACTTTTTAATGGCTGAAGAACTCCATTGTATGTATACACCAAAATTTCTTGATCCATTCATCTATTGATAAGCATCTAGGTTGCTTCCATAATTTAACTATTGTGAGTTGTGCTGCTATAAACATGTGGTAGCGTGTCACTGTAGTATGCCGATTTTAGATCTTTTGGGGAAATTCCCAGAAGTGGGATAGCTGGGTCACATGGAGGTTCCACCTCTAGTATTTTGAGAAATCTACAAACTACTTTCCAGAGTGGTTGTACTAGTCTGAAGTCCCACTAATAATATATAAGTGTTCCTTTCTCCCACATCCTCACCAACATTGATTGTTGTTTGTATTCTTGATCATTGTCATTCTGACAGGACTGAGATGGACTCCTATTAAAGTTTTGATTTGCATTTCCCTAATTGCTAGATGTTAAGTTTTTTTAAAGTATTTATTGGTATTTTGTATTCCTTCTATTGAGAAATTTGGTTTTGGCCATTCTTAATTTAAAATCCAACATTGATATTGAACTGTCTAAATTGGTTTATACATCAGAATTCCAAGTCTTCCTTTTCATAGTCAAGTAAGCTCTTTAGGAAAACTTTGTTTGAAGTAGATAATTTATCCTATCTTTGATTGTCACAGTACAGTGAATAGTCTATGTTATCTCAAATATTCCCCAGCAGAACTACATTTTTTAAATAAGCAGGCTAATATGTCTAAATCAAGACTTCTTTTACTTTATTGTACCACTTTACTACAGAGTATGGAGAATGTTGCTGAAAGTCAAGGTTTTCCAACCTACAACCTAGTTGGGGTAAATTAGATGATCAGGATTTCATTGCTGTTGAAAAATCCTTTACAAGCATTTTATGTTAAATATAGCTCATGTGGGTAGTAAGGAATCCAATCACAGACTAAATGTGGCATCATGAGCACATCTAGAGCCCTTGAGCTATATGGAAAAGAGAATTGAACAACCACTCAAGAAAATGATAAGGTTCATACAAAGATAACTCAAGTGCAGTCCAATTCAGAGTTACTTAAAAACTGCTTTTTCTCCTCAAAACTCACAAAGAAAGAACGAGTCTTTCCTCTCTAAACCTCCAATTAAAGGGAATCAAGGGTGCTAGAGATAGGTGTATATATGGGTACTCTCAAAATCAATGAGTAGCTCTACAATTTCATTAATTATAATATGTTAATTGAAAAGGATATTAGAAATCCTCCAGTCCTACTTCTTCATTTAGCAATTCAAAGCTGCCAGTCTATAGTTCAAGGCCACAGTGCCAAACAGCCCTGGAGTTGGTGCCAACAACAGTCTTTTGAGTCCCTGACCAGAGTTCTGTTCCTTCTGCTGTCTGTCAGATGAAGGTTCCCAGACAGACATTTTCAAGGAAAAATGAATTAGAACTGAATTGGTGTAAATTCTGAGCACTGTACACAAAAGATCCTGCTATTTGACTTTTGACAATGAACAAGTCATACATTTTTCTTAGCTGCCATGGTAACAAACATTGAAACACAGGAACAAATTAATTGCAAAAAAGTATAATCATATTTCAGATTTATTGCTAAAAAATTACAAAATTATAGAAATATTATCCCATAATCCTGAAAATGCCTTTTATTTACTTTGTGTCAGATTCTATAACTGTAAAATATAAAGGAAACCTTATCTAGACCATTGTCTCATAAGAAAATAATACACAGAATCGTTCATTTGGATTAATCATCATTAAAAACACTCTGGTAACAGGATATATTTAAGTAAATGTGATTTCCTGAATATTTATTAACCAGAAATTTCTGAACTATACAATCCAGACTTAATTTAAAGTTCAATTTTAAACGTAAAATTTAATGATGTTTTTACTTGGAATTTGAATCTGGGTAATATTAAACAGAAAGCAGGGGTTGGACAGAAAAGGGTATCCTTGATCTTCAAGTATGTGTGCATGCAGTAAGGTATAACAAGGATTATTGCAGATCTACATAATGAATATGACAATTCAACTAAATAAAACTAGAACATACCATCCTTGATACAGTACAAAATCTATACTTACTATTTAAGCAAAGGAGTGGCTTATGTGTGCCAATCTACACTATTTATACCTAAAGTGGTAGATTCTTTAGAAACTCAAGATAATTTAAAATATTATTTAAAACTAAAAACTGAAATCTATTTGTTAGTATTAAAGATCCCTAAAGATTGTCTTACTTCTTGTGCTTCTTAGTTCAGCTTTTGTTTGTTTGTTTGTTTTTGATGCTGGCGATCAAAAATGTATGTGCTCTACCGCTGAGCTACACCTCCAAACCTTTGTTCAGATCCTATCTCTCACCATGTACAAAACTCAACTCAAAGTGGATCAAAGACGTAGGAATTAGACCAGAGACCCTGTGTCTAATTGAGGAGAAAGTAAGCCCAAATATTCATCAAGTCAGATTAGGCCCTGACTTCCTTAACAAGACTCCAAAAGCACAAGAAATAAAAGCAAGAATCAATAAATGGGATGGATTTAAACTAAAAAGCTTCTTCTCAGCAAAAGAAACTATCAATGAGATGAACAGAGAGCCTACATTCTGGGAGCAAATTTTTGCCACACGCACACCAGATAGAGCACTGATCTCCAGGACATATGAAGAACTCAAAAATCTTAACACCAAAAAAATAAACAACTCCATCACTAAATGGGCTAAGGAGCTGAATAGAAACCTCAGAAGAAGATATACAATCAATAAACAAATATATGAAGAAATGTTCAACATCTCTAGCCATTAGAGAAATGCAAATCAAAACTACTCTCAGATTTCATCTCACCCCAGTCAGAATGGCAGCTATCCAAAATACCAGCAACAATAAGTGCTGGTGAGGATGTGGTGGAAAAGGTACATTCAAAAACATAGATCTTAATAAAAATAAGATAGATCTTGTCTCCTTAGTCTTGTGTCCTGTATTCTTTACATATGTATCAAGTACTTTGGAAACACTTGTTATTTCTTAAATAAATTTTTTGATAGGGAACACATTTGTTTAGCTATAGTAAGGCTATATGTACATATAGACATTCCACATCAAATGTTATGATATCATATCTCCTGTTGACAGTGCTTGGGGCTAACACCTACTATCTCCTTAACATTAGAAACAGATAAACTTTGTGTTTTAAGAAAGGCTTAGTGAATATTACATCCCATATAAATCAAAGGCAGTATACAATGGTAAAAAAGCAGTCCAGTTTAAGAGGGAAGAGCAATGACTAGTAGACATAATGTTGCCATTAACTAAAGACGGAAAGAACTTTGACCTCTATAATACTTAAAATAATATCATTGAATTAAAGGATTCATAAGGACCCTTTCCAGGAAACATAAAATTCTATAATTTTATTCAACTTTTATTTACCTAGTTTGGCCTAGGCAAAGTCAATAATTAAAATGTTCAGTCTTCATTAATGACAGAGACTACAATACATTTAAACTTCACTTTTGTATTTCCCAACTGGGACATCAGTTTAGCCATACTATACTGCATTTTTCATCTTGGCAACATAGTACCATTATACCAGACAAATGGTTACTTTCTGTTGTAGTAGTATCTATAAAGTACTTGTTTATGAAATTTCTACTTGTTAATTTTTGTTAAGGAGTACACTTTTTTCATTCTTTTTTTTTTTTTTCTGCTGCCGGGGATTGAACTCAAGGGCACTTAACCACTCAGTCACATCCCAAGCCCTTTTCCGTATTTTATTTAGAGACAGGGTCTCACTGTGTTGTTTAGGGCCTCACTAATTTGCTGAGGTTGGCTTTCAATTTGTGATCCTCCTGCCTCAGCTTCCAGAGCTGCTTAGATAATAGGCATGCGCCACCATGCCTGGCCTTTTTCACTCATCTTAAGAAAAAAAAAATACTAAAAGCTTTATGCATCTCACATGGTTATGACTTTGAATTTAAGATAATTAGATAAATATTAAAACTAGCATACATAGTAATTATCCTCTATTAACCTTCAAAACATACTAATTGCTTTATTTACTTACCTGACAAGTTGTACTTCAACCAACAGTAATGACTGTCAATGAGTTTATATCATTTTTAATTTACTTTAAAATATCATGTTTTTATATACATTAAAAATACAGCTGACAAAAAATTTCTCTGTGATAAAAACATAAAACCTGATTAAAGCTATTGGAAGTATAAATAAAAAATAAGTTGCTCTTTTTTTATATTGCTGTTACAAGCCTTCACTGTCACCCATAAACTCACCTAATACAAAAGATACTATTATTACAATATCATATGCATAGCCCAATATGCTAAGAAATTTCTTCTAAGTTAAAGAGTTTTACTTCAGCCAGATGCAGTGGTGCATGCCTGTAATCCCAGCAGTTTGGGAGGCTGAGACAAGAGGATCATGAGTTCAGAGCCAGCCTCAGCAACTTAGTGATGCCCAAAGCAACTTAGTGAGACCCTGTCTCTAAATAAAATATAAAAAAGGTCTGAGAATGTGGCTCAGTGATTCAATCTCTGGAACCAAAAAAAAAAGCAAGAGTTTTACTTTAGCCAGGCCTAGAAGGGTATTTGTATGTGGAATACAATAAATGTTTATTAAATAAAGAGTAAAAGAAAAAAATTCAATAGAAAGCATAATTAAGCAAGGCCAATTAAAGCAGTGCACATTTCCATCCCTGACTGGCAGTATATCAATTCAAATAATTATGCAGTAATAATGACATGGAAACCCTAATCATGGTTTCCAGATGTAGCCAAGTAAACAACAGTAACAAAAAGAAAAACAGGTGAGAATATGGGAAGGCAAATTGATGAGGAAAAAACTTGAATGAACTCTGAAAAACAGAATGCAAACAGCACAAAAATTAAATACAAAAAGCCATTTATAATACCAAATGATTAATTCTGTTTACATGACAAAAGCATTTAAAACATTTAAGAAAAAAAAATCAGAATGCCCAAGAAGATAGCAAATAACATCCTTAGTACTACTACCATGCTTTTAAGTTTTGTTAGAATGTGGCATCATTTTGGAGGCTAAGAGGTTTTGAGAGATACATATAAATAGTATCAATTGCATTATACCCTACAAAATCATTTGGGACCAACAAAAACCATTCAAATTATTGTATTGGCCAGGCACAGTGGCGCCCGCCTATAATCCCAGCAACCTGGGAGGCTGAGGCAGGAGGATCACAAGCTCAAAGCCAGCCTCATCAAAAGTGAGGCACTGGGCTGGGGTTGTAGCTCAGTGGAAGAGCATTTGCCTAGCATGTGTGAGGCACTGGGTTCGATTCTCAGCACCATATATAAATAAATAAAATAAAGGTCCATCCATTTGCAGGTAAATGGATGGAATTGGAGAACATTTTGCTGAGTGAGGTAAGCCAGTCCCAAAAAACCAAATGCCAAATGTTCTCTCTGATTAGTGGATGCTGATTCATAAGGGGAATGGGAATGGGAAAAATAGGAGAAATGGAAGAACTCTGGATGGGGCCGGGGAGAGGTGGGGGGAGGGAAAGAGGAATGGGTGTAGTAAAGATGGTTGAATGAGATGGTCATCACTACCCTAGGTGCATGTATGAAGACACAAATGGTGTGACTCTATCTGGTTTGCAACCAGAGAAATGGAAAAATTGAGCTCTATACATGTACTGTGACTTGAAATGCATTTAAATAAATTAGTTTTAAAAATAAATAAATAAACAAAGGTCCATCAACAACAAAATATATATATATACACACACACACACACAAAAGTGAGACACTAAGCATCTCAGTGAGACCCTGTCTCTAAATAAAATACAAAATAGAGCTGGAAATGTGGCTCGGTGGTTGAGTGTCCCTGAGTTCAATCCCTAATACCCCTCCAAAAAAATTATTGTATTTTATAAATTCTATTTCCTTATATTGCATCCCTGTGTAGTATAATGACTATAGGCTTTATCATGAAATCAGGCCTGAGTTAAATTCTATTAACAGCTTCAGCTCTCTTAAACTTGAACTAATTATTTGATCTCTGTGTTCCTCATAATATACATTTTGAAAGTGATTATTATTAATGCTTTCTTCAAGGATAGATTCAAAATTACATACTCAAGTGTCTACACAACACCTGGCACATGGAAGGCCCCCGTCTACTACTCTGCAGTTACCTGAAAAAAATAACGATGTCTTAACACAAATGATATCCCACCACAATGCCTCACATATATATTTGGGGGGGGGGGCGGTACCAGGGATTGACCTCAAGGTTACTTGACCACTGAGCCACATCTCCAGCCCTATTTTTTTGTGTTTTACGTAGAGACAGGGTCTCATTGAGTTGCTTAGCGCCTCGCCATTGCTGAGGCTGGCTTTGAACTCGTGATTCTCTGTCTCAGCCTCCCAAAGTGCTGGGATTACAGGCGTGCGTCACCGCGCCCAGCTTTTTTTTTTTTTTTTTTTTTTTTATGGGCAAATGAGACTCTAGTCATTGCAAAGTTTCCCATATTCACAAGAAAAGCTGCTCAAGAAGGGTTTACTTGAGACTGTGAATGAGCTCATTGGTAGAGCATGTGGTTGGCATGCACAAAGCCCTGGTTTCAATTCCCAGCTGGAGGAAGGGGGGCTTCTCCTCAACTCTGTTATTGAGGTGTGCACTGAACTCAGACTATACCAAGGACACCCAATCCTACTCACAGCAAAGCTGATGAAAATCACTCACTCTCTGTATTAATGAAACATCAGCAGAGTTTATCAAATTGATTCCACTTAGTAGTGAAATAAAGTACTAAGTAAAATGATAAATCTTTTGACGTGAACATGAAAGTGTTACAGGAAGCATCAAAAGCACTTAGGATAATGGTCTGAATAATACCAGCAGTGTTCAGAATAAAAAAGACACAAGAAGTTATGATCTTACTCATGAAATATGATGCACTCAGCTTTCAGTTCGTCACTACTAAGTAATTAAGTTACAATTTTCCACCTTATAATTGGGGTGGAGTCTTAACTGGATTTTGCTCAACAGTACCTCGGTTTCTCAGTCTATATTTCTCTCTGATCTTCAAACAGGAAAGAAAAAAAAATTCACTCAGACAACAAAGTCCGCAGCTCTGGTGAAGGTAATCAGAAAACTTAGGGTCATGGTGGTGCATGTGCTTGATTCTGTTCCGCATCATGTCTTCTCACAAGACTTTTAGGATCAAGCAATTCCTGGCGAAAAAGCAAAAGCAAAATCGTCCCATTTCCCAGTGGATTCAAATGAAAACTGGCAATAAAATCAGGTACAATTCCAAGAGGAGACACTGGAAGAGAACCAAGCTGGGTCTCTAAGGAATTACATGAAATGGCACACATACTAGGCTGTATCAACATTGTGATCATCTTGTCTCAGCAAGCTGAAAATGTCACCACTGTCTGGACAGTTGAGAATATTTAACTGGGAATGTCAGCTTTCTTTAGTTACAAAGGGGCTGTTGTACAGGTTTCTGTTGGTTCACTAATAAATATGTGAAACATTTGGAAAAGGAAGGGAGAGAGGGAGGAAGGGAGAGAGGGAGGGAGGGAAGGAAGGAAGGAAGGAAGGAAGGAAGGAAGGAAGGAAGGAAGGAAGGAAGGAAGGAAGGAAGGAAGGAAGGAAGGAAGGAAACTAGTGTCATGAGTTGAACATTTCCACCACATCCCCAGCTACTCCGAAACAGCTTACATTCAGAGCTACACTGGGCGTGGCAAATCTGCACAGAGGACTTGATCATCTTTTTTCCTTTCTTAGATGAAAATCAGATGATGTCATTTTCCTGCTTATGCTCTTTCAGGTGCTCCACACAATCTGAATTATTCATGCAGAGATGGCAAATGCATCAAACTATCTTCATCCTACCTGCCCGAGTCAGCGGCAGATCTCACCCACAACCTCCAGAGCACACCAGTCCAATGAGCTTGGCTGAGTCTCAGAGTCCTTCTCCACACTACCCCAGGCAGCTGCCTCAAGACAGTCCAAGATGGACCATGAAATAAAACACATTGACTCTTTGAATATGCTACTTTTCAGAAGAATGCTCTGACTAGAAGCAAAGGTGAAGGATTCACAGGTAAAGCAGAGTCAGAGAAGAAAAGTAAGAGTGTTGATCATGCCAGTAAGCAGGGGAAGTGATGCTCAGGCCTCATGTTTCCAGCATTCCAGCCCTGGTATCCAGGTCATCCATTTCATGCAGATGCTTTGGGATACTAGGTTGATGCCACTGACAATCAAATTATATAATTATCTCCTCCTTCTTCTGGTCGCGTGTCTATGTAAAAGCCTCCTGGTTAATATTTGATTCCCATATAATTTGATTGATCCATGCAGTCAGCATGCCACAGTCGTACTGGCACTACTATTCAAATTTTATGTCATAATATCTTGAAAGTCTGTTTCATACATCTTTTTGTTTGAGGTCACTTACTGTGAATTTGCCTCTAAGTGATAGCTTTATTTTTGATGTGCTAACAAACTTACTATCTGAGCCTACAAAACAGGCATTCAATGTTCAACTATAATGAATTCCCCAAGGTATATCATCTAAATCCTGTCTTAACAATCAGACAGTTGGAGTTTATTGCTATGCCACTTCTGGGTCACCAGATCTTCAGTAAATAACACATGGAATGAAAATCTCTCATGATGAGCCCATCATTTTTCTTTCTTCCTTCCTTTCTTTCTTTTTTTTTTATTTTACCTTCAATCTGGCACTACAGTTAAAACTAGCAGCAGGAGGGCCACCCTTGGCAGTGTTGGCAGGGGAAGATAAGGATATTGCTTCAGCACAAAATGTAAAGATGAAAAGCAAAAACAGGAAAATGAGGAACAACTTTGGAAGCTGGGAGCATGAGAAGTTTGAAGATTGACCTGAACATACTGTAAAAATGGAAATGGGGGGCTGGGGCTGTTGCTCAGTGGTACAGCCCTTGCCTAGCATGCATGAGGCACTGGGTTTGATCCTCAGCACCACATATAAGTAATAAATGAATAAAACAAAGATCCATCAACAAATAAAAAAATATTTTTTAAAAAAATGGAAATGGGTTTAGATCTAAAATTATTGTCAATAAAGAGACTGTTATGAGATCTGTTTCATGGTGGTGCTTGGTGCTTTGGTAGAAACATGGTACCTTAATAATTTTGTGTGGCTCTTTTGGGCCCCACTGTTGAACCCCGTGCTGTGCACAAACCCTGAGGTCTGGCTGTTCTGAAATTTGTCATGTTCCACATTCTTTCCAGACTCTCATATATGCTTCCTTCTTTCCAGATCACCCACTGTCTTTGACTCAAGCCTTGCCTCTTCTCTGCTCCCATAGCACAGATAACATTGCGATTTAAGTTCTATGTATTTCTTTATGACTATGAGATTCTTTCTTTTTCTTTTTCTTTTTTTCTTTTTTTTTTGGTACTGAAGATTGAACTCAGGGGTACTCGACCACTGAGCCGCATCCCCAGCCCTATTTTGTGTTTTATGTAGAGACAGGGTCTCACTGAGTTGCTTAGCGCCTCCCCGTTGCTGAGACTGGCTTTGAACTCGCAATTCTCCTGTCTCAGCCTCCCTACGTGCTGGGCTTACAGGATTGCGCCACCGCACCCGGCTTCTTTTACTTTTTCTTTTTCTTTTTTTTTTTTGGTACCAGGGATTGAACTCAGGGGTACTTGACCATTGAGCCACAACGACAGCCCTATTTTGTGTTTTACATAGAGACAGGATCTCACTGAGTTGCTTAGCTCCTCACCGTTGCTAAGGCTGGCTTTGAACTTGCCATTCTCCTGTCTCAGTCTCCCAAAGTGCTGGGATTACAGGCGTGTGCTACCGTGCCTGGAGGACTATAAGTTTCTTAAGTGAAGTTCCTATTTAAGAAAGCTTAATGTTGTTGAATTATCTATCAGAGTACTTACAACAAGGAGATACATAATTTGATCATTGAAGTAGTCAGTAAAATACATTGAATGGAAAATCCTGATGTTATTATACTGGTGAAGATATTCTCACAAATATTTCATTTTTATTTCATTTGACAAACATGTATCAAGGTTTTTGTTGCTTTTATTTTTTTAATATGCCAGACATTATGCTAAAATGGGACTCAATCTAAGACCTTAAGATTATGGTCTTAAGCCTGGTGCTGTGATGTAATCCTAGAGACTCTGGAGGCTGAGGCAGAAGAATCACAAGTTCAATGCTAGCTTGGGCAACTTTGACCTGTCTCAAAATTAAAAAGACAAAAGAGTAAGAATGTAGCTTGATGGTAGAGTGCCTGAGGGTTCAGTCCTCAGTACCTGCCCCCCACATACACACAAATACAATGGTCTTAGTAGAAATTTTACACTTTTACTCTCAGTCTCGTTGTTATCCATATTGGCACAAAATACACATAAACTGCAAATGTGTCACTGAAGTGCTTAAATATGTATTTATTGATAGTGCTGGAGATCTAACAGAGCCTCACACACTAGGCAAGCATTATACCACTGAGCTACATCCCTATCCCCCAAATTTCAATATGTAATAAAGGCAGAAATTTTAATTGTACATTGAATATTCATCAGATCTTCATAGGTCAGTTTCCTCTGTGTCAAATACTTATATCAACGAATTCATGTGAACAGAAACAAAATTGCAAAGCCCCAATAACGAAAGCACACACAAAACTGAAATCTAACATAAGCTGAAAAATAATTCATACTAGCCTCTCACCAGTTTTTAAAATTCAAAATATCATTCATACTACCTTCTCACCAGTTTTTAAAACTCAAAATATTATTCAAAGTAACCCCACTCTTTATTTTTCTTAGAAACTTATTGTTTAACAAGAAAATCTGAGTCTTATTTTCCTGTCTGGTCTTATGTTCTTGATCAAAACTTCTTTAAATCAAATTTGACTTATATATTACATCTGTTTATCCCAGTGGGTTTACTTGTTGGCGGACTGGCGAGGGTAGACACCAAGGAAGTAGCAGGAAGCAAGTTTATTGGATGCAGCCAGGTTCAGAGGGAAAAAGCTTTCACCATAACCAATCAAACCCCTTGAACATCAAGCTCAGGAAGTTTTAGAACTTTATACCTAGTGTGTTGAGGGAGGGACTCAGAGGTTCACAATCTGCAGGAATTCACATAACAAGTTTTTTTTTATTATTATTCTTTTCAGCTCCCAGCTCAGGCAGGTTTTACAAAAATAAACTCAAGGACACTCTCTGTCCTTGAAAATCAGTGCCTGGGAAAGAGGTTTTGTTTCCTTCTTTCTACCACCAGCTAGATTTCAAGAACTTAACTCTGAAATGCAAAGCCTCTGTGAAGGCCTTGGGTTAGTCTTTCTTATCACTCTCTGCCTCTGCAGGCATATACCCTGCCTGAAAATTCTTTTGCAGAAATTTTGCTGAGAGTCTAAAAACAATTATGAACAATTATGGTGAGGATCTCTGGAGAAGCTTAATTAAGACTTTCTGTAGAGAAGAGAGTGCCACTACATACTGCGCTCCTATAAGGAGCTTCAAGGCACTGAAGATTCTGAGGTTGAGAAAACAGACAAGTTCCCTGCTCTAGAAAATACACAAGGAAGAATAAAGAACAATAATGATGAGAGAAGAACCAAAACTCTAATTTCTGTAATTCAATTCAACTCTTTAGAGGTCATAGATTTATTCTTTAAAGAAAAGCAGAAAATATAATACCATAGCCACAAATTTTGGTCTAGATGTATTTTCCAGTAATTATGCAGAAGAAAGCAGCAGTCAAGGGACTCAGTCCTGGAAGCAGCAGTCATTTGCCATTAATATTAGACTCTGCAATTTAAATTTTTCAAAAATAGAATTCACGTCTTCAAATTCACATGTTTCTTCATGTATCCCAACAGATATTTTTCCTGATAGAAAAACATTATATTCTTACATTAGATAATCTTTATGGTCATTTCAACTATGATAAGGAATTTGAATATAAAATATCAGGAATAGGACAGGCTTTTTTTTTTTAAATTTTTTTAACCAGACATTTAACTCAGGGGAGCTTTACCACTGAGCCATATTCCTAGGCCTTTTTGTTTTCTAACTTGAGACAGTGTCTCACTAAGTTGCTTAGGGCCTAGCTAAGTTGCTGAGGCTGGCTTCAAACTTGTGATCCTCCTATCTTAGCCTCCCAGCTGTGCATCACCATGCCTAGCAGGACTAGCTCTTTAAGTTCCCTTCTAGCTTTAAATTTTAGGAACCAGTGAGTTCACAGCAAATTGACCCATTTTTATAACACTTGGATCTCTTTCCAAACTGTATTCCATGCAGTATGTTTTGCCTTTATGGTTTCCAAATAGGGCTTTCAGTTTACTGAACAAAGAAGAGGGCCATCTGTACAGCTTTATAAAACGTGACTAACAAATTTACAGATGAGGTCAATATAGATGAGGGGAATAAAGGAGATAAGTTTTGAAACATTTAGAGGATTGAAGGTATTCAACTTATGTACAGACTCTAAATATAGAAGGTTTGTGTCTAAATGTTGAGAACAAATATAGGATCATTATACTGTTGACAGGATTAATTAATCAATTTCTGTTAATCTAGCCTCAAATACACACAAGGATTAGCCAAAAACACATGTCCAAAAAAATTATACAAATATCCATTGAGAAACTACACAAATTTAATATCTAAGAGCTATGAGTCGTTTAGCCCACGTAATCTATGTAATTTCAATCTATAGATAATCTAATTGGTGAGTAAATGACTTAAAATGAGAATTCTCATCCCCACTCTTTATTTTGTCCACATACCTAATATCTAGTCCTTTAGTTTCTATAAAATAAATAAATATAAAACTTTAAAACTTTTTGTATTATTCATCTATACTACATAATGTTTGCTATTATTTTATTTATTGTGCTTCATTTTTATCTCTTGGTAATCAAATTTTGTATTCATTCAATTTTTCTCCCAATTGATGGTTTATAACTTTTCTAGTTTGTCTTACAGATGTCATTAAGCAGAAAATAATGACAATAAAAATAAAATATAAGCCAAAAAGCAATGCAGTTGAAAGCATTATTCTTCAGGGTTGTACAAAAGAATGCAAGTTATTTGTCAAAGGGCTTATAGCTGGAATACAGGTTGAGCTTCTCTGATCTAAAAATCCAAAATCCAGAAGCTTTTGAATGCTGATTTGATACCAGAGGTAAAAAATTCCATGTCATGAAACTTTGTTTCATGCACACAATTATTTGAAGTATTGTATAACATTACCTTCAGGTTATATGTGTTAGGTATATATTAAACAAATGAATTTTTGTGGTTAGACTTGTGTCCCATCCCAAAAATATTTTCTTATATATATGTAAATATTCCCAAATCCAAAATGTGAAACACTTCTGTTTCCAATTATTTAGGATAAGGGATTTCAACCTATATGTTGTATGTACACACACACACATGCATATAACATTTTAGATATTCTAGGAAGCATAAAGATAGTTTTAAAGGTTATCCATACCAGACACTGTAAGAAAATTAAAATTAGTCATGTTTCTGGAGGATCTAGATCATACAAAATTTAAAGTAAACTTAAATAGTAAGTGAAATTTATGGACCCAATTCAGAACTCTACATATAAGAAAAGAAATCCTAGCCGGGCGCGGTGGCTCACGCTTGTAATCCTAGCACTTAGGGAGGCTGAGACAGGAGGATCGCGAGTTCAAAGCCAGCCTCAGCAACAGTGAGGTGCTAAGCAACTCAGTGAGACC
>CM053408.1:36977708-37072179 GCA_028644305.1 Xerus rutilus
TCATAAGTTCAAATGATTTTCATAATATTCATGTAAAATAAACAGATGAGTTTACTCATCCATGGTTACACAGCTAGTCAATAGCAAGTCAAAACCAATAGTTTTTCCACTTAAAAAATATAGATAGGTAGGTAGATAGATGATTGATTGATAGATGGATTCGTAAATATATATGCATATTTAATTTGAATACATACTCATTAAAAATACACACAAAAGTAGAGCATCCTGTTTACCAAAGGAAGCTACCATTTTTAGTTCAGTATCCTTCAGATATTTTCTATGAATCTGCACAGCTGTTCACAAGAAGAGATTCAAGTATAGTGTTCTATCTCCCCACCACCACCCAATACTGGAGATTGAACATAGCTTTTCACACTTGCTAGGCAGTGGTTGCTTGAAATTGCTATAATACTTCATTCCAAAAGACTGTGCCATCACCCCATTTATATCTAGTCACATAAACAAACATATAAAACATATGATACATTGGTGTTAGCACATTTTCGTATATGTCAATGCTTTCCAGAAAATATTTTTGGAGATAAGCTCATTTTATACTCCTGTGTATGTTGTGTAATGTAAATAATCTGAGTTCATCAATAGAGTTTCTCTGAAACAGACACATACTTAAAAATCTGATTGCATTAATTCATTCTATAATGATGAAAATGTGGAAGTACCTTTCAAAAATAAAAAAATGCTGAAATCAAAGTTGTTGTTTCATTTTGTTTTTTACTTAAAAAGCAAATAGCAACTAATAAGAGTCTTCAAATTATAAACCATTTGACTTGAATATCTGTCAATTATGATAAAGAATTTGGGGGGCAAAAAGGCTATTAAAATGGTTTTTAAAAAGACTAAATATAGATTTCTCCTTCAACATTTTTCAAATGTTACCTCCAACATTTCTTAGCAGTTAATTGTCTTCCAAATATTACCCACTTTCTAAGGTAAAAAAAAACAAAAGATAATTAGTTCCTCTAGAAGTCTCTGTTTGCCTGATTGTACTGAGCAGAAATATGCATATTTGCAGATCTGCCAAGTTCAACCTATTTTGCTGGAGAATTCCCAGTGCATTGAATCTTTGCCAAAAAATAAGCTGGGTTATTGAAAGTTCCTTTTTATCCATCTACAGGACTTCACTTTCCCTCTGCTGGCCGCCATAGACCCCTTTACAGATATTAGGTTTAGACATGCAATGAAACACACATTTGTTCCCTTTAAGCATTACAACAATGAATACTTCAGTGTCCTTTCTTGTAAGTATTTTTCACTTTAGAGCAGCTCTCAGTAACTGGAGTCCACCATTCCCTGTGGAGCTGAATAAAGCTTTTCTGTGATAGGCCCTTCCTATAAGATTTGCAACTCTTACCATTATTTGAAGAGCTCAGAAGCACTTCTGAAAGCTGTAAGCATTTTACAATGTTTTCTTTGCACCACTGAACAGCCCCAGCTGATGAAAGCATAATGAAGAGGGCCAGAAGCATGCTGAGGAGGGCATGATCTTTCCTGTGAGATCAGTGTTTCCAACTTCATTTCACTAATCAAGCTAAGGTCGCGTTTTCTCCATATGCTTTGCCCCTAAGTGTGTGGACAGACATTGGAGATTGCTGTGATTCACATGTTTTTGAGGAAAAGGAAAAAAAATGCCCTTCCAATGTGCTCATGTTTGCAATATTTTCAACACTAAAGATAATGGTTGGTAATAATAATTAACATGAATTTTATTGTTGTGCTTCTGGTTAATTATATGACCAATATGTTAATTACAATAAAGAATTACCAGTACTTTTAGAATTATAATTAATCATATATGTAAGTTCAGTGAAGGAATTGTGGGGATGGAAACAATTTTTACTTTGAAAAAAAAAGCAAGCAATGAATGAGCTCATTAGAAATTTGCCCACTTTACCAGATACTGATGCTTTCTACCAAGTCTCTGTTGTACAAACTGACCACACAATGAGGGACTGGTTCCAGGTGTGGCATAGAAAAACTTGTCAACACAGAGCATGGTGGTGCATACCTCTGAAACACCACAGTTTTAGAGGTCCCAGCCCAGTGGCTTAGAAGGCTGAGGCAGGAGGATCACAAGTTCAAAGCCAGCCTCAGCAACTTAGTGAGGTCCTAAGCAACTTAGAGAGATCCTGTCTCAAAATAAAAAATAAAAAGGACTGAGGACGTGGCTCAGTGGTCCCTGGTATCCAAAAAATAAATAAATAAAGGAAAAGCAAAACTTGTCAAAGAATGAATATTCCGGGTTGGGGTATGGCTCAGTGGTAGTGTGCTCGCCTAGCACACAAGAGGCATTGGGTTCGATCCTCAGCACTACATAAAAATAAAATAAAGATATTCTGTCCACTTACAACTAAAAAATAAGTATTAAAAAAAGAATGACTATTCCCCCTACCCCAAATTCTGTTCTTTTTCCCTTTTATTTAGAAAAGGCAGTAATACTTTGGTTTATTGAGTTGTAATTATTTCATTTTTTCACAAAGTGGATAGAACAAGGCTATGGATTATAAGTGATTTTAGCTGCAAAGAAAACAGGAAATATTATGAATCAGAACAGTATTCTTTTCTGCAGTCGCAGGAACTATATGTAAAATACAATTACTGTAAGAATGAGATGTCTATTAAATTTAGTTGAGAGACACAGACCAGAAAGCTCCCATTTGATTTGATGGCTAGAAACACGTAAATGGATTAAGATGAACAAATCTATCATTATTTCCAATTATATATGTTCTTCAGGGGAAAATACTCTAGAAAATATAGCTTTTGTAAGCATGAGTTATCTAACTTTAAGCAAACTGTAGTTATTGATCAGAACAAAGTTTCAATATTCTATCACTTCAGGAAGCAATCGAAGATTACATCAGATTTATACAGAAAGAGGAAATAAGCATCACTGACGCACACAAATATTTCATCACATGCAAATAAAAATATATTTATTATCAGTAATCTTCATAGGTGTGTTGGTCACCTTTTTGTCACTGTGACCAAAATATCTGACAAAAGCAACTTAAAGAAGGAAGTTTGTTTGGGGTTCCCAGTTTCAAAGGTCCCAGCCCATTTCAAAGGTCCCTTATTGCTCTGGACCCAAAATGAAGCAAAACATCATGGTAGAAGGGCAAGACATAGGAAAGCTACCCAGCTCATGGTGGCAGGAAACAGAAAGCAAGCACAAGGAGGCACCAGGGACAAAATACAAACTCCAAAGCCATGCCACCAATGACCTGCTTCTTCCCATCACACCCTACCAGAGTACAGTCACTACCCAGTTAGTCCACTCAAATTATTAATCCATCAAATGGATTAATCCACTGATTAAGTTATAGCTCTCATAATCAAATCATTTCACCCCTGAACATTCCTGCATTAACACAGGAGCTTCTGGGGTACATCTTATATCCAAACCATAACAGTAGGGTATTCTATTCTCTAGTATCTGGAAAATTTAGTCTTTGTTATTTTCTCCCAGTCGTCTTATGTATTTCAACAAGTCTTGAAGAAAATCTTCTAAAAACTATGTCTCTAAACGTTATATGTGACTTACATCGTTTCATATTTAACCCTAATTATTCTTATTTCCTTTCATGACCTGCTTCAGCAAAACTAGAATAAGACTTTATGGACTAGTAGATAGAGATCATACTGTGTAACTCAAGGACGCACACCTGAAAGAAGATATCAGAGACACAAGCCAGAGTTGAGCTCCTCCTTAAACAGGAAGTGAACCTTGGAATGAAAGGACAAAATTTTCCCAATCAACAGACTAGACTTCCACAGGAAGTCCTCAGTCAGCCAGAGATCTTTCCCTCTGACCTCAATATTAAAACCTCTGGGGCATTAAGGCCTAAGTGGCGTGAGTCCTGCAGAGACTGTCCTATTACCACGGTACTTAGAGAGGATTGTATAGAGGCAATTAACAAAGCGGAAGGTTCTAAGAATGCAACCCATATGGATTCTCAAAGCCCCTTCTTTCCCCATGGCTCATTGGAAATATTTCACTTCTTGGGTAGCATTTCCTGGCCTGGAGGACTAGCCTTTTTCTTGTTACCAAGCTTCTGAATTTTGCCATCTCAATCTCAACTACTTCTAATCCCTGCTGGTTGTTGGGTCTCAATTTACTTAAAATGAAATGATCTGGATTTGAATTTTGACTCTACTACATTGACTGGTAACTTAATGTGTGAGCTGAACAAGTTACTTAAACTCTATGAGCCTCAGTTTCATCTAATATAAAGCTAAGCCACAACATCTACCCCCATTGTATTGTTATAGCTATAACTATAAAATAATTCAAGTAAAAAATTTGGTATTATATTCGTGTTCAATACTACTGTCCTCTGTTGGTTTGTTGTTATAACTCTCCTAGCAAGTTATTCATATCCCAATTTAGCATTTCCTGTATCAGTTCTTCTGCCTCAGTTATTCTCAAGTTCAACAGAAAGCTGTTGTTTTCTTGAAAACATTCAATTGCATTTTTGTGGATATTTGTAGGCCTCAACAAAGTCATATTTTAATGGAACATCAATATCTCAGTAATTTATACTTGCTCAAGATCAAAACAGTTAATCTTCCCTGCCACTGTCATATGTCCATCTTTTGAGGAAAATGAAGACCAGTTGCACTCATGAGACTAGTGAAGGGATTCGCATTTATAAACACTGGCAATACTCAAAAGAAAAACTAATTAAAAAGACCACCTGGCTTTTCAAACTCCATATTTATTACATCTTCAATAATAGTTTTTATTGTGCTTCTTTGATCAAATTAGTATCTATAACCACTGAAATTAGCAATATAAGATTATAATTAAATACTTCAGACCAAAGTAGACATTAACTTGACTCTTTTATTCTAGAGAAAAGAAAAAGATCTCAAAACCACAATTGATTTATTTTAAGAACTTTATATCTTGATGAAATTCAGTGTTGTCGTGATCACCTACAATTGTGTATTTCAAACAATGTTCCAATAAGATACTAGGTTCAGTGATGATGTCTCAGGGGACCTTCCTGAAAGTGAGACAAGGAGGACGAAGAAGAGGCGAAAGAAGAGGCAAGTGGTTAGGTTCCAGCTGCCTCCTGCCCAATGCAGACGGAACAATTCTCCTTCCATCTTTTTTTTTTTTTTTTGCCAGATCCTATTTTTCAAAATTTTTTTAAGGATTAAAAATAAGTTTGAAAATCAATGAACTCAAAGATTTTTTTGATCTTAATAAAGAGCTCCAATACTCTTTTTTTTTTTTTTTTTTTTGGTACCGGGGATTCAACTCAGGGGTACTGGACCACTGAGCCACATCCTCAGCCCTATTTTGTGTTTTATGTAGAGACAGGGTCTCATTGAGTTGCTTAGTGCCTCGCAGTTGCTGAGGCTGGCTTTGAACTTGCGATTCTCCTGTCTCAGCCTCCCAAAGTGCTGGGATTACAAGCGTGAGCCACCGCGCCCGGCTAAGAGCTCCAACACTCTTAAAAAAACCCTCTTAAAATTCCAAATGGGAAGTATAAATTGAGAGCTTCTAGTGAAATGGGCATATTAATGTGCTTATAGCTCAAAGTCAACAAAACCAAAGTCTTCCATTTTCTGGACCTGTTTAACATTGTCCATCTAACTCTGTTACCAGAAGGATGCTTGCCAAAACAGAAAGAACATGCCAAGCTAATGACACTGAGCAGGAACAGCAGGAACAGCAGCTTCCTTCATTCAGGGCAAAAGAGATATAAGTTTTAGATTTAAAATGCAATCAGTTCTTCAAGATCAAAAATATTCCCTCTGAAACTCCCGGAAAGTTAAGTTTAATGACAGAGCGCCCATTAGCGCTCTCTCATTATCACCATTAAAAAATGATTAAATTCCAAGTGCAGAAAATTTACATTAATTCAAAGAGTGCAAATTTTTTTATATAAAATTACTTCCCCATTGTTTTATCAAACTTCTCTTCCAATTAAGCCTGTTCAATTAAGCACCTGCCATAAATTGTATAAAAGGAAATTTCTAAGCAAAATAAGAAATTCTTGCATTAGAAATCCAGTGTAAATGGTGTCACACAGTCAGTCTAATAGGTCATGATGTAATTGTTTCCTCTGGAACCAAATGAGATGATTTCCACAATATTATAAAGATTTTTTTCTAAAGAAGAGATTCTCCTAGATAGATTCATGAATTTAAAAAACAAACAGATTTCCACAGATTATGGTATGATGTATACTCTTCTTCCCTTTGTCCCCTTTCCTTCAATTTCTCTTGGCATTTATGTATATATATATGAAAAATCTGGAGAATTCCCTTTATGAGATCAATCTACTTGAATTATCAAGAAGCAAATCATCTTATTGACGACCTTAGCACAATAAATTTTATGAGTAATTCTTAAGAATACTTTGATCACAGAAAACAAACTATAAGCTTTTAGAGAAAACACAGCAAGACTTTGATGAATAAACCACAATGTAACCGGGTGCCATGGTGCATGTCTGTAATCCCAGGGCTCGGGAGGCTGAGGCTGGAGGGTCACGAGTTCAAAGCCAGCCTCAGCAAAAGCAAAGCGCTAAGCAACTCAATGAGACCCTGTCTCTAAATAAAATACAAAACAGGGCTAGGGATATGTGGCTCAGTGGTCAAGTACCCCTGAATTCAATCCCCAGTATCATTAAAAAAAAAAAAAGTATTTTATCTATTACATTCCCATGTCTTTACTCCACCTCTTTTCCCACTTGTGAATATCTAGAGGAAAAGATGATCAATTTATTTATATTTTAATTCCCATATGATATTGATAATAATCACCAAAACTACAGGAAGAAAAACATTACATGCCTCATAAATATAAACATTATTAATGCCTTTATAATGTCTTTAAATCTGTTTTTGCAAGACCTTCTTTTTTGTTTCACTTAAAGTGTACTTATATTCTAACTTCTATGTCCTTTCATAGATTTCTTCAAAGTAATATTAAAATACCAAAAGTACCTTTTGCAACATGGTTGTCATTTGAAATATCAGTTCTTCATGTCCCTGTTCAGTTACTTACCTAAAAGAGAAAAAAGAAAGAGAAAATATTAGAAATTTAGAATCACTTCAATTTATCCTTAACCACAGCTTTTACATTCCATCTAAAAATAAATTTGTAGTGTGCTCTAATCAAGTTCTTTTAAAAAATTGTCACCTAGCTGGGCACAGTGGCACAAGCCTGTAATCTCAGCACTTAGGGAGGCTGAGACAGGAGAATCTCAAGTTCAAAGCCAGCCTCAGCAATGGCGAGGTGCTAAGCAACTCAGTGAGACCCTGTCTCTGCATAAAACACAAAATAGGGCTGGGGATGTGGCTCAGTGGTTGAGTGCCCCTGAGTTCAATCCCCGGTGCCAAAAAAAAAAATTGTCACTTATATTTTATTGGTTCAGGTGTAGTATGACAAGCAACATTTAGCCAACACACCTCAATTGACACCTAAATCATCATCTATACTTTCACATACATGCTCACAGAGCCTATATTAAAATTTTTATTGCTCAAACATTTAAAAAACTGTAAAAGAATTTTATAAAAACAAAAATATTCATATTCTAATATATGAATTCAACACTGGTTTTATTCATCCATGTTCTTCTTTAAATTGATATGTATATGTGTCATTTAAACCTGAAAGTATAAGCCTAACATGAATACGAATACAGACACTTCTAAGCTTAGCACATTAACACACTATGCATATACCACAATGTTCTATATTGCTATATAGTGTTCGTGCCTGTCATTTTTGTTTTGTTTTGTTTGGTACTGGGGATTGAACTCAGGGATACTCGACCACTGAGCCACATCCCTAGCACTATTTTGTGTTTTATGTAGAGACAGGGTCTCACTGAGTTGCTTAGTGCCTCGCCATTGCTGAGGCTGGCTTTGAACTTGAGATTCTCCTGTCTCAGCCTCCCTAAGTGCTGGGATTACAGGTGTGCGCCATCGCGCCCAGCTTGTGACTGTCATTTTAATGTCTTTAAATCAGTGCATTGATCAGCTGTTTCAAAATTGACTTAGTCACTATCTTTAAAATCATCATTTAGATTTTTTCAAATTTCTATAAAAAAATACTTCAAATGTGTATGTTATATATGTTCCTTTTTTCTTTTTCAATTCCATTTATCCATATTCTTTCTTTCTTTCTTTCTTTCTTTCTTTCTTTCTTTCTTTCTTTCTTTCTTTCTTTCTTTCATATTATTTATTTATGGCACTGGAGATTGAATCCAGGGCTGCTTTATCACTGAACCACATTCCCAGCCCATTTATATTTTCTTTTGAGACAAGGTCTTGCTAAGTTGCTGAGGGTCTCACTAAATTGCTTAGGTTGGCCTCAAATTTGTGATTCTCCTACCTCAGTCTCCTGAGTTGCTGGGATTACAGGTATGAGCCACCATGCCTAGCTCATAATCCTAATTTTTGCTGATTTATATGTGTTCCAATATCTGGTAGGATACATTCTTCCTCATTGCTTGTCCTCCTCTCTCAAAATATATTTGTATTTCCCAGTTGAAGCATAGTACCAATTTATTCAGTTCAGTGATTCAAAATTCAATCAGACTAATTTTAATTAGTATTGTATTCAGTCCATAAATAGACTTGAGAAGAAGTGACATCCCAACAATTGTTTGTTATTCCACCCATCTCATTTTCAAACCCTTTTCCTTTCCCCCCCAAAATTTCATTTTTCTTTTTATATACACACCCTTTGCTAAGCTCATTGTTAAGTATTTAATACTTTCTTCTTATAACTGACAACATAATCTTCTTATATTTTCTCTCTGGTATACATTAATACTCCTAATCACTTTTATTTGGAGCTTATTCTCTTCAGAAATTTGATAAACTCTTCAATGTTTCTGACATTTCTCTGATTCCATAACTTTAAAAACCATAAGAAAATTCAAAAGTTCTTCCTGAGTACCCCCATTATACAAGTTAATATAATTAGTCAGACAGACTATGCTATGCAGAACAATCTGGAGTCTATAGCAGTGAGGAGATTAAAATGATTTACTGAACCACATTACAAAAGCAGGTGGTGATTTTAGTGTGCACATCAATTTGGAAACCATGCTGAATGGCACAAAATATTCAAATGTTTTCTACCTTTATTAGGAGCCTGGATTCATCAACCTAAATACTTCATCTGAACAGATTTTCAAAGAAAACTTACTACACAATTATATCCTTTGACTCCTCTCAGGAAGCAATTTTAAGAGTATTTCCTTTATGAGAGAAAAAGAAAAGAATGTGAACTGTGATTTGATAGGAAGAATCTGACTTTGGGATCTAATTGTCCTGACTTCAAGGCTAGGAACTGCCCCTTGCTAACTTAAGGTCTTACACAAATTGCCAAATTCTAGAACTTAGTTCTCCCCATGAAATGAGGTTGCTTGGGGGGATTAGAGATAGTAAATAGGATATGCCTGCCAAACATTCCACACTCAAAAATTGGTGAATATAATCATTTCTCGACATCAGGATAAGTCTAGACCTCATTCTAAGCTTTTTACACACAGTAACTCATTTAATCTCACAATAACCATGTGAGATATGCATATCTAGCTCCTGAGAAATGGGTTCAGGGTGTTAGCACACAGAGACCAGGCCGGACACAAACTTCACAGATCAGGCAAAAGCTGATGGAGTCATGATTCTGATGGACCCACTCTCCTAGTGGAAAATGAGTCACTAAATGAAGGAGGGTACTGGACTTACATAGGTTATGGGTGATTGGTGAGCGTGTCAGTTTGAGCACTCAGGAATTTGAGTTTTTGTTTTGGGGGTCTGTGGCCAGCAACTGGAGAGGATATATCTCAGAAGGGATTAGTGTTTCCTAGAGACTATCATTCTAGGTTTAATGAAACACTTTCCCCTCACCGGTGGCCAGCATCTGAAAAGATTTATCTTGAAAGAGATGAAAGCTATCACTATATGGCTTTCTTTTTTCACTCCCTTTCCCCGGCCACACTATCTTGGGGTTTTTCATTTTCCACATCCAATACAGGGTCTACATTGAACAGTTCCACAATGCTAATCAACACTGATCTGAGATTCTAGCCATTGTCTCTCCAATGCTAAGTCAATGTTCTCTGCATTACAGCATC
Organism: Xerus rutilus; assembly: GCA_028644305.1. Classification (NCBI taxonomy): domain Eukaryota; kingdom Metazoa; phylum Chordata; class Mammalia; order Rodentia; family Sciuridae; genus Xerus; species Xerus rutilus. The sequence continues at coordinate 36,987,845 of CM053408.1, forward strand.
TTGTTTTCCATCTTCATTTCTTTACCCTAGCAAGATCCAGCCTTTCATAGTAGGATTTCTTTTTAACTTGAAATGAGTAAAAAAGAATCTCTTTAAATTTACATCTAGTGTACAATGTTTATAATTTTAAAACTGTCACTGTCAACTATCTAACCTAAAATACCTTTTCAACATGAATTACTAGTACTTCAAAACTTTTCATCTCCCACAAAACACATTCCCTGCAACCAGACCAAAGCTCTTGCTGTATACCTCTTTATGAGCATGCAAACATCACATCCCACTTTTGTATTCCTTAATAGATTGCAACACAATTTATTTTTATAAATTTTAATAAAAGAAATACATGCATGTGCTGGCTGTTTTCTAGGCACCCCATATCCCTTCCCATCTGTGCACTCTCCTTCTCTGTCCTGCTCTTTTCCTGTGAGGTTGACCTTCTTGCTCTGGGGCTTCCATTGGGTTTGGTCAGACGTATGACCCAGCAGGAGATTTCAAAATAGAAGAGGAGAGAGATAAAAATATTTTTTCCTTCTGCTCCCTCTCTATTTTAACATGGTTCTAGCAGTGGCTGCATCCCTCCATCATTATAGCTTCTTTCAGGGGGCCCCTCTCACATGCTCCAATAACACCATTTCCTTGATCTTGGTATTTCCCTGATTCATAGGTCTAGCCTGGTAGGTCCAGCCTAGCAGAGATGGTGGTTGGCCCATGGTGCTGCACACCCTCTTATGGGTTGCCTTAATATGACTTATTTCTCTTTAAATTATATCTTCATTAAAGTATCTTCAAGAACTTAAGCTAAGTATTCCATCTATACCTTCTCATTAAAGAAAAACAACAGGAAATGTATAAAGAAAAGGATACTCCTTTGGAATAACCAAGTTTACCAAGAAATTCCAGAATTTCTTTATATACATATATATAGATATTGTCTTAAAATTACATAATATTCCTTTGGAACTTTTTTTGTTATTCTCATGGATATTGACCATGCTAATACATACAAATACATCTCATCTTTTAAAATATTTCCTTAGCATTATAGAAAACATGCATAAACCATAACCTACCTTGTCAAAGAAAAGATATTTTTCAGATTGTACAATATCCAATTCACTTTAAATTATTTCCATTTTAATTTATATCATTAAGAATTATATTTGTAATTCTTAGCTGGGCGCGGTGGCTCACGCTTGTAATCCCAGCACTTTGGGAGGCTGAGACAGGAGAATTGCGAGTTCAAAGCCAGCCTCAGCAACAGCAAGGTGCTAAGCAACTCAGTGAGATCCTGTCTCTAAATAAAATACAAAATAGGGCTGGAGATGTGGCTCAGTGGTCAAGTACCCCTGAGTTCAATTCCTAATGCCAAAAAAAAAAAAAAAAAAGAATTATATTTGTAATTCTTATGAGAATTTTAAGGGATGATATGTATTTTCAAGAGTCAGTTTAAATTTATACAAAAGATTTGACTGAAATTGCTAACCCAGAAGTGTTGAATTAGAAAACCCCCTCACTTAATCATCTACTACAAAAATTAAGAAATGAGATGTGTGTGTGGTTTCTCAGGTTGTCTTCTTTTTATAACTACCATGTAGTAAACATCTGCAGTATGTGAGAAGCTATACTTTCCAGTATGTTGCAAGACAGGAATTAAAGACTGATCATCACAAAAGTTAGGTACTTGCTAGACACTGTAAGTGCCAGTCAGGGTCTATCCATCTCTGAAGTCTTTTTGTTGTTGGGTCTATCCATCTCTGAAGTCTTTTTGTTGTTATATTCATTATATTTTGCTGCTTCCTTTCTAAGAAGTTAGTTAATTACATAGTACTTGATATCAGGGAATTGGGCAAATTTTTAATGCCAAAGTCTGATTACATTATAGCAGATTCTGATAACTGCACATCATATTGTATCACAATATTTCACATTTTCATGAAATGCAATTTGAAATGGTATCATTGAGCCATTAAAGTATTATGTTTCCATCCTATTTTCTCTCACTCTTGAGTAATATTGAAATTTACCGATCATTCACTGATATGTAAGCCCATGAATAGTTAGGTAAACATGTTGGACTCAAATTCTAAAGGGTTAAAAGTTCTTCATTGTCTTAGAGTCCCTAGACGAGTGTCCCTGAACAATTATAGCAGAATCACCCTAGGGTGCCTTTTTAAAAATCAGTCTTCAGTTCTACACAGTGTAATCTATAGAGCCTTCACGATTTTTACAAACTCCCCAGGGTGATCCCTCTGTAGATAAAGCATAAGTAAATAAAGTAAGAATCAGTACCTAATTTCAGTGGTCCCTGGAAACTTGTGAGAGGTGCAAATTCTTGCCCTTTACCCCCATATTCTGGATTAGAAGCTCTAGGATTTGGGTCCAAGGCTATGTGTCTTAACAAGCCCTCCAGGTAATTCTGATGCAGGCAAAAGTTTGAGGACCATTGCATTACATGAAGCAATGTCCTGATCTTTTGTCCTCTTTGTATTTTCTCACTTATAAACTATCTAGAACCATGACGAGGTCAAGAAAGCGTTGCTTTAGGGCTAAGAGTGCCTAGCATGCCATGGGTTCAATACCCAACACCCCAAAAGAAGGAAGAAAGGAAGGAGGGAGGAAAAGAGGGTAGAAGGGAGAGAGGCAAGCAGAAAAGAAAGGAAGAGAAGGAAAGAAAAAAGAAAGACAAGAAGAAGGAAGGGAGGGAGGAAAAGAGGGAGAGAAGAAGGGAAGAAGGGAGACAGGCAGGCAAGAAAGAGAGAGAGAGCTGGGTGTGCTGGCGCACACCTGTAATCCCAAAGGCTTGAGAGGCCAAGGTAGGAGGATCCATTTCTTTTTCTGGCCTGTATGTGAGTTGGTCCACTTATGTCTAAATTAAAAGATTACAGTTTCAGCAGGTGTATATCCACATTCACATAAACTTACTAAGAGATAGCAAAATTCTGATAAACAGGTATTCAAAAACTTAAACTGCAACTACTGTTTTAAATTCCCTGGGATAGTGTATGTGAGCATGGATTTGAGATGGCTAGCAAAATATTTTTTTGAAAAAAATCTTCCCATAGTTCGTTTCATACATTAAAACATTTCATTCCATTAAAACATTCAAATGAAGTTTCCTTGGGGGTAAAAAAACATCAAAAGAAAGAAGAACACAGCCTCTAGGTGTCAAAAGAAACAAGTTCACAAAAACCTTGTCAAATTAAAGTCCAAGTCATATAGATAATAACATCACAGAATATTAATTGTGGACCACGTTGTTTTTCAGCCCTCCAAACAGTGAATGCACCAACAAGGACCTGATTCAGTATCCCACACAATAATGTGGGACAGAACAGCAAAATCAACACTGTATGCTCCACGCTGAGCAGAGTGTCCCATTTGACATTTAGAACTGGTAGCACTCAACTACTTTTAATTTTAGTCCAATGTCAAGAGATTTGCCAAAGACACAGAGCTACTGCTCAAAGTCCTTGCTTCCAGCTCCCGTTGGGCTGTTCTGTAAAGCCTTTGAATGCTCTGAGCTCTACTGACAGAATACACATTATTCCCTTTTGCAACTGAAAACAAGCTCCTGGGCCTTTGCATACATGTTTATTCTTCCCCAAGAGAATTGAGAGCAATTTAAGTGCTCTCCTCTTCACTGTGTGTCTATAACTCTCTCTCTCTTAATGATGAGGTCTTGCACTTAGCTCTGTTTAAAATGCTCTTTCTTTGCCTCCTTCAGATTCACCATTCAATCTGGTTCTCCTGATCTCTGACTGTGAATAGTTTTCCATGGTAAAGTCCTTCACTTCTCTTGAATTTAAGTCTTTCATGGCAGAGATTTTGCTTTGAGGATGCCAAAGAAACAGCACTGAAAAACATTTGCAACAAATAAAATAGTCACCAAATACTTTCCACATCAGTCTCTACATCTCTTTGCTCCCTAAACTTAATTTTTTTTTTCAAAAAAGAACTCCCCATGGAGGTGGGAATGGGAAACATAAGAGAAATAGAGAAACAATGGACGCGACATGGGGGAGGCGGGGGGCAGGAAAGGGGAATGGGTATAGTAAAGATGGTTGATAAAAAATATATATAAATATATATATATATATATATACTGTTCATTGAAAGTGCATATAAAGGTGTTTAATATGAAGAATTTAATCTGCTTATAATTTTGTGTAAAGTTAGAAAAATTATGATTGTAACAATTTTTTTCTATTTGCTTCAACAAATGTTTTCAGTGAACAGTGTGTACAGCTTCTGAAAATTTGTTTTTTTCTGTTACGTTTGATAACATGTATTAAAATGCAACTTTTGAGAAAAAATTTTTAAAAAAAAGAACTCCCCATGAAGACGAAAATTTACTAATTTCAAACTTGTATTTTTCCCTAGTAATTCTAACTGTTTAAGTAGTAATAATAGGTGCAGTTGCTTTCCCTCATGTTCTAGACATTTTCTAGAATGTATATTTACATTCATGACTTCTAGTAGTCCAGTCACAACCACCAAAACCATAACCGCACAAGTAGATGAATATTTAGATGAGCCTCAATTACTCCTGGCAAAAAAATATGCAGTATTAGCAGTGTATAAGACATTATTTAAGTGTGATTCAATCCAGTTGGAAATGACATGATTAAACAAAAAAAATACAATACAATTAATAATAATTAAAATCTATAATTATGTGTATTCTTTTTTTTTGTTACCAGGGATTGAACTTAGGGGTACTTGAGCACTGAGCCACATCCCCAACTGTATTTTGTGTTTATTTAGAGACAGGGTCTTACTCAGTTGCTTAGCGCCTTGCTGTTGCTGAGGCTGGCTTTGAACTGGAGATTCTTTTTTTTTTTTTTTTTTAATATTTTTTTAGTTGTAGATGGACACAATGTCTTTATTTTATTGGTTTGTATGTGGTGCTGAGCATCGAACCCAGGGCCTCACGCATGCGAAGCAAGCGCTCTACCGCTGAGCTACAATCCCAGCCCCTGAACTGGAGATTCTTCTATCTTAGTTTCTCAAAGTTCTGGTATTACAGGTGTGCTCCATGGTGCCCAGATAACTTATGTGTCTTCGTAAGTACCAAAAATTAAATTGAATTTACCTACATTATCTTAATTATTATTCAAAACTGCACCACAAGAACCACCCTATTATCTTCATTCTATAGACAAGAAAAGTGAGGCTCTGAGAAATAAAAGAACTTGTCCAAGATTATACTGCTAATAAATGGCAGAGATGAGAATCTAATCCAGGGTTTCTGCTTTATAAATATTAAATTTCAGCCACAGTTTGGTTTTACAAATCATGACAATATAGATCAAGTGGCATATTGGTGGATCAGGCATCAAAGGGCTTGGTGGTAGATGACCTTTGCAGAGGCAATGAAACCTAAAACCCAAAGGAAAATGTAATGGGCTGATGTTGGTATAAGCAAATGCACAAAGTAAGGCTTATCAAGGCAAGTTCAAAAGGCAAGGAATAGACCAGTCTGGCTAGAGTACAGACAACAGAAAGATAATACTGAAACAATAGGTTGGAGATAGATTTTATAAGTCTTAAATGTCAAGCTGTGAAGTTTGACCATTACCTGTAGAAAACAGCAAGACATAGCTCAGATTCCTGACTAAAAAAAAGACGTGAATGAAGGGAGGATTTTTTCTGGGTTGTTTTGTTTTGTTTTACAGTGCTAGGCAACCACTCTACAACCGAGTTATAGCCCCCAGCTCAAAGGATGTTTTTCAGGAGATTCATCTAACCAGTAGGTAGGCTGGGCTGACCAGGAAGAAGAAACAGATCGCTATAATGGCAATAATATTCTAATAATAACAAGCTGAACACCCCAAGGCTTAAGAAGTAGATCATCACCCCTAAATGCTAAACTTGCATCAGTTAAACATTCTGGGCTTATTGGTGAACATCCTTTTTCTCTCCACAGGGTTAAGGTTAGCACTAGGGACTTCAGCCACTAGCCTGTGAGCTGCATAAGGTAGGGACTGTTTCAACTGTTGAATCTCTTATGCCTAGAACAGTGCCCAGCATGAAGGAGGTACTCAAAAAATATTTGTTGAATAGATGAGTCAAAACCATCATGTAAAAGTTAATTTTAGGCTTCTAAATGTCTGGGTAAAACAGTGGGAAAGAGAAGTGGAAACGTATTTTTTAAAGTATTTTTTTTGGTAGTTGATAGACCTTTATTTTATTCATTTATTTACATGTGGTGCTGAGAATCGAACCCAGTGCCTCACACATGCGAGGCAAGTGCTCTACCACTGAGCCACAACCCCAGCCCCATAGAAATGTGTTCTTTATGCAGACCACTGCTTTGACATTAATCATACCCTTATGTGTGAAGATTAAACAATGCCTCATCATAACCAAAGGCAACGTGTAGGCCAGATTAGAATATTGATTTGAACAAACCAACTGTTAAAAGAAAAAGGCTTAAGACAATTAAGGAAATATGGATATTAGATATTTACTATTAAACTATATTAAAGAAATCAGGCACAGAGGCACATGCTTATAATTCCAGCTACTTGGGAGACTGAGGCAAGACAAATGCAAGTTCAAGGCCAGCCTAGGCAATTTAGTGAGACCCTGTCTCAAAATAAAATAGAAAAAGGGCTGGGGATGTATGTAAGTGGTCAAGCATCCTGGGTTCAATCCCCAGTGAAGCAAGCGGGCACACGCACACACACACACACACACAATTAAAGAAGCATAATAATGGCATTGTGGATATGCTTTTTTTTAAAATGGCTTTCCTAGTGAAACATAATGAAATGTTTACAGGTGATATGATATCTATGTCCACTTTAAAATATTGTAGCAAAATAAAAAAATTATGGGTTGGCAGATTGAAGAAACAAAATTAGCAAAATGAGCTGGGCACAGTGGTGCCCACCTGTATTCCCAGCTAATCAAGAAGCTGAGGCAGGAAGTTAGCTTTAGCCTAGGAGCTCAAGGTCAGCATGGGCAACACAATGAGACTCCATCTTGGTTAATTAATTGATTAAAACTAAATAAATAAAGCAAAGTCAGCAAAATGATGATTTTTTTCATGTTGGATGTTTTCTCTCTCTCTTTTTTTTTTTTTTAAATTAGAGAATGAAGGTGATTTTGAGGCCAAGTGGATCCATGGAGATTTCTTCTGTTATTTTCCTTACTTACACAAAATAAGACACAAATTTTAGTCTATGCATGGTGATATGTGCACAGACATGGTTATACTCATTCATTTATTTGGCTCATAGTTTTTGAGTCTACAATGTGCAGGGGTTTATTCAAAGGTGAATGAGACACCTGCCCTGACAGATCTCATACTTACATAGGGGAAGCAGGACAGAAAACTAATGAAAGCAATCCAGAGTCATTGTGGTTTGCAGATACACACAGACTACAGTGGAGATATGATTAAATTTACTATCTTGAAACCTCATTCTGACTGCAAAATTGTTCAAGAATTGAAGGCATGCAGAGGAAATGCAGATAGTGATTAAATAGCACTGACAAGAAAAGATGCAATGGAAGCCGGACATGGTAGCGCACGCCTGTAATCCCAGCACTTTGGGAGGCTGAGACAGGAGAATCCTCAAAGCCAGCCTCAGCAATGGCGAGGGGCTAAGCAACTCAGTGAGACCCTGTCTCTACATAAAACATAAAATAGGTCTGGGGATGTGGCTCAGTGGTCAAGTGCCCCTGAGTTCAATCCCTGGTACCAAAAAAAGATGTAATATATACAAGGAATCTAAAGAAGCAATATACCTACTATTAGTCAGAATTTATTTTAATCAGAATTAAAAAGAAGCAATATAAGTCTCATGCTACTTATAATTCACTTCTAATATTAATAAAATAGCTAACTCTATCAGGGACCTACTTTGTATTCAGTTTTAGAAAGAAAATCATGTTTTTGATTCTGTTGTCTATGCTAATGGATTTTTTAAAAAATGGTCTTTTGCTATATAGAGCCAGAGGGAAAACACAGGAAATTGTATAAGTATGCTCATTTTAGCAATAATGTAAATATTGGCTAACAAAATGTGGGAAAAATTTATAAAGTACATAAAGAAATAATTTTAAATTGCTTTGAATGTCACTGAGAAAATATTTATATATTTTCTTACACACTAATTTATGCAATGGGTTTAATTTAAAGAGAACGCCTTTGTTCTAAACTCAAATATGTGGTATTTGGAATCTAAATTCTGTAGTGTGTATCTAATTACTAAGGTCACATCTGCATTCTGTTAAGGAAATCACTTTCCTAACTTTCACTAATACAAAAATATGAGGTAAGATATGCAAGTAACCTCACATCTGAAATAAAATCAGTAATATTTCTTTCACTTATTTTCACATAAATGTAATGCTATACCCACAGGAAAGGCTTCACAGTTCCATCAAACCAGGTAGAGACAGGCTAGAAAGAATTGAACAAGAATTAGGAAATGTCTTTCCCCTCTCTGAACAAGGTGGACAGAAATGCTGAAAATACTCTTGGTAGTCCCTTCTTTAAATGTCTCAGGAAGAAATGAAATATCTGAACTGACAGGGATGGATCAGTGTCTACAGGGCAGCAGCTCCTCCCCAGAGCTGACATATCCCAGAGGAAAAAATGTCATCATTTGCCTTCTTCCCCTTTTATCTCCTGGTGTGTCAATGACATATACAAAAATGTACCTACTTTGGAGATTGCTCTGAACCAAGTCATGAGCTTAGAAAGTTGGATCTGTGTTCTACAGATAGGAGAAGAAAAGAAATGAATTATTTCATTGGTTTTTATTATTCAAGACCATTTTCTCATGTTAATTTCTAAACTAATTTCCAAATCTGAAATCTAGAATTTTTATTTGAAAGAATAATTGGTTTAAAAATAGTCAGCTTCAGGGCTGGAGCTGGAGCTCAGTGGCAGAGCGTTTGTCTGGCATGCGTGAGGCACTGGGTTCGATCCTAAGCCCCACATATAAATAAGCAAATAAAGGCATCCTGTCCATCTCTAACTACAAAATAAATAAATAAATAAAAATAGCTTCAGAGGAGAAATTTTACAAACACCATTTCAGTCAAGTGACTAAGGTTCACAGAGACAGCAATGTTACGTTAACCGTGTTACCCTTATCCCGTGACATCCAAGTTTTCAATTCTGCAAACACAATAACTATTCAAGTATTATTTCAAAGTTACTATAGGTGATAAATTTATTGTTCAATTTAAGTTTTTATAGATGTCCCACATCTTGAACAATGGGATAAAATGGGCTAATATGATGTCAGGGAAATGGCACTTCATTCTATAATCATCTTCCTAGAATAATATAATCCAGTCTAATTATGAGAAAAATTTCAATAGAGGAGTGTCCTATAATATACTAACTAGTACTCCTCAAAACCAAGGAAAGCCAGAGAAGCTATCATGGCCAAGAGGAGACTGACATGACAAGAGAGCTGGGCCTAATGGTGTACACCTATAATCCCAGTCACTCAGGAGGCTGAGACAGGAGGGTTGTGGGCTAGAGGCCAGCCTGGAAAACATAGCAAGACACCATCTTAGAAAGTACCAAACTGTGGACTTTAGTTAATTACAATACAACTCATAAACTTCACTAATAATTAATAATTAATTAGAACAAATGTACCATATTAGTTTAAGATGTTAACAGGAGAAGAAACTGAGGGGAAGGGTAATATCAGAACCCTCTGTATTAAGGTCTCAATTTTTTTTTTTTTTTTTGATACTGGGGATTGAACTCAGGGGCACTCTACCACTGAGCCATATCCTCAGCCCTATTTTGTGTTTTATGTAGAGACAGGGTCTCACTGAGTTGCTTAGCACCTCACTGTTGCTGAGGCTGGCTTTGAACTCACGATTCTCCTGTCTCAGCCTCCCTAAGTGCTGGGATTACAGGCTTGAGCCACCGTGCCCGGCTCTAAGGTCTCAATTTTTTACAAACATACAACTCTTCAACAAAATAGTCTATTAATAAATGAAAAAAAATAGTTGGCTTCTCCCTTAACAAAATAAGTCCAAATAATTCCTCATCTTTTTGACTTATATTTTGATTTATGTTTTATAAATTAATGCTATGATTAAATATTAAATTTTTGTTCTTTTGAGATACTTGGGAGGAATATACATATTTTCTCCATTACCCCAGAATAGATTTCCCAGCTTCAAAAGGAAAACACAGAAAAAATTAGGTCTTATATATTATTCTTGCAAATGATGGAAATAAAAAGCTCTTCCAAAGATGTGAGTTCTGACACCTTCTGGAGAGGCATTCTGCTCTCCTCACTGAAAGCACAAGCAATGGGAATTGCAATGCACTGTTAGGAGAGATCCCAAACAGATGTTCAGCCCACTGACCAAGAAGGTGCACAGTGCAGAGAGAGGCACATCCATCTGGCCTTCCCCCAAGAAAACAGAACAGCATCAGTTCATGGAAATTATTAGGACTAAAAAAATCCTTACGGATCATCTGCTCTAATCCCTTCATTTTCACAAATGAGGGATGTTTAATGGTTTGATCATTTCTGGTAAATGATTCTCTTGCCAGTTTTATGAAATGTGAAAAAATAAAAAGGCTCATTCCAAGATGTTAAAATCCTAAGTATATAACCAAGATGCAAAACTTTTTTGCTTAAGACTAGAGACCTTTTCTATTTTAACTCCTATTACAGAAAAGGGGGGAAATTGAAGGGAAAGAAAGGTAACAAGGTTGAAGACACAGACAAGAAGCATGGCACAGAGAGAACGGGGAGATTGGGCTGATGAGCATGGTGGTCATGCCACAGCCCAGAAGAGGGGAATGACTTCTCGCACTGGGGGACCGGTAGATACAGCCATTCAGGTTTTTGGAAACAGACACAGTTTTATTTTTGTCTAAATATGAATTTAATGAATTGATCATTTCCTCAGTGACAGTTGTTAGAGAACTCAGGGAGACAAGGCTCCAGTTTCGGCTGTAAGAGAAATAAGACTTGCCAGATCACTAGCTGGAAAAGAAACAGTGGGGACAGAACCATGTGCTGGACCAGGGAAATTGAAGAAGAGAATTCATGACTGAGGAATAATTCACCTGCAATGCAATGTTAATTTGCACATCTGTATGTAGTTCATAAGTTGAGCAACCTCCCACAGGTGTTCATTGTTATGTCCTGTAAAGAAGAGTTTGACTACAAGGTTGGACTTGGAGCAGGTGAGCAGACGTGACCGTGGTTCCAAGGTGAGCAGACGTGACCGTGGTTCCAAGGTTGAATAAAGAAGACCTTAAGGTCTTCTTGTGATGACAGCAGAAACGACAACTGAAAAAGCAGGCAATATGAGACAAGTATTCATAGGGCATTCAAACCAGTCCCATAGAAGCAGTGTGCTCTCAAAACCCTTTTCTCAGCATCTGAGATGTCTTAATAAGGAGAGCTTTCTCTACTTTGAGAAAAATGTTACCAGCACCCAGACTTTTATTTATCATTATGCAAGGAAAGAGAGATCTCAATAACTGAGAAGTTTTAAGCTATATTCATTGGTTTGTTTGTTTTGGTGTTTGAGATTTTTTTTGTAGTACTAGAAATTGAACCCGGGAGCATTTTACCATTGAGCTACATTCCTAGTGCTTTTAATGTATTTTTTTATTATTATTTTTATTTTTGAGACAGCATCTCACTGGGTTACTGAGGCTAGCCTCAAATTTTCAGTGCTCCTGCCTTAGCTTGCAGAAGTGCTGGGATTGCAGGCATGTGCCACTGTACCTGCTATGCTGCATTCTTTAATCCTTTTTTCTCCCCTCTACATTTGGATCTGGTGAAAATGGTTTGTACTTTTTCCAGTGCACAAATTTTCCCTCTTGGAATTATTTCTTGCTTAAGCAAAGCAAAGGATTTTACAACAGACTCAATCTAGGAGAAATTCATGTCTGCACTTGAGAATACGCCCCTGGTGAATAAATGACGTGGCTTTAAACAGAACCTACAATGCATAGTCTACATCACAAATGGCAAAAAAGCTTTTGAAACTGCATTGCAGCAACTTCCTCCCATAGCTGGAAAACAACACATAAACAACTAAGCTCTCTAAATAACCAATAAACATAAATTAAGTCAGAGCTTTGCTCCAAGTCCAACATCCTGCTGACCCTTCCAAGTGTTCCAAACTAAGTTGCTTTTTCTGTCAGAGACTTTGGGCATAGTGGCCTGGAACTGAAGCAGTAGGGTGACAGGAGATGAAAGAATGAGGACAAATGCTTCCATTGTGCGACTTATTCAGACAAAGTAAGTTTGACTCACAAACCCAACACAATGAAGGGGCAATACAGAGATCACAGTGTGCCAACATTGAATCACAGACAGTTTGAATGCTTTCATTTTGACATATACTCTCAAGTGCAAGAGTTTTCTAAAATTATTGTCAACTACAAAAATTGTTTTTAAGCTGTTTTTGTTTATATTTGATACTGGAATTTATAAATATTTATGAAAACAAATTCTAGTTTGGGGACAGATTTTGTGGGGCATTAGGCAGAATTTCAAAGTAACCAACTCTAGAATGAAGTTGTTGATGCATTTAAAATGTTCCTTTGGGTTTGTGGGGTGATTGTATCCTCTGAGAAAACACAGAAGTGCCAGCATCTGCAAGATGTGGTGTTATATGAGCCTAATAGCAAAACTGTGACCTCAGTGGAGCATTGAAAATAATCTACTTAACTCTCCCAAACAAGAGACAATGATCATTTTCTGCCACTCTCTGGAGTAAGTGGTGGCATTCTACACCTAAAAGATTGTAGAAATGGTGAAGAAAATAATAATGATTATCATTAATGAACACAAATTCATTCTGAAAGTCCTGCTTTCAAAGATGATTTTTTGCTTTTAAATTGAACACAGGCTTCCCTACACAAGTCTGTGAAAGGAATGATTACAAGGCTTTATGAGGAGTATATCAAGTTCTAAGTACTGTACTGATGCCAGCCAAGAAGGTATCAGTCTAATGTGCCTGTTTTTGGTGCCATCTATATGGAAGCAACAATGCTAAGTGGTTGGATGCTTATTACAATGAAATTTTCCACTATAAAAATACATTTAAAACTACTAAGGATAGCAAAATTATCCTTAGGACATTTGCCAGCTCATGCATGCTTCATTTCTAAGTATCTCCACTGGGAGAGGCTTTACAAACAACTGCATGAAATACACCAGCATCCTGATACCACCAGTGATAGATGTTCCCGAACCCTGCCATGCATTTAAAGAATTACTGGAAATTTGATCACTTGTTAGTCATAGTCAAAGACTGGGGGAAGAGAAACACTGGATATCAACCTTGACGTTCAGATCTTGCAGCTTCATCATATTAAAAGGCTCTGCTCTTCTACAGCATATTTCACTGATGTGACTCAAGAAAACAGCTAAAATATGAGTATAACCTCCCCTCTTATTTCCACTTTTATGAAATTAAGCTGGATAGCCAGAGATGGTGGAAAAATTAGGACAATGAGTTCTAGGAATGACTTTATCTAAGAGAACATCATGCCTCCCAAAACGAATGACATGAATCCATGAACCTTTGAGTGTTTGCATTATATTGTGTTTTCTACAACTAATCCTCAGGAAATTTTATTATGCAGCACACCTCTAAGAATTTTTCAGTTCCTCCTAATTATGTACTACCAGATTTATACCTTTCCCATTACAGTCAACTTTACATAGTACAAGGCCATAGATCAACTCATTTGTAATTTCACTATACATATATATGTATGCATCTATACAGATATATACATTTTCATATTTGGTAATATATAAACATATTTTTATGTTTGATGATATATATGTGTGTGTGTGTATATATATGTATATATATATATATATATATATATGTCAATGATTTTAGTCTCGAGAAGAAAAGACTAAGACATACCTTTTACCTACATGAATGTGTGAAGTCCTCCTTCCCCACTAACTGAACTTTTCAGACATATTTGGTCTTATGTTCACTTCTATACCACTAGGACATGTCTGTCAGGTAGCAAGTGCTCAAGAAATAAAAGAATTGTATATAAAAAAAGGATATGCTCCTAAGTAGTCAACTCAACCTCTTTGGAAGTTTCCTCCATCTCTAAAAAAAGAACTTTGTAAGAATAGAGAATTTGTAGAATACAGAATATTCACAGAATAGAGTTTGATAAATAGCAATTATTATGGGAGTATTTCCTGCGGTTCGTAGAGCAAGTTAAGATTTAAGGTTATTCATATTTATGATAATAATAAAAAACATTTCAGGAGTGTAGGTATAATACACTTTTCTTAGCACCTTATAAACTTTATAATATTAATCCAATTAATCACCATATAAAGTAGTAGTATCTCCCTTACACATGAGAAAAGTGAAGTTAACACTCCCAGGACTGTTCACAAGATTAGAGTTAGAATGTCAGACTGGGCTCCTAAGGGAACTTTACAATAATTAAGCTTAAAAAAGTTACCTACAGTTGAAATAACTATTTTCTAGATATAGTATCTGTCTTAATAAAGAACTTATAAAAATATGATAAGATATTTTTAAAACAGTAAGTGCATGAAGATCTGCCCTCTTCCCATTCTAAAGGACACTTAAGCAGCAGCTGAAGTAGCAAATATGTGGAGACAAACTTATTTTGCAAAAATCACTATTATTCATAAAACCAACCCCTGTATTTGACAACCATAGGACTCAAAAAGAATAAACTAATACAAGAGCAAAGAAAACAGTTGTGCTTTTAAGTTTAACCTCAATACCCTCGGAGCACACACATCAGTCACAGCCTTGATTCTGAATCTTTGTAACTCTGACTGTGAATAAGGGACATTACTATTTCCTAATAGTAGCACACTCAAGGTCCAGAGTTGGTAACTAGGACAATGTCAGCATCCAGAGCAAGCCTATATCTTTTTTTTTTTTTTTTTTGGTACCGTGGATTAAACTCAGGGGCACTCGACCACTGAGCCACATCCCCAGCCCTATTTTGTGTTTTATGTAGAGACAAGGTCTCATGGAGTTGCTTAGCGCCTCACCGCTGAGGCTGGCTTTTGAACTTGCGATTCTCCTGTCTCAGCCTCCCAAAGTGCAGGGACTACAGGCATGCGCCACCGCGCCTGGCTAAGCCTATATCTTTGTAAAGCAGTTAACATTCACAAGGAGCTTTCAAACACTTGACTTCAAAATTCTGAGTCAGGTAGTTATTATGATTCTTAATAATTATAAGATAATTATATATAATAATTATTAAAGATAATTACATTCCACTTGTCAAGCAGGACATTATATACATGCAAATATACATGTATACATGCATACTTCATTCTAATCTTTTCAACAACCCTATACAGTAAATCATCATTCCTAATTTACCAAGGAAGCAGCTCAGGCTGCTTATACGAGAGAATCACCCAAGATTAATAAAGGTAGTGTAACATCAACCATCAAAACTTCTTCCCCTACCAAAGCTATTTCCCTTTTCTAGCACAAGATGCCAATAAAATCGTTGTGCAAATAGCATTTGTCTAATGACCACTTCCATTTCCATTCCTTCCTTACACCTGGAATCTAGGAAAAATTTCACTAGTCCATAGCTATCTAAAATTCCCACACCGCATCTGAGCCTGCCTTACAGGAATTTCCTTGTGCTCAATGTTTGTTCTACCCAAATTCCCACCCACCAACTGGCATTGTCAAAGTTTTCCGAACTAACTGGGCATGGTGGCACATGCTTGTAATCACAGGGACTTGGAAGGTTAAGGCATTGCAAGTTTGAGGATAAACTGAGTAACTCAAGGTGAACTCATCTTAAAGGAAGGAAGGAAGGCCGCATAGGCTGGAGATGTATCTCGGAGGTAGAATGTCCCAGGCAGGGTTCAATCTCCAATTCCACAAAAAAAAAAAAAAAAAAAAAAAAGATTTTATTAATCAACCTTTATTCTTATGTTTCCTGGAAAGGCAAATTATCCTTATAACAGTAGATGATAGTATATTTTATTCCTCTGGGATAGCTTATTCATTGATTAATTTAATAAATATATATTGAGAACTTAATATGTAATACCCTGAGAAAAATAATACTTTAATTCTAAGGAACAATTGTAGAAATGAAACTGAATTTATCTTCAGACCAGTCTTTGGATGATACTCAAAACCCAAATATATAAGTCTTTTTTTTTTTTTTTGGTTCCGAGGATTGAACTCGGAGAATACTCTACCACTGAGCCACATCCTCAGCCCTATTATGTTTTATTTAGAGACAGGGTCTCACTGAGTTGCTTACCACCTCACTGTTGCTACGGCTGACTTTGAACCCGTGATTCTCCTGTCTCAGCCTCCCAAAGTGCTGGGATTACAGGTGTGCACTACTGCACCTGGCTCAGAAGTCATTTTCTTTCTTTCTTTTTTTTTTTCAGAAGTCATTTTCTTTCTGTATAATAATAAATAATATTTATCAAACATTTTGTCTTTTTGAAGGTACATGTAGTACCTCATCTAAAATCCACAATAATGCTACAAGATAGGTACTAATAATATTCCTGCTTTATGTCTGAGGAAACTGAGGCACAGCACTGAAGCATTTTAACAAAATTTATGTGACTACAAAATAGTAGAATAAGGGCTTGAACTTACCTCAGTCTACAAAGCTGCAACTCTTAACTACAAAACTCTACCATCTCAGCGGGGCGCGGTGGCGCAAGCCTGTAATCCCAGCACTTAGGGAGGCTGAGACAGGAGAATTGTGAGTTCAAAGCCAGCCTCAGCAACAGCAAGGCACTAAGCAACTCAGTGAGACCCTGTCTCTACATAAAACACAAAGTAGGGCTGGGGATGTGGCTCAGTGGTAGTGCCCCTGAGTTTAATCCACAGTACCAAAAAAAAAAAAAAAAAAAAAAAAACTCTACCATCTCTAGCTTTTAAAATAATAATCAGTGCCTATATACATTCTAATTTGCATGAGATAATTCTGGTATAAATCTAATTTCCCAACATAATAAATAGCAATCCCTTTCACACTCAATAACATTCTGCTTTGGAGAATAAACTATTCAGCATACTACAGGGATGCAGCCATATCAATGTTCACAGCAGCTCAATTCATAATAGCTAAACTATAGAACCAACCTAGATGCCCTTCAACAGATGAAACTGTGGTATATATACACAAGGGAATATTACCTAGCCTTAAAGAAGAATGGAATCATAGCATTTACCAGTAAGTGGATGGAACTGGAGGTAATCATGCTAAGAGAAATAAGCCAATCTCAAAGACCCAAAGGCCAAACATTTTCTCTGATATGCAGATGCTAATTCACAATAAGAGAGAAGATGGAGAATAGAGGTATTTTGGACTAGACAGAAGAAAGTGAAAGGAGGGCAGGAGGCTTGGGGGTAAAAATGATAGTAGAAGGAATCGAACATTATTATCCTATGTGCATGTATGATTACATGACCTGTGTAACTCTACATCACGTACAATCAGAAGAATGAGAAGTTATACTCCATTTATGTATGATGTGTTGTGTCAAAATGCATTCTTCTGTCATGTATTACTCATTAGCACAAATAAAATATATATTAAAAAAGAAGAAGTCGGACGCGATGGTGCACGCTGTAATCCCAGCATTTAGGGAGGCTGAGACAGGAGAACTGCGAGTTCAAAGCCAGCCTCAGCAATGGCTAGGCGCTAAGCAACTCAGTGAGACTCTGTCTCTACATAAAACACAGAATAGGGCTGGGGATGTGGCTCAGTAGTTGAGTGCCCCTGAGTTCAATCTCCAGTACCAAAAAAGAAGAAGAAATTATATTGTCATCCATTCTCCTATAAAAGAGTAATTGCTAACTGGACATGGCTGGAACAGAAAACAGCACAAGATAATTTATTTTGTAGATGCTATTGTAACCAGGTAAACTAATTCTACAATGTAATTACTGGGGCCAAAAGGAGTATAGGAAAGAAGGAAAAACAAAAGACCAGGAATAAATAGACCTTGATCCAAAATTAGAAGCTGCTATTGGTTATTTATGTGACATGAGGCAAGTCACATAATCTGAGTCTTGATTAACCTTACGTATGAAATATAGTTAAAGATGCCAAATCCCATTGTTGTAGTGAAAAACAAATGAAATTACATACAAAAAGTATCTGAACAATAGTAACTGCACCTGGAAAATGATTAAATTCTCAAAAAGACAGATGTTATTTTTTGGAAAACAATTGCTCCAACACTAGATGTAATTTTTCTATTATTAATAAAAATGAACTCTTAAAGAGTTTAAATAGCCATTGGATAGGCACCTTAACCTTAGAGAGTCAATAGAAATATATATATGATTAATCCTGGTATTGTCCTTATTCTTCAGTAATAGCATTGGAAATTATGTATAAGAATTAACTTATTTCATAATGCCTTCTTTGAAGGCCATCTGATATTCTGTAGCCTATACATCTAAGAAGCACACTATAAATTTGTTTTTTGGTTTTTGTTTATTGGTACTAGGTAATCCCCAGGGGCACTCTACTACTGAGCTACATCCTCAGCACTTTTTATTTATTAATTTTTATTTCGAGATAGGATCTTGCTAAGTACCTTCGGCCTCGCTAATTTGATGAGACTGGCCTCAGACTTTTGATCCTCCTGCCTCAGCCTCCCAAGTCTATGGAATTATAGGAATAGGCCACCACACCCTGCCACCACACTATGCTTTTGGATACTTATTTATATTCTACAATATGGTATTTCAAAGACAAAGGAGCTAAGTTTCAAGACTCATCTTGAGGAACCAGGAAAGGAAATCCCAGAGCAGCAAGGTAGCATTAAAAAAAGTTGTTTCCCTTTCTTCAACTGTAAAAGAACAAAACTGTTTGGCAAGGAATACTGTACCTTCTTGCACTGTGTTTAAAGGATAAAAAAAGAGGTAAAGGAAGGAGTCTGAATGTATATAAACTCTAAACATTTTTAGTTTAACAAGTCCTAAGCCTGCTCAATTCTTATTTCATCTTTTGTCTATGTAATCTCTCCCCATAGCACGTCTTGGTTAGACAGTAATGAGGCAAGGTGTTGAAGAATATGTATTTTTTTACTCGAATGCTGCAAAAAGGAGAAAGAAATTTACAATTGCCCTTAATTACAAAAGCATCACAGTCTCACAGACCTCTGCAACCCTGAATCCGTGAAGAACGAAAATCCATCCTGCACTACCTAACATTATAGCAGCGATTGTGCTTCCTTAAACTCGAATAATTCATGCCAATTATATAACTCACAAAACTCCCTGAGGACTTAGCAATTCCCAAACAGCTGGGGTATGAAATAAAGACCATAAACTCAGTTTTTTTCAAGGATAAATTAAAACATAAACCTACTGGATCATGACATGCTTTACTAATAAGGAAAACATGCTTTGCTTTTATATCTCACTAAATTTTAAATTAAAAAAGAAAAAAATCAGGAAACTAGCAAAAAAATCAGAGAAAAGACAAATATAAAAAATATGTAATAGCAAAAAAACAAAACAAAATCTTAAGAGAGTCACCGAAAATAAAGTTGAGATAAGTGTTTATTGTGGGACTCAGTTTACCTCACAGAAGTATGAGATCATTGTACCCAGAAAGATCAAGGCTGGCTGTGTAGAACACTCATCTCTAATGTGCATAATTGCCTGTAGTAGTCTGTCTAGTGCAGAAACAACATCATGCATAAACTCATCCCCAAAAGAAAAGAGGATAACACACCATAAAAGAAATGAAGAGGAGTGATAAAGCACTTGAGTGAATCTAAGGCTTATCTTCAGGAATGAAAGTCGCAGAGAATGCAAGAATTGTTAATTAGTATAGTTTTTACTCAACAACATTTTTAAACTGGGGAAATGTCATAATGTACAATTATATTGCATCAATTAAAAAATAAGGGGAAAAACATTTGAGAATTTTTAAAGGAAAAAGAAATGTGTCACTAACAGGGATGCTAGAAATTATAATTCCATTTCATGGTAAACCCCACTTGAGTGATATATGTTTAAGTGGATAAGTTTATTAAAAGGATTCAAATATAACTTAGGATTTATGCTTTGATTTCTTTTTTCCATCACCATTAGCAAGCCTTCCAGAAAACCCACCAGAGTTCATAAGGTCCAGTGTCCTCAGTCAGCATTCTGAATCATCCCGTCTTTGTTTGGCTGTCCTGACATGATACATGTTGGTACCACAACAACGACAGCTGACAACTGCTTTTCCCATTTGAAAAGACTTTGTCATTCAATTTGGACCAAAAAATTTGTCATGTTGTAGCAGTGGATTAATTATAATCAGACCAAGCAGTGGTGGTACCACTGCCAGATTGAAAGAATCTGGTGGAACAAAAGCTGGATTTATCTCTTTGAGCATTGCTAGGTTTTCTCTTTGAGGGTAGAAATGGAAAGGGGGAGGTTAGGAAACAGTTTTCCCTCTGTGTGAAGTTAAAAAAATATCAAAATTAAAATACTTCAGGGCTGTTTTAAGCTATTTACTCTGCTAAAACTTGCCCCCAGATGTTTTGATATTGATTAGTTTTTTTAAATACTTTTTAGTTATACATAGACACACTGTCTTTATTTTGTTTATTCATTTTTATGTGGTGCTGAGGATCGAACCCAGTGCCTCACATGTGCTCCGCCCCTGAGCCACAACCCAGGCCTTGATTAGTTATATTTTAAAATGCAACTTCATACTATTTAAATGCTTCCTTATATATTTTTATTTGAAAAAGTTGTTATTAATTATGCAACGTATCAGTATATTCGGTATATCAGTATATTCTGACTCTGACTCCATTTAACTTTCCAGAGCTTATTTTTTATCATCTCTAATAATTAGATGATCCCTAGGTTCTGTTCTAGCTATAAAATATGATGACATTAAACAGTTTATTAACCACTATCATCTTCTATATAGTACACAAGTCCCTACTAATGGATTTTTTTATTTCTCTCTCTTTTTTGAGAGTCTCTTGCTACATTGACGAGTTTGGCCTTGAACTTGTGATCCTCCTGCCTCAGTCTCCTGAGCCATTGGGATTACAGGTGTAACATCACACCTAGCTAATTAACTTTTTCAAAAACTGGTGAATCAGGTGCAGTGGCGCAAGCCTGTAATCCCAGCACTTTGGGAAGCTGAGACAGGAGAATTGTGAGTTCAAAGCCAGCCTCAGCAACTGCAAGGCGCTAAGCAACTCAGTGAGACCCTGTCTCTACATAAAACACAAAATAGGGTTGGGACTGTGGCTCAGTGGTTGAGTACCCCTGAGTTCAATCCTCAGTACCAAAAATAAAAAACAAAAACTGGTGAGTTGTTATCAAAAGAACCATATAAATACTACCAGTAAGATTTATATAGCAGCCTACCCCATCTTAAAGAAACTAACAAACAAAAATCAAACTACTCATCTTAGTTTATGTTAAAATATAGACTTAAATTATATTATTTATATATTATGTATTTATATATTATTTTATATATTTATATATTTATTTTTATATATTTTATATATTTATTTGAATATTCTATTATTTCAGTTATATTATTTAGTTGTATATATGCCTTAGATCACAGAATAATTTCTAAGAAAAATTATTTTACAGTCACCATACACCAGTGAATGTCAGACATTTAAAAAATACAGAGCATTTACTATGTATTGGGAATTGTTCAAAATATTGAAGAGCCAAAGCCAGGCGCAGTGGTGCACACCTGTAATCCCAGCACTTTGGGAGGCTGAGATAGGAGAATCACAAGTTCAAAGCCAGCCTCAGCAACGCAAAGCACTAAGCAACTCACTGAGACCCTGTCTCTAAATAAAACACAAAATAGAGCTGGGGATGTGGCTCAGTGGTAGAGTACTCCTGAGTTCAACCCCTGGTACTAAAAACAAAACAAAAAAAAGAATGATTTTCCAGGGCTGGTGGTATAGCTCAGTGGTAGAATGCAAAGGCCCTGGGATCAATCCCCTTAGCATTGAAAAAAAAAAAAAAAAAAAAGATGGGGGGGATTCACCTTAGCATGTGAAGGCCCTGGGATCAATCCCCAGCATTGAAAAAAAAAAAGGTGGGGGGGATTCAATCATGTACATCAATAAATACAAAAATTCAGAGTATAAATAGTTTTAAACAATAGGAAAATCTACAACACACATCTTTTACTCATATATTCAAAATAATTATTGTATGCTTAGCATACAACTTTGGTGGCTAAAAAAGGTATCAGAATGCAAATCCTAGGGAAATAAAGTGTACATGCAGGCAATTATTATATAATTTATATAATATAATACAACATAACTATGATATATTTAGGTATCACATGAGAGGCATAAGCCAGTGAGAAGTCAATAAATTATCTCAGGTTGGAAGAATTCAGGGAAATTTCTTCAAAAAAAAATCTACCATTGGAAGAGGACCTTGAAGGATGAATTAAATATTAATTTTAAAATGGGAAAAGGCAACACAGGTTTTTCTTCGGGAAGTAACATCTAGGTCATCCTGGGTTCTGTTTCTACTGACTGCATTTTTTTTTTTTTTTTTTTGGTTGTAGGTCTCCTTGTTCTGCTTCTTCAATGGCTAGTAATATTTGATTGCATGGTAAATATTGTGGGCAGTACTTTATAGGAATTCTGCACTGTGTCATCTTTAACATGTGTTGAACTTTTCTTTTGGAAAACAGTTATATTACTGGAAAATCCTTTTGGTTTCATCACAGTTTTATATTTTTTGTAAGGAAAAGTCTGTTTTGAACTTGGACTTAAGGCATCGCCCTTACTTTCAGGTGTGGCCTTTTGGGGATCTCAGCAGAACACTAAGGTGCCAAATGAGGATTCCTATTTTAGCTAAGCCAGAACTTGATCATCTCCCAGCAAGTGCAATCTCTGCATCACCATTTAGCTCTTAGCCCTGCTGCATGCAATTGATTTTTGGTTTTATGTGTGTGCAGGTCACCTTTTGGCCAAGGATGCACAATGAGTTCCCAGCAGACTTCTGTGCCTCCCTTCCCTTTCTCTAAGCCTACCCTGCAAATTCCAGCTGCAGCAGCATGTTCAAACTCTGATCCCTGCCTCCTCAGCCCAGTGAGATTGCTGTGTTTGGGGTCCACTTCCATGTCTCATAGCAAGAAAGTGTCTCCAGACAGAAGATGAAGCTAATCTCATGTGTTTCTCTTTCCTTTAGATGTTCAAATAAATATTGTCTCAAGGAAAAAAATTAATATTAACTCAGTAAGGAATGGATAAGTATCAATGTCAATAAAAGATTTTGTTGGTATTGGTTTTTCATAAAGAGGAGATTTGAGCATGATTATAAATAAGAAAGATTAAAAGAAGACAAAGGAGGGAACAAAAATATCAAGACCAAAGACCCAACTAAAAATGCTTCAAAACTTAATAAAAGAATAACAATATATTAGTTTTGTCATAAAAACATGCCAATCTTTTTTTCTGTGTCTATTGCTATGCTGAAAGGAATGGGAGGGAAGATAATAAATAGTTTCTGTTCCAAGAAGTTGCAACCAAAAGAAGAATTAAAGCTCACATATCTGAAATAGCAAAGAACTGATTCATACTAATCAAGTGCAAGAACTCAAAGGTACTTAAAAAATTTGGAAGAGAGGGACACACCTGAGGCCTAGTGAAATTGTGAAAGTTATGATGGAAAACCTTTTAAATCACAAGTTTCCTTTAATTTCTTACCAAAAGTTTCAAGGGTCTAACATTTTCAGTAGGGAAATTGTGAAATGAAATCAAATTTGATTGACCCAGGGCTGGGGTTGTGGTTCAGTGGTAGAGCGCTTGCCTAGCACGTGTGAGGCACTGGGTTCAATTTTCAGCACCACATATAAATAAATTAATTAATTAAATAAAGGTCCATCAACAACTAAAAAATTATTAAAAATTTTTTTGATTGACCTCTTGTTGAATTTTTTTTTAAATCTATTAAAAACAAATATTTGTGGTGGGGGTTGAGTTAGAGCACTTGCCTAGCATTCATAAGCCCCTGAGTTTCATCCTCAACACTGGGAAGAAAAAAACATAGTATAAGCTCACACTCCTTACAGAACAATTGGGTCCAGGTGTTGGTTCATAATTGGAAAAGATTAAAAATTGTTTTATATAATACATACACAGAGGGGGGTCAGGCAGAGACAAAGCATTTTAGCTTAATAAAGTATGTATTCACCATTTTGTTGAGCAAAGTCTAAGGACCTTTCTTTTTCCTCATCCTTGCAGAAAACACATCTTCAACAATCTACTATTCCAAATTTTAGCTTCTTTAAAGTGGTAAAAAAATGTGAGGCAACATGAATACAGATTCCTTCAACACTTTGATGAATTTCTCCCTCATCTTTTACAGTTTCCTGGCCTACTCTGATTTACCTCTGTCAAGTCTTTACAAAACATTCAACTTATTCAGAAATAACCATTTTTTCCCAAATACATTTCATTGACTAATGCGATATTTAATTAAATTGTATAATTTTAATAACAAATATAAGAGGAAAGAAATACAGTGGTTCTAAGTAGGCACACAGCTCTCCTGCTTGGAACAGAATTAAACTCTCCAGGGAACGGTGAGCTTAGGTCAATCCAGCCTAGTAACATAGTGAGCACTTCCATATTTTTTGAAAGTCTTTATTTTTTTTAAATATATATTTTTTTTAGTTTTTAATGGACTTTTATTTTATTCATTTATTTATATGTGGTACTGAGAATTCCAGCATCTCATACATGGCAAGCACTCTACCACTGAGTCACAACCCCAGCCCCCATAACATTCTGTTACAAGCTAATCAAGGTTTTTATCCTTTGTATTAATTAATGGAATGTATCCACAAATATTTTTCATATTCTCAGCATTCCTCAAACTATATTAAATATTAGCTACCTGTGTTAATTGATGAAATCAATAGAACCTAAGCTTTTTGCTTAATTTGGTTTTATACTGTTTAAATTACTAATGCATTAAACCTGACATTCTGATTTAATTCCAATTTGGATAATTCATTTTGCTGACATAATTTTCCCCAACATTTCAATTAGACATGGCATCCTTTGATTCTGATCCTAAATCTACATTCTTATTGCTCTCGGCCATTGTACAGCTGCCACATTCCTTCCCCCAGATCAGGTTTCCAACCATTCCTAATTAGTAAACATCATTTAGAATTCAGGACATAAAATACAATGTATCAAACTACTAATGAATATTTCAGAACCTGAAAAATGGTTTGATTTTTGTTCTGTTGTAAACTGACAGATCTTGTCCCTATCATTGTTAGGCATTATTTCTATTCTGCACATCGCCCCCCACAAATGTGGACTATAAAAAAAAAAATTTAAGGATCAAAAGCTTAGGAGGAAAAATTTCTTTATAAACAGCAGCTGACACAGTTAAATATTCACAAAATGAGAGTAAATAATATCATTAGGTATTTTAAATTGTGCTAAAGAAGATACTTGATCGCACAATCTGTTCATGAGTAACCATTTAGGTCTTACTAAAATGTCTACTATATTTTCATGTTTATAAAGAAGAAAGCATGAAATTCTACTGTCACTAAAATACTGAGTAAGTTTTGTATAATAAGCAGAGTCATTATTTTTATTTTGTTCTATACATCTAATTTTTTACTTTTCATTTGTTCTAATAGTTACACATGACAGTAGAATGTATTTTGACATATTATATACACATGGAGTATAACTTCCATTCTTGTAGTGGTACATAATGTGGAGTTACATATACATCTATTTTTGTGTGTGTGGTGCTGAGGACTGAACCCAGGGCCTTGTGCATGTGAGGCAAGCACTCTACCAACTGAGCTATATCCCCAGCCCAACATCTAATTTGTAACCATAAACTTTTGTGACAAAAAACAATTAGAGCCATTCTTTAGGAAAAGACTTTCCCATTTTCCCCCTCACTCCAGGACTCCAAGTGAAGGTTTACTGGACTGAATAAGACTCCACCTAATTCCTTTAATCTCTGAGGGATCTACAGGGAAATTACCAATCCCTGGTCTAAATAATCAGACAAAAGAGGGTTGGAGGATACAGATAGAGGATGCTCAGGTCAAATCTGTGTCTCTAATTAAATGAAAGTAGCAAGCTTTTGTTTTATGGTCCCTCTCCCTCAATCAGAGACTATAAATCTCCCTTTCAATTTGCAAAACTAACTTTTCTAATTACAGCCAGGAACTAGTTTCCTAGGGAAAGAGAAGCTTCACTATTGACATTTCACACGGAGCACAGTGATATGAACTTGATGTATCTCAGCTGATCCAGCAGAAATATCTCTAAAACTCAAAAGCTATTTCATTTGTGATTGTCAATAGATAGAATTGTTTTCATGTACTACTAGGTTCCAGTACTCTTTGACTTTGTAAACAACTGGTATATTAACTACAAAACAAAATGGGGGTATTCTTTCCAAGAATTACACAAGCACTTTCCAGTAGAACTTTTGATTATAATGGAAATGTTCTATAATCTGTCTAGATAAATAGTTGGGGGTGGGGAAGAGAGGGAGAGATTTCAAAAGGGCTCAGAGAAAATTTTCAGGCATAAAATATATGCTCATTACTTTGAATATAGTGATGATTTCAAAATTTGTTGTAAAATTGTCAAAGTGTACACTTTGAATATGTAGGTTATTTTATAATAAATGTACCTGTACAAAGCTGTGATATGTGTGTGTGTGTGTACCCATGTGTACATATGTCACACTGTGCTTGAAATATGCAGAGATACCAGTTTTTGTTAAAGAGTTGCTTTAGGGTTTGCAACTGGAGTTTTACTTCAAGAAATTATTTTGTTTGTTCTGGAATTTATAAATGTCAAAACACTGATAGACATTGAGAAGAATCAGTAATAAATGTCCCCTGACTGAAGGCACAGAAGAATGTGTCTGGCAGGGGCCAGACCACATAGAATAGGTAGGTAAGTGCAGGGAATTCTTATTTGATTCTAAACAAGAATGCAATGGGAAACCATTAAAGAATTGAAGCAGTGATTCATTTTCAGAGCTCCCTTTGTGGTTGCTTCTGTAATGTTTGTTTGTACAAATAATAAATTCTTATACCTCAAAGTTCAATATGTAAAAATGTATACAACAAAAACTCTTGCATTCATTATATATTGCTTTATAACAAATTACCCAAAAACTTACTGACTTGGAACAACAAACATTCATTATTTCACAGTTTCTACGATCAGGGATTCAGGAATGGCTTGACTGAGTGGGTCTCAGGAAGGAGTCTCTCGAAGTTGCAGTCAAGATATAGGCCAGAGCCAGGCACGGTGGCACATGCCTGTAATCCCAGCACTTTGGGAGGCTGAGACAGGAGAATTGCAAGTTCAAAGCCAGCCTCAGCAATGGCGAGTCACTAAGCAACTCAGTGAGACCCTGTCTCTACATAAAACACAAAATAAGGCTGGGGATGTGTCTCAGTGGTTGAGTGCCCCTGAGTTCAATCTCCCATACAAAAAAAAAAAAGACATAGGCTTGGACTACAAGTACCTAAAGATTTGTCTGTGGTAGATGGTCTGCAACCAAGATGGGCCACTCACATGGGCTGTTGTCAGTTCCTCAAAACATGGACCTCTCCATAAAGCTGACTGAGGGTCCCAAACCATGGCAGCTCACTCCACAGGAAGAGATCCAAGAGGACAGAATGGAAGCCACAATATTGTTTAGAAGGTGAAAATCACTGGGGACCACCTTGGAAGTTGGATTATTATCCAGCCCATCCATAGAAATTGTGAAATAATGAATATTTGTTGTTCTGAACTGTTAAGTTTGGGGTTAATTTGTTACACAGCAACAGATAACTAATGCATCTTTGTTTTCCAAAAGAAAAAACAAGAACACTTTATCTTTTATGCAATTTCAATCTGTTATGGTTTGGATAGGAGGTGTTCCCCCCAAAGCTCATGATGGACAATGCAGGAATATTCAGAAATGAAACAATTAGATTATGAGAACTAGTCAATGACTCTATCCATCGATGGCTCCCACTTCTCTTTCCCAGCTGTCATGAGCTGAGCAGCTTTCTTTCACTACACCATTCCACCATGATGCTCTGCCTCATCTCTGGCTTAGAGTAATATTTTGGTCACAGCAAAGAAAAACTGATGAACACACCATCTCATTTTTTATCTTTCAAAATTTTGCTTACATTTGTAGTTCTATTTTGAACTTGGTATTTTTCCTGAGCTCCTTACAGAAAATATAATCTCTTTCTCAATAAGTCCCTAGCATTTTGTACCTAGATGTGCCATTAAAAATAATGACAGAATTTCTGGTACAAGATAGCAATGAGTTTGGTTTTAAACATACTGAGTTGAGGTATTAATTTGACAGCCAAGTAAATATATCTCAAAGGCAGCAGTTTAATACACAAATAGATGGCTAGATAGAGGCCTAAAATTTGAGAAGAGAGACATAGATTTTGAGGTCACCAATTTACATATAGGTTTTGGAGTCATGAGGTTATATGTAAAAACAGAGGGACAATATGGGGTCAAAGTATGGAGTAGAATGGTAAGATAGTCAGGATCCGGAGAATTCAATAAGCAAGAGTCCCAGAATGGTCACGAATTCACTCAATAGATAACTTTGAAGTACCCACAATGTATAGAAGGGAGATAGGAATATAAAGTTGATGCCAAAAGGCTGAAATAAAATATCTAATGATTTCAACTAGGTAGAGATCTTTCATGGCATTGAGGAGGAGGTAAAAGGCAGACTGCAATGGGTTGGAAGATCAATGGAAGTTCAGTACGTAATGAGAAGCGTAGACCCAGAGTCAGCTTTGTGTAGTCAACTTTGCAATGGTGCAACATATGCGGTTACACAGGGCTGTAGTCCCCACACTTGTTTAATACTTGAAAGCTGCTGTCTTGAATGTTTTTTTACATAATGTTATTGTATTTTTTATACCTTTATTTTATGGGTTTATATTTATGTGGTGCTAAGGATCGAACCCAGTGCCTCACACAAGCTAGGCAAGCGCTCTACCACTGAGGCTCATCTTGAATTTTTAATTGCTTTATAACAAATGACCTTGCATGTTCATTTTGTACTGGGCTCTACAAATTCTGTATTCTCTTCTTTTTAGACCATATTTTAAAGAACTTGACTGAGCGAGGAAAGAGAAATAAAGCAGTAGGGAAAAGGAATGATATGCAGACAGCAGCGATTCTTTAATTTAATTATCATAGTGGATGTTCTGGTTATTGTTGGCATTTTAATTTAGCATGAGAAAGACTTATAGGCTTAGGAAAACAGGGACCATGGGGGAAAGAAGATAGAAGTACAGAAGAAAGAGAAGATAGATAATAGAGCAGAAGGGCAATGAAATCGAAGGAATAAGAACAGAGCCCAGGTAGACACCTCATTTGAGACTAAAGCGGAAAAGATAAAGATAACAAAAGAATAAAGTTTTGTTTCTGAAGGCCTGGTTTATCTCAGTGAAGGGGAAAAAATGTCATCTCACCAGATAAAAGGAGAGGAGGTTATTGGTAGAGAATTTGTTAAATAAAAGCATGGTTAACATCAGAAGGAAATGGGAAAGAACGTCCACAAAAAGATGACAGAAGGTTTGAATGTTAAACCGAGAGATCAACTTATATTTTAATATCTTACATAGAAGAAATCTCAAAATAATTTTGATGAGTAAAAGAAGTCAGATAAAAAAAGGAGTTGATATTGTATAATTCCATTTGTACTAACTTATAAATGCAAGCCGGCCAAACCAATCTGCATTTGCCTTGGGAACGGGAGCAGCACGAGGGTAGGTTTACCATCCTGATTGTCATGATGGTTTCATGGTTGTGCATGTGTCAACACTTATCAAATTTTACATAGTAAATTTAGTGCACATAACTCAATGAAACTATTAAAAACTATGGGCTGGGTAAATAGTTCTGTCATTTTCCATACAACTATGCCATACTTCTCATGAATTTGGTGCAATAAATTATCTCTGGTAATGAGAACAGTTTACATGAGTGATCCTGATCCTGGACACTGAACTGTGTGCCTGGGTATGTAGGGAGATGAGCTTTAGCTATGTGGACCTGACATGTTGCTTTACTCCCTCTTTGGCTATAGGATAAGGATAAGCTATTTCCTTTTGTAGCTAAATGGCCCTGTGCAGTGAGAACCAAGACAAAGAGCTCCAGCCTAGGAGCTCCAGATGTGCAGCACATATTTTTCCATCACCTTTGGGCTCCAGTGTATCCATTTCTACATGTTTTCCTTTTTAAATTCCTTTTACATTAGTTCTACATAAGGGTAGAATCCATTTTTATAAAATTATATAAGCATGGAATATATCTTATTCTAATTAGGACCCCATTCTTGTGGATGCACACGATGATAAGATTCATTTAGGTATTTTCATATATGTCCATAAGAAAATTATCTACATCTGTTTTTTTTTAACACTTTTCTGCAGGCTCAGAGAAAGTGATACCTTCTATACAAGTGAGACTCTGCACTTTACCCTCCATCCTACACAGGCTTCTTTTCTTGCTTTTCCAGTCTCTTCCATTCCCTTGGTTTCCAACCCTGTACCATGTGCTCTCACTTACATGTGGAGCCTGAAAGGTTGATCTCATAGAGGTACAGGGTCAATAGTGGTTACTAGAGCCTGGGAAGGAGAGAGGGTGGGTAACAGGCATAAGTGCAGTAAGATAAAAGGAATAATTCCAAGGTTCTATAGCACAGTAGGGTAACTATGCTTGACAAGAATTAACTGCATATCAATGTAGCTAGTAAAAATAATTTTGAATACGAACACAAAGAAATGATTAATGTCTGAGATGATGAATATGTAACTTACCTTAATCTGATCATTACACAGTGTACAGATGTATAAAATAACACAATACACTCCGTGAATACTACATGTCAATTAAAAATAAATTTTTATAAAATATTCCTAATTTATCCTATTGAATGTGCCATCTGCTATCTGTTGAAATCCTGATTGATCCACTGTGTAATCTCATAAGACCTACACAATATATGCAAAATTACATGGATCTTCATGAACATGTTTCAAAACACACAGAAATTCCAAGCAGGATTCCCAATTTTAAAGAAGAGCTACTGTGATTATCACTATAGTAAATCCCTTGAAAAGCTGCTTTGGGCTTAGTTTCTACAGTGCCTTTCTATTTGTTCAAACTATAAATTTATCTGGAAAAGGATTGATTCTATTCATTTGAAAAAACTACTTTGAAACTACTTTGAATGTTCTACCAAAAAAAAAAAAAAGATCTTAAATATCCAGGGGAATATCTTACATTGGCTGTAATGATAAAAGCAGAAATTAGAAGTATAAAACTGAAATATAATTTCTCAGAACTACAACATAATTTCATTTAAAATATAATTTCATCTTAAGTGTCACTTGCCTAAAATTCTAAAGACAAACTAGTTTTTCTACCTCTAGTCTCTCAATTTTTTAATCAATACTTCAAACTAGCATCCAATAAATATTTGTTGAGCTACTAAGTACAAGGCATAGCTCTATCTCCTGGGGATGTAGCAGATACTGTACGTGCTCATTTCCTCTAAGACTTCCACTGACCTCTCACTGATTACAGAGGAAAGCCCACATTCATAGAAGGTAGGCATCACCTTTCATAGTCGGAGTCAAATTTTTATCCAGTGTCATTTCCCACCATTCCTTTAGGTCAGTAGTCATCAAACATTTTGGTCTTAGCACCTGTTATGGATTGGATATGAAGTATCCCCCAAAAGCTCATGGGTGAGACAATGCAAGAAGGTTCACAAGAGAAATGATTGGATTGTGAGAGTCTTAACCCAGTCAGTGAATTAATCACTGATGGGATTAACTGAGTGGCAACTAGAGGTGGGGTAAAGAGTGTGGTTGGAGGAAGTGGTTAATTGGGGGCATGGCTATGGGGTATATATTTTGTATCTGGACCTGGAGTCTCTCTCTCTGCCTGTGTGTGTGTGTGTGTGTGTGTGTGTGTGTGTGTGTGTGTGTGTATGGTGCTGGGGATTGAACCCAAGGCCTTTTGCATGTGAGGCAAGCACTCTACCAGCTGAGCTATATTTTCAGCCCACTCTCTGCTGCTTCTTCTTTTTTTTTTTTTTTTTTTTTTGGTACTGGGGATTGAACTCAGGGGCACTTGACCACTGAGCCACATCCCCAGCCCTATTTTTTGTGTGTTTTATGTAGAGACAGGGTCTCACTGAGTTGCTTAGCACCTCGCCATTGCTGAGGCTGGCTTTGAACTCGTGATTCTCCTGCCTCAGCCTACCAAAGTGAGGGGATTACAGGCGTGAGCCACCATGCCCGGCCACTCTCTGCTTCTTGATCACCATGATGTGAGCTGCTTTCCTCCGCCACCTTCTCCCACTATGATGTTCAGGCTCACCCTGAGCCCCAAGGAATGAAGCCAACCTTCTCTGGACTAAGACCTCTGAATCCATGAGCCCTCAAATAAAATTTCCTTCCCTATAGTTGTAATAGTCAGATCCGTTAGTCACAGCAGTGAAAAAGCTGACTAAAACAGCACTTGTTCACATTCTTAAACATTATTGAGGATCCTAAAAGTTTTTGTATATGTAGATGATAGTTTATATTTATCATGTTCAAAATTAAAAAAGAGAATTTTTTAAAAATGCTTGTTTTTTAAATCATTTTTTGTGTATGGAACATTCTATAGGATAGATCATATATTATGCTACAAAACAAATTTTAATACATTTAAAAGAAATAATATCATAAGTATATTACCTTACCACAGTGGAATGAAATTAGAAAGCAATAATGGAGCGAAATTTTTTAAATGTGGAAATGACATGGAAACAATTCAATAACCAGTGGGTCAAAGAAGAAATCACAAGAAACATCAGATTATATTTTCAGATGAGTCAAAATAAAAATACCAAATGCCAAAATGTACAAGATACAATGAAAGCAGGGGAAAATTTATAGCTGTAAACACCTATGTTAAAAAAAATTCAAGTCACTAATTGCGAGTCTGGATTTGGAATGTTTCCCAAAGGCCCATATGTTCAGATCCGTGGTCCTCAGCTTGGTGCTATTGGAAGACAGTGGGAAGCTTTAAGAGGAGGGGCCTAATGGGAGGTTTTAGGTCTTTTGGCATGTACTCTCAAAGGGAAGTATGAGACTCTAGTCTCTCTCTTTTTGCTTCCTGGTCACTACAAGATGAGCAGCTCTGCTCTTGCACATACTCCCCACCATGACATGCTACTTCTTCACAGGCCAAAGGCAACAGGACCAGCTGAGACCTCTGAAATCAGGAGCCAAAGTAAGCCTCTCCTCTTTTCCCAGATATTTTTATTTGGTAATAGAAATCTGTCTACACAATAATTAAACATTTTAAATTAAACTTTTCAGTTCAAGAAACTAGGAAAAGAAGAGCAAACTAAGCTGAAAGCAAACAGAAGAAAGAAAATCATAAAAAAAAAAATAAAGCAGAAATTAAAAATACCAGGAATTGAACCTAGGGGCACTTAATCACTGAGCCATATCCCTAACCCTTTTTATGTTTTATTTAGGGACAGGTCCTCATTAAGTTACTAAGAGCCTCGCTAGGTTGCTGAGGCTGACTTTGAACTTGAGATCCTCCTGCCTCAGCCTCCTGAGCCACTGGGATTACAGGAATATGCCACCACACCCAGCCTAAAAATACAGAATTTTAAAAATCAATAAATCTAAAAGTTGGTTCTTTGAAAAGATCAGCAAATTGACAAACTTTTAGTTTAGAATGATCAAGAAAAAAAAAACAGAGAAGACAAAAATTACTAAAGTCAAGAATAAACGAGGAGATGATATTACTACTAGTGTTTCAGGGAATAAAGATGGGCTACAAGGGGGCATGGGTATAGTGACATACTGCACTCCAATATCCCACAAGAATATAGATCCAAAACTTCTCAATGCTCCTCAACTTACAATGAGGTTGCACCCCAGTAAACTCACTATAAATTGAGAATATGGTTAAGTTGAAAATACATTTAATATACCTAATCTACAAAACACCATAGCCTAACAACACAGTCCACTGTAGAGTTTCTATTGTCTACCCTCATGATCAAATGAATGACTCAGAACTTTGGCTTATTGCCACTACCCACCATCA
Organism: Xerus rutilus; assembly: GCA_028644305.1. Lineage (NCBI taxonomy): Eukaryota > Metazoa > Chordata > Mammalia > Rodentia > Sciuridae > Xerus > Xerus rutilus. Next base: position 37,022,020 of record CM053408.1, read on the forward strand.
CGAGAGTATTATACTACATATTGCTAGCCCAGGGGAAAAAAATCAAAATTTGAAGTATAGCCATGAGCAGTGGTGCACATCTGTAAGACTAGCAACTCAGGAGACTGAGGAAGGAGGATCCCAAGTTTGAGGCCAACTCCAGAAATTTAGTGAGACCCTGTCTAAAAATAAAAAATAAAAAAGGCTGGGGATGTAGCTTAGTGGTTAAGCATCCCTGGGTTTAATCCCTTGGACAAAAAAAAAAAAAGAACACTTCAGGGCTGGGGATGTAGCCAGTGGTACAGCACTTGCCTAGCATGAGCAAGGCCCTGAGTTCAATCTCCAGTAATGAAAAAATATGTCATAAGTATATTACCTTACTTAAAGCCAGGCATGGTGGCGCATGCCTGTAATCCCTGCACTTTGAGAGGCTGAGACAGGAGAATTGCAAGTTCAAAGCCAGCCTCAGCAACTGCGAGGCACTAAGCAACTCAGTGAGACCCTGCCTTTACATAAAACACAAAATAGGGCTGGGGATGTGGCTCGGTGGTCGAGTACCCCTGAGTTCAATACCCAATACTGAAAAGAAAAGAAAAGAAAAAATAGGAAGCTTTATAAAGGTAGCAAAATTGTTCACCAAAAAGCTGATACAAGGGGCTGGAGTTGTGGCTCACCAGTAGAGTGCTTGCCTCACGTGTGTGAGGCACTGGGTCGATTCTCAGCACCACATACAAATAAGTGAATAAAACAAAGGTTCATCAACCACTACAAAAAAAATTTTTTAAAAAGCTGATACAAGGCCAAGTTTTTGTGTATGTGATTGATCTTAATATCTTACAATATTCCATTGCTATGGAAAATAAGGTGCTTGATTTATTTAAAACTTGGAGCAATAGAATAAATAAATAATTTGGAAGACCACCCCTACCAAAAATAGATCATTATAAAGCTGCAAGGAAATTTATGAAACTCCTTTATAAGTTTTCTAGCACATATAATAGGTAAATGACAATATTTATGTTTTCAGTCATGGTATAGATTATAGTTTTTCTACCATCACATCTTTTTAAAGTGTTTTTTGTTTGTTTGTTTGTTTGTTTTGGGTACTGAGGCTTGAACTCAGGGTACTTAACCACTGAGCCACATCCCAGCCCTATTTTGTGTTGTAGGTAGAGACAGGGTCTCACTGAGTTGCTTAGCACCTCACTGTTACTGAGGCTGGCTTTGAACTCCCGATTCTCCTGTCTCAGCTTCCCAAAGTGCTGGGATTACAGATGTGCACCACTCCACCCGGCACACCTTTTTAAAGTTTTAATACAACAAATCCTCATTCATGTGACTGGTTGTGTTCCCTGGCCCCATCTGCATACCACATTTGGTTCTGCCCTGTTTTGTAGTTTCTTCATCTATTTTTCATGGGTGGACATGGCACTAAGGAGAATAAAATTACTGAAGTAAAATATATCCTTTTTATGTGGCATAGTAATGCTTTTCATATACTCAGAAAATATTTTCTAAAAGAGATTTTTTTTAACCTAAATTAAAAGCCATAATCATTGAGGCCTTCTGCAGTTGTGGGATTGGTATAAACTGAAATTCACCATTACGAGAGAAACAGAGATTTCCAAATTTATGTGAGAATAGTGAGAGATGAGAAGGTTAATTTCTTTACTGCAATTTTTAAAGCTCTCTATTTCCACATTAAGTTTTAGGGTGCTCGCCTGTTTGTTTTTTATGGTGCTGAGCATTTAGCCTAGGGACATTCTACCACTGAGCTACACCCCCAGTCCTTTTTTATTTTATTTTGAGAAAGGTTCTTACTAAGTTGTTGAGACTAGCCTCAAACTTGCAATCCTCCCACCTCAGCTTCCTGAGGAACTGGAATTAACAGGCATATGTTGCAGTGCCTGGCTCTACCTTAAGTTTTATGACTCTCTGGACTGGTTTTAGGAGATTGTGACTTATAATGCCAATCCAGAGTTCCCTCCACTACTTGGACAGCAAACCATTTACCCATACCACTTGATGGATTAGAGTACACCTAATCCACATGTTTTACTAATGTCATTTCTAAGGCTGATAAACCCCTGCTCTTGACAGCTACTCAAATCAAAGTGTCAATCAGCACAGCCCTTGGTTGTATTACATGATGATACTGAAACATAATCTGAGTTGATGAATCATTTCTGATCAACAACTTAAATAATTTTAAAAGTATCCCTAATAATCCTTACCACTGGGCTGGGGATATAGCTTGGTGCAGAGTGTTCTCCTAGCATGCAGGAAGCCCTGTGTTCAATCCCCAGTACCACAAAAACAAAAATCCTAACCATTTAATGAAAATGTTACTGGTCTTTCCACATATGTCACAATGTCATAGTGATAAGACAGCAATGAGCATCAGTGTTGTATCTGGACCTAGAGCAAAATCTTTGTTGAACACTAAATAAATGAAGTATATTCATATGAACATATGAATTCATATGAACACTAAATAAATGAAGTATATTCCCTTATTAACCAAAACCTTTTTATAGTCCTTCCTCATTATTTTGGAACTGTTTTCTTCACTCTACAGATAATTTTTGGCCCTTCTCCATATCACACTACATAATTTCTATTTCTTCTTCCCTCCACCTCTACATTTGGACAGATTTTTATTTGCATATAAATCCCACCTAAATGTAAGGCTCTTACTATCATTAATTCTTTATTCTTTTAATGATAGAATTTTGTCATTAATTTTTTACATTTTGTGTTTATAAATATTTTGATTTTCTTGCAATACACAAAACAGAATTGACCATAGCCATTACGGCATCACAAAAATATAAAGATACTCTGGTGTTAGGCAAGGTGGCCCCTGTCTGCAATCCTAGCTATTAAGAGGCTGAGGACAGGAGGATTACAAATTCAAGACCAGAACAGGTGATTTAGGGAGACCCTGTCTTGAAATAAAATAGAAAGAGCTGGGGGTGTAGTACAGTGATAAAGTGCTTGCTATTACATATGAGGCCTTGGGTTGAATCTGCAACACTACAAAAAAATAAAATAAAACAACAACAAAACAGATACTCTAAAGTTAAGGTGATTTTCCCAAAATTATATATGAATTTAAAAACCCAAACTTTGGTCACTTTTAAGATAATACTGTAATCTCTGGCTTTTGAACTCAATACAACTTTTAAATTTAAGAGCAAAAATGATCAGATCATTAAATTTTTAAAGTAAGAATATTTGAGAGTTAAAAAACTATAAATTATCATCATTTCTACTATGCATACATAGCCACTGCTCCTAATAATCTTTTTCTGTGTTAAAAACGTCTAGATTTTCATATTTACAATCACTGATAATATAGAAATTAATCACTTAAAAATCATTTTTTAAAGATGAAATACAGCATAAAAAAATAAACACAGGAGTAAATTGTGAAGTGACAAAGCATTTAATAGATTCCATGTGCTTTATTTCATCATTATGGGTATGCAAGGTGATATTTTATGTATAAAAACTGTATTTCTAAGAAAATTCATACCCTGATGTTCTCTCTAGAGTAAATAGCTGTCATTTATTTTATTCACAAGAGAAATATTTACCTCAGGCCTTAAAGATGTTTTCTAAATCAAATATATAAGGTAATTGCAAAGAAAAACTAGTTTATCTAATAATACAATTATAAACCACAAAACCTACATATTGACTAATTTTATGGCCATCTAATGTAAAGAGAAATAACCCTGCTCAAAGAATTTAGACTCAAATCAAAGTCTATAAACATTTTCCCACTAGTTTTGTTTCTGAACTTTTTTTTTTTTTTGGTATGTGAATCCTATAAAAACAGCTAGAATTCTGGAATACAACTGCCCTTGTTAGCATTCCAAAAATCAAAGCTCTGATCTGCCTTGGCTAAAGACTCTCCAGAAATAACGAAGCCCAGCTTTCCCATGGAAGATGAACATGTTTAAAAAGTGCAACTCAGAACTGTTCTCAAAGGACAAGCCATGTATATCTCTTTATCAAATCAAAAGAGTAATAAATAAATTTACTATGAAAACAATAAATTTACTTTAAGGAAAGCATTGTTCCTTAAATCTGCACTAAATACTACTGCACTAAATCCCTTTGATCCTATTTTTAAAAATTGAATGCTCAGAAATGTAAAGACAATAGTAGAGATAATAATGATCCCTGACTTTTACTGGGCACAGAGTGTATGACTAGACATTTTCTTTAACATTCTTTTTATTTCATTCCCTTCAACTTCACGACCACCTGGAGTACTATAATCTGCACCATTTTTAGATGAGGAAACAGATGCTTATCCCCATCACTCAGTAAGTGACATGCTCCAGATGTGAATCAATAAGCCAAGATTTGAACTTAGTGCTTGCTGGTTCTTTTTCTTTTCCTTTTTTCTTCCATTGTTTATTCTTTTAGTTAGTGCCAATTCTTAACACTCTTACATAAAGTTTTTCTTAGTCATGTAACCGACCCTCCCCTGCCCCCATCACCTTGTCTCACCACTTTTTTTTGTTTGTTTAACAAAGTAGTAGCTCAATTTATGTTTATGATAAAATACTGCCACATTTTAAAACATTATAACATGGTAGGATTAGAAGCCCTTTCAGATCCTTGTGACACTAACAATGTCAGTAAATTTAATTTAATCCTTTCGATATCCTTGTGCATATCCCATTTTATACACAAGCTCAAGTAACTTGCCTCAAAGCAAACACTCATTTAGTGTATGGCTAAGCTTTTATACCACTGAGTCTGAAACCCACATATTATTTGCTCTAGAGTCTATTTTCCATAATAGGTTAAAACAAACTTATACTAACAAGTCTTTTGCCAGGAAGACATTTAGGACAACCCTCAGTAAATTAAAGTGATTGCATATTTAGTTTGTTTCAATCTAAATCCTAGTTAGTCAGATATACCCAGCTTTGGGGACAATTCTGTATTCCTCGGAAATGCCAAATTCCTTGGAATTCCAACCCAAGAAGTAGGCCATAGGCAATTTCGCCCTGTCCTTTCCACAATAAGATGCAAACCCAAGAGTTTGAGAGTAGCCTGGCTAATTAGGTCTTTGTCAAACAATAGCCCTTTTCTTTAAATCTGTGGCTTCTCACCCAGAAGATAAAAAGCAATTTCAGTTCAAGACTTTTACTTAATTGGTTTGCACCCTCACAGGGACCTCCTGGGCTCCTCCTGCATATCCTCACATCAGAGTGTAACCACAGTTCTTTGCCTCCCAGCATAGCATAGTTCTTCTAAGATTTATGCATGGCTTTCATGTTCACCCATTGAATTAAATCTAAAAGCTTTGCTCCTTTTAGCTTCAACTACCTTCCCTGAGGAAAGCACAGCTTTGGAAACTTGTGCATGTCAAAGGAAGTTTGTTTACCCTTAGAAAAGTCCAGTAAAATTAACAGTGAAGCAATTCTTTTGTGCCCTTTGGCAGCCCCTATGGCTAAAGGCCTCAAATCACAATAGCCCCAGTCACCCAACCTTGAAAGCAAGACTTACAGTCCCCAAAATAGTAATATTAAAATCCTTCCACTGTCAAATGTGAACTGTTTCTATAGGTTACTGGTATTTTTCAACTCACCTCATTAAGCAAGCCCTAATTTAGCAAGTATTATCTTATTTGTAAAATAAATGGTGATACAGTTTTAGACCTGAAGATACTTGTGATCATTTTTTCCATCTGCTTCATTTTTTCCAGATACTTAATCTAAGGCCCAGAGGGTTCAAGTGTCTTTTCCAGTTAGTGGCAGGGTGGGTCCAGCTAAATAATCTTCTCAATTATTTTCAGTGTTCAAATAAAAATGATTTTAAAAGAAAAGGATAAAAAAAGAAAAACCTCTGTTAAAAACTAGGATTGCACTAAATGACAATTTTGGCTCCAAATGACTATGTGGGTAAGAAAACGAGTAGAAAAGGAAGCACAGTAAATGGCACTTAATCCAATAAATGTTTTATTCTCTGAGTGACAGAGCACTGCACTCATGACACATTGACATGAATCCTCCTTTCACTAGAGCTATTTTCTCCATAAGATGAATCAGATTTACTGGTATGTACCATCCAACCAATGAAACAACACCCTTATTTTGTAGAGAATGGTTGCTGTGTTATTGGTAGAGCAGCAATCAGCAATGTGCATCTGCAAATCTGCGAGGTACAAATAAACACCATGGAAACCAAGACAAATTTGTAAGCAACTAAATCTTCACCTTTTTTTTTCTTTTCCAGGTAATAAGGGTCATCAATTCAGGAAACAAATCCCTAGCTCTCTTAACAATCTAATTTGAAATCAGCTACAGAAAAAGGAGCCTTAGAAAGAAGTTGTGGCCTAGACAGGGTGGTCACAAACGCAGCAATGGCACCCAAACTTGCTCTGAGCAAGGATGTACTCAAAGAGACTTCAGGCAACAGAAGGCAAATTTGTTGCCCTTATACTCTGGCAAGGAATAAAGACTATGGAAGGATAAAAGCTTAAGCGCAGACAGTTCTCCAGAGTTCTCTAAGGCTTCCAGGAAGCTAGGAGGAGCCCACAGAGGCCAGTTACTGACTGGGTCTAACTGGGCTCTACTCTACTCACCCTTGCCCAATTTCAAAAGGAGGTTCTGGAACCAGGTACCAAATAAGAATACCAGTAGTTTAAAAAACATGGCATTTTAATGAAATATTGAAACTAATAATCATCATCTCATATAAAACTATAATTCTTTGAGAGAGTACAACCAAGAATAAAGCTAAGTCCTCCCTTTTGCTTTACCCAGAAACTATTTTATCAAGTGACTGTAAAACATAGACATTGTTTGTCATTTAGTTTAAAAGACTTCAGCACCATTAATGATCAGGATGCCATGACTGTGCACAGGTTTTAATCTATACCCTGAGGTTAGTTCAATCACTTTTTGATGTGATTTTTTTTGGGGAGGGCGTACCAGGGACTGAAACAGGGGCACTCACTCACTGAGCCACATCCCCAGCCCTTTTAATTTTATGTTGAGACAGGGCCTCAATAAGTTGCTTAGGACCTCACTAAGTTGCTGAAGCTAGTCTAGAACTTGTGGTCCTCCTGCTTCAGCCTCCTAAATTGCTGAGATTACGTGCACCACCACTCCCAGCTAATGTGATCTTTTTTTTATACCTATCTCAGGATGAGAATGAAAAGGGAAGTTCTAGTAAGAGCAGAGACTGGGGTAAACCCCCAGGAGCAAGTTGTAGAATGCTTCTGAGCTTCTTGCCAATAAGTGTTTGTAGATATAGCAGAATGTAATCTGAGACTTCCTTTCATTGTCATATAAAGGTTTGATGGGAAAGGACCCATGGCCCCCAGGGCATTAGCCATCAGAAGCTACCAAGAGTATTTTTCCAACAGAATCTGACAATTGTTGAATAACCAAATAGCTCTGGGGTATGTGCATCACAAAAGGAGAAAAGGGAAAAAAGAGTATCTACCTACAATATGGAAAGGAGGTCAAGAAAAGGGAAACTTTCAAAGGAAAGAAATAAAAGAGTTAAATTGTCTTTAAATGATCTTTGTCCTGGAAGATGTTACTCACAGCTACAGGCATGAACAGAATCATTTTGCCAAGTTGGTCTTCTCTTCTAACTTTCTCTTTGTTTCAATAAATACATGACTAAAATGGATTGTGAAGAACAGAATCCTGCTGGGACCTTAATATTATTCCATTACTACTACCCAGTGCACCCATTGTTATTCACCATCTGCTGTTTAGTTGACAAGATAAGGGACACAGTGATTAAGCTCATGGACTCGGGACCAGACTGCCCGATTCTGAAGCTGGCTCTGTCACTCCCCAAATGTGGAATTTTGGATGGTGTTTAACCTTCCTGTGCCTCTATTTTCTCACCTCTAATAGTACTTACCTGTAGGGTTTTGAAGTTAATGGGTGTAATGCACTTGAGACAATGTCTGGCGTGTAAGAAGTATTAGATAAATAATAGTTATCATGCCAGGTATTTCTGCCATAAGTTGACATATATATTCTGGACCAAAAAAACTGTGCTCTGAAAATATAGGGTAAAGGGGAAAAAGAGGAATTGAGGCACCTCTCAATACCTATGCAGTCTGTTGTCAGTGCACTACCAAAAACTAGAGCTGGCATAGCTTGGAAGACCCAAGCAGTCAACTTACTATAGCTAAAGTTATCTAGCAGATGTATAAAATATGCAAAGGCAATAGAAAGGAAATGTTAGTGAAAGGTCTGAGCTAAATAAACTCCATGACAGGCTTCAGACCCTCCAGAAAGACTAGTAGGCCTGAGTTTAGATCCCAGGAAAAGCCTCACATTGCTCAAGCTAAAGCCACTCTGGGACCACCCTCAGAGCAGACAATCAAAGAAGTTAAAAATCACATACCTGGCATTTCTGAGGTCTGAGTCTGCCTAAACCCCACGTGAGTCACTTAAACTCACCCTGTAGTTGGTCATTTTCAAAAAATTCCCAAAAGCCATGATTGGGTCCCGCCAAATGTTACAGACATCCCTCAAACTCTGAATGGTCACTCTTGTCACCATAGGTGTTGTACGATTGTAATTGGTGCTTGTGTAATGATGCGATGCATACGTCATGTCCACTACCTCCACCTGTCCCCTCCCCCTATAAAAACCTGCTCAGCCATTGTTCGGGGCTCTCTGCACAGACTCGCTGCATCGGCGAAGTCTGAGAGACCGAGCTTAAGCCCCAATAAAGGCTCTTTGCTTTTACATACGTGCCTCGGTCTCCCTGGTGGTCTTTGGGAACTCCATGATCGGGGCATAACAGTTAGCAATAGATTGGGATGAGCACTCTGGTGGGTAGTAAGAAAATGCAGGTGGACACAACTCTGAGCCAAAGGTGCTGCTGTTGAAGGGATCCCAGGAGGTAAGCAACTCCCCAGGAATCCTGTGCCAGACAAGGCCAGGGCAGTCCTCTGGGAAGGGGGCCCCATGTCTGGGCACATGCTCTAAATATTCACAAAGCACAGCAAAAAAGTGGGGGCTGGGATTGTAGCTCAGCGGTGGAGCGCTTGCCTCGCATGCGTGAGGCCCTGGGTTCGAGCCTCAGCACCACATGCAAAGCAATAAGGTGAAGACATTGTGTCCATCTACAGCTAAAAAAAAAAAAATTAAAAAAAAATGCTTCTGCTAACAATTAATCTACTACGAGGTCTACACTGAGTGAAAGAACATTAAGAAACTTACTGCTTTGCCACATTCTTTCACCCAGATTTTTTCAATGCTAAAGTTTTGCTATCCAGTAGCCTGAATCCTTTGTCAGCCTCATCTATAATCTGCGGGGGAAAGAGAAATATCATATTTCATGTATTAGTCTCATCTTAAATTTTTGCATTTTAAATATGAGGAAAGTAAAATGAACTTGCAGCTGGGTGCAATAGCGCAAGCCTGTAATCCCAGCACTTAGGGAGGCTGAGACAGGAGAATCTTGAATTCAAAGCCAGCCTCAGCAACAGCGAGGCACTAAGCAACTCAGTGAGACCCTGTCTCTACATAAAACACAAAATAGTGCTGGGGATGTGGCTCAGTGGTGGAGTGCCCTTGAGTTCAATCTCTAGTACCAAAAAAAGAAAAATGAACTTGCCCAACAGCATATAGTCATGTATAGTATAAGTTCATGGCCCACGCCCAGAGAGTGAGCAGCCTTTCAATGTATTTGTAGAATTAAGAAACTAAACACAGTCAAGGCTGGAGATGTAGCTCAACAGAGCACTTGCTTAGTGTGCATGCACAAGTCCTTGGGCTCAATCTCCAGTACCACAAGAAGGAAAAAGAAATTAAAGTCAATACTTGCAATGTATCATTGATAGCTTAATATTTAAAAATATTAATCTAAATTGTGTGTGTATACTAACTCTATGTCTCCAATCTGATTCTCTAATACACAGAGACAAAAATAATACAAAAATACAAATAACCAAAATTCAAAATTTAATCATACAGCTTTGCCTCCTTTCTGCCCCATTCGTCCCCTGCCAAGACCTGTCTCTGGCTCAGTGGTCCTCTCATTCTCTTTACTTACCCCACCTCCCACCTCTGGACAACTAGTCCTCAGCCAAACCCTCAAGGTCCACAAAGAACACCTTATGTTTTGCTTCTAACACCAGTCTTCCTCCTGTAGCTCCAATGTCACTCACTCTCTCCAACCAGAACTCCTTACACGTTCTCATACTTCTTCCTTATCCAGACAGTCATTCAGTCACTGAGTTATGTGGGTTTAAGTCTCTCTCATTCCCACATTACTGACCTTCATCATCTCTCTCCTGGAGACTATAAGTCTCCTTTCCTGCCAACATTTAAGCTACTAAAGTGACCTCCCTAAAACAAAGCCATCATGTCACCCTGCACACATGTCAGGCTGTCCATTATCTGACCTGCATTATTATTAGTCTGCTCTCCTACCTCATGCCTTAATCCTATTAAATTATCTAAAGGTCCGTAAACATGCCAGATTGTTTCTTAAGTTTTGAGTCTTTGACTCATAAATCTCCCTGTCTGAAAGAGGCCTTCTATACTCCTTACCTCAGTGCTATAATCCAGTCTACTTCCTAGCAAACACCTAAGTGTGTAAGATTCTGTTTAAGAGGCATTTCCTACAAACCCACACTGCATCCCTCTTCTGCAGAAGCGCCATGCCTTCCTTTGATCCCCATTCTTCATCATATATGGTTCTGACATGGCCCCCATACCACTCTATTACCCTGTCTTAAGGGTACAAATAACTCTACTAGACTCTAGCTTCTTAAGACAAGAATTCTATCTAACTCATTTCAGTGTCTAACATTTTTCCTGGCATGTGGGAGATTAATAAATGCTTATTTGCTGAGTAAATGAATGGCATTTATGTATATTTAAGGCATTTATTTCTACACCATCTTGTGGCCATTCCTTGAAATGGCACTTCTCCAAAATCATCAAATCCTATGAATCAAGTACAGTTCCAGTTTTTCCTAGATTTTGTCTTGTTCTAAACTGTCCAAAAAAACTAAAAAAAAAAAAAAAAAAAAACTGTCCAAAGGAAGACTCAACTGATTATATAACTTGGAATAGCTAAATTTTAAATACTGAAATTCAAGAACAATGAAAGCTTAGGGAATCAACTTCTCTCCAGTTGTTTTCTATTAAACAATTGTGGCTCTTACAGGTAAGAGAGAAGTTTCCTCTGTTAACAGTTCCTTTTAGAAAAATAGCTACGTTCTAGTAGATATTTCTAGAGTTTTTATTGGACTTTTCATCATTTGTTTCGTACTGTTGTGCAAATCAATTCAAATGTTCCTTTCTATGTATCAGAGACAAATTGGAGTCATTTTAAGCAAATAACTTGTTTTATTTCCAAGAAGTAGGTCCCCAAAATGCCTTTAAACATTACAAATGTTTTCTTTTTAAAATCAATGAGCCCAGTCGACAATCTGTCTTTTATCCAAATTCCTGCCTAATTTCTTCCGATGCTTTCTTGATTAAAGCCATGTGTTATCATAAGAGCACTTTTTTTGGTCAACATTCCATTCTAATTCTCTTACTTGCAATTCACAAAGAAAAGTGTCTTATTATCCAATGAAAATGCATCAGAAGCATTTTAAATAGAATTTTATAAACACTCTTCATTTACAGAAATTCCAAACTAGGAAATAGGGGAGATATTTTTTGTTGTTGTCTTTTTTTAAAAGACTCAATCTAGAGGGCTGGGAATGTGCCTCAGTAGTAGAGCGCTTGCCGAGCATGCTCAAGACCCTGGGGTTCAATCCCCAGCACCAAAAACAATCAGACTCACATCTTAGCCTAGAAATTTAACTTTACACATGTTAAATAACTCATGCTCTTCTAATGTTCTGTATTGATCCATTCATAAACTTATTGATTACTTACTATGAGTTTAGCCTATACTAGTCATGTAGGGAGAAGATGAGTAGATATAAGAAGCATAAAATCCCTCCCAAATTCAATAAAACTAGTTGGTAAGATTTTTTGAAAACATGAGCAGTTTGAGAACTACATTCTTCATTTTAAATAATGATTTTAAGGTTCAATCATAGAGATATGGGGTAGAATACACAGAGCCATCCGGGAAAGAAAGATGGAGGTTAAGTTGGAAACTGAAAACAAAGAGTCAAGAGTTTGCTTTTCAGGGGCTGAGGCTATAGCTCAGTGGTAGAGTGCTTGCCTCGCGTGCATGAGGCCCTGGGTTCGATCCTCAGCACCACATACAAAGCAATACAATAAAGACATTGTGCCCATCTATAACTAAAAAAAATTAAAAAAAAAAAAAAAAGAGTTTGCTTTTCAGGTGAAATGCCCACTTAGGCAAAGGTGCAAATGAGCACAGTGTGTTTCAAAAGCATCACTTTTTCTAAAGTGCTGTTAGTGTGAGGGAGAATGTTGCAAAAGAATATTGCATATCAGGGCAACAGAGGGAGACTTAAGTGAAGGTTTGAGTCTCATCCAAACTTCCACAGATTTATGAAAAACCTTCTTCAGGAAGCAAATCAAAAGCCAAGAACGCTTACAGATTTGACAAATCTAAGGTCCATCAAATATTAATGGTAGCGGAGTAGGGATGTAGCCAAGTGGTAGAGCACTTGCCTAGCATACCAAGGACATGGGTTTAATCCCCAGTACTGAGAGGGGAAAATTAGTGGTAGTAATATTGGGAAGATGACAAGTAAATGAAACATGTCAAAGAAAAACAATTATATTTTAATTGTGGCAGAATAGCTGGGAGGAAAGAGCTTTGAAAGAAGATGGTGAGTACAGTGGGTCACCTGAATGGAGATACCTGCAGAAGGCATGGAAGGTGTCCTCCCATCCACCATGTTTCCTCCCTGGGCATGGAGGTCCAGTAAGGAACCCCTTGGTCTCTTTCCCATCTCCCAGCTTACTCCTCACCATGGGAGGTAAATGGAGGAATTTGGGAACAAAACCTGGATGGGAAAACATGGCTCCTTCCTCTTCTCATAATCGCTGATAGAAACTCCTAGCAATTAGTTCTTTCAGCTCTACTCTGTCTTGCTTAAGTTTCAAAGGGGCTGTCTTAATTTTAGATTCTGTACTAATAAGCTCATGTTCCACAACTAATAGCCATATTTTCCAGTTCCTACTTTAGTAGTAATAAAGATGGCATTTAGGTCTTCATCTATCCTACTCCTAGGGTCTCCCTGTTAGGATCTCAGGTATGGAGGATAGCACTATTTATCAGTCTCCTAAAACCTCAGTAATGTCCTTCAGGCCATGAAATCACACAGAGATGCTGATTGAAGAACTAGAAACATAGACGTCAGAACTGAAACTATATTCCCTAAGAGCGAGTATAGAGAAGTAAGAGCAGACAGTGGTGGAGAGATGAATGGCCAAAGAAGAGTCATTAAAGGATTGTAATGCATCCCAAGCCAAAAGTCCAGCCCAAGCAAAGTCAGGAAACTGGGGGCTATATGGAGAAAAACAGCTAACCTCACACTACTTAAGGTTCTCCAGAGAAACAGAACTAAGAGGATAGATAGATGGACAAACAGACAGATAAAAACAGATATTTCCATAATAGAGATTTATTATTGGAATTAGCTCATGTAATTATGCCATGTGCAAGTTGGAGACTTGTCAGTTCGAGTCCAAAGAAAACTAATAATTATAGGAGATGAGAGGTAATTTCAAGATCTCAAACTTGCATAATGCAAAAGCTGAAAATGCCATTAAAAGAAGTAGAGAAGTAAAGAAGATAAATTTGTTGGCGGTGGGAGGGAGTTCATATTGAGCTTGATTTTGTCACATATATACACACTCTACACCTAGTGCCAGAATGTCCTCCATAAAAATAGCAGATTATGTTGTCAACTCCAAATGCCTAAATACATCAATTTGTCTTACATGTCACTTTTTTGGGACAGTGCCCCACTTTAACTTTGGCTTCCATACAGATGCTCCTGTAAATCCCTTACATGGTTCAATAAACATGGACTATGAAACAACATTCTATCCCACTGATGCCAAAACAAAACACCCCAGGATAAATGCAGTTTTGCAGATTGTTTCACAGTCCAGCAGTTGCTATTTCATGTTCAAAATCAGAAGACTGATCCTTTTCATTACAAAACAGCATATGCACATCCATCAAACTTATTTCATTCCTTATATGGAAGGTGACTCAGAGCCAAGAAATAGGTTGACCTTCATTTTTCTACTCTAAATCTATTTCATTTCAATTCAATGCAACTCAATTTAACAGAAATTTATTTGATGCCTATTACTGCCAGACACCAAGGACCAAAGGTGCGTAAGCAAGATGCCTACCTTTAAGAGACTCAAAGTCAAACAGGTGAGACAACTACATTCATACATAAGAATAATAACAAAAGTTATATAATAGAAGTATTATAAAATGCTGTAAAAAATAAACAGTGGAAAACATTATTTCTTTCTTTGTTACTCACAGAAATAAAATTACAGAATACTGTTCATTGAAAGTGCATATAAAGATGTTTAATATGAAGAATGTAATCTGCTTATAATTTTGTGCAAAGTTAGAAAAATTATGATTGTAACAATTTTTTTTTTTCTATTTGCCTCAACAAATGTTTTCAGTGAATAGTGTGTACAGCTTCTGAAAATTTGTTTTTTCCTGTTATGTTCAATACCATGTATTAAAATGCAACTTTTGGGGAAAAAAAAATAAAGAAGTAGACATGAAAAAAAAAAGAAAAAAAATTACAGAATAGAAGTAACATTTGAGATGGAAAGAATTGACACTTTGTGGCTGCATTCTGGCCTGAGTACTTTATGCAGATTTTCTTACTAAATACACTTTTTTAAATGAGGAAACTAAGCTTCAAATGAGATCTTAATCTAGGTCTTCCTACCTCCAAAGATCATGCTCTTTCAGATGAGTAATAGTGATTCCAATAGACGATAGGGAGACAGGGCTTGCGGCTGAAGGAGAAGCAGCAAACACAGACCCACAACTGTCTGCTACATGTAAGAGAAGCAATCAATACAATGTGACCAGCACAGGGACAATGATTAGAATACTGACCAAAGGTAAGTTTGGGAAAGTCATCTGGGACTAGGTTGGGAAGAATCTTCTAATTGCTGCAAGTGATCCGAAATAAAATGTGGTGTTCCAGTGATTTTCAAACTACGCTAGAAAGACAATAGCCATTCAAGAAGTTCTACAAGTTTATATATATGAGGAGCTTTGGTAGGATTTATTTCAAGAATAAAAAAGAGTTCTAGCCAGGCACGGTGGTGCACGCCTGTGATCTTAGCATTTTGGGAGGCTGAGACAGAAGAATCATGAGTTCAAAGCCAGCCTCAGCAATGAGGCGCTAAGCAACTCAGTGAGACCCTGTCTCTAAATAAACACAAAGATAGGGCTGGGGATGTGGCTCAGTGGTGGAGTGCCCCTGAAGTCAATCCTCGGTACCCACCCTCCCAAAAAAGAGTCCCATTTGTAAATATAATGTTTAGGGAAGACCAACAGGAGCAAATGAAAAGTCATTACAGACTTAAGAATAAAAATGAGCCGGGCACAGTGGTGCACGCCTGTAATCCAGCACTTAGGGAGGCTGAGACAGGAGAATCGCGAGATCAAAGCCAGCCTCAGCAAAGGCAAGGCACTAAGCAACTCAGTGAGACCCTGTTTCTACATAAAACACAAAATAGGGCTGGGGATGTGGCTCAGTGGTCGAGTACTCCCAAGTTCAATCCTCTATACCAAAAAAAAAAAAGAAGAATAAAAATGAAAGCATCCCATATGTACTTTTCAAAAGACAAATATGGTGGCTGAGTGGAAGACATGCCATTTAAGGAAATAACTTGAGCTGTAGACCGGACAGGAGGCTTCTGAAAGAATAAAAGATAGAGCCATTTGGGTTCTAGGTAGATACAGACAGTGATAATAGGATGGATTCAAGAATTAAGATAAAATAGAACTCCATGATAAAAGTGCTGTGGGGAGTAAGTTATAAAAAAAGAATCACGAATGAATGACTTCAAGCAACTGAGTAGTGATACCACTAAAATAGAGAAAGTGGTAGGGGGAGCAAACTCTAGAGATAACAATTGGTTCAGCTTTGTTTTGTTTGTTTTGTTTTGACTGCAGTTTGAGGTAACTGCAGGACACACGAAAGGAAGTATGATAAAGTAGCTGGATCTGTAAATCTGGAGCATTGGAGAGTGGTGCTGAAGGTATTTTCATAGAGACAAATAATTCTGCCCCATATACCCTCTTCCCTTCTTCCTTTCAGTTATTAAATGAGTAGTTTTTGTAGAGGATGTGGCCACTCTTATCCCAGCCTCTCTTAAAGTTACACCTGACTATATGCTATTAATGCAATATGGGCAGAACCATTGTGTACTACTTCTTTAGAAGGGAAATCTTGATCTTCACTTTCTGGGTCATGATGCTGTTAAAGTACTTTGAATTGTGAAGCTAAGGACAATACCTTAGGGGATGGTAGAGCAACAAAAGCAACTCAGTGAGACCCTGTCTCTAAACAAAACACAATATAGGGCTGGGGATGTGGCTCAGTGGTTGAGTATCCTTGAGTTAAATCCTGGGTACCAAAAGAAAAAAGAAAAGAAAGGAAAAGAAAACTGAGTTCTTTGATGACTTTATAGAGCAGACAGACCCATCTACCTCTTATTGCAGCAGCTTGGTTTCACTTTGACCAGTACAGGGGTCATCAGCCTACTAGTTGAAACATGAGGATGAAGGAGCTCACACAGAAAAGAAGGAAAGAAAACTTAGGGGAGGGGCTGGGGCTTCAGTCCAGTGGTAAAGCACTTGCCTAGCATGTGTGAGGCACTGGGTTCAATCCTTAGTACCACATAAAAATAAATGAATAAAATGAAGGCATTCTGTCCATCTACAACTACAACAAAAATTTTTTAAAAAAAAGAAAAGAAAAGAAAGAAAGAAAACTTAGGAGAGGGCTCTATTGGTATAGCTAACATGAACAAGACCCTGGACTCAATCCCTAGTAGAAAGAAAGAGAGAGAGAGAGAGAGAAAGAGAGAGAGAGAAGAAAAGAAAAGGAAGAGGGAGAGGGAGAAAGGAAGGAAGGAAATAAAGAAGGAAGGAAAGGAGGGAGGAAATTTAGGGGAGCCAGTCTTGGTGGCACACACCTGTAAACCCAGTAACTTGAAAGGCTGAGGCAGGAATATCGCAAGTTTGAGTCCAGCCTAAACAACTTAATCAAGACCCTCTATCAAAATGAAAAAGGGCTTAGCTCAGTGGTAAAGTGCCCTTGGATTTAATCTCCAGTACCAAACACACACACACGCACACACAAACAATGTAGGGTAGTATATTAATCGGTATTAATCAACTCTACATCACTGTGATCAAAATATCCTACAAGAACAACATAGAGGAGGGAAAGCTTATTTTGGCTCACAGTTTCAGAAGTTCAGTCCATGCTTGACCAATTTCACTTTGGGCCCAAGATGAGGAGGAGCTTCATGGCAGAAGGGTGTGGCAGAGGGAAGCTGCTCCACTTAGGCAACCAGGAAGCAAGAGGTGGCGGCACAGAAGGGAAGATGAACATTTCCAGGGCATGCCCTCTGTGACCCATCTCCACCACCTTTGTCCCACCTGCCTACAGTTAGCACCCAGTCTATTCAAACAAGCATGGACTGATCAGATTACAGCTCTCACAATCCAATCATTTCACCTCTGAATATTCCTGCATTAACACAGGAGCTTGGGGAGTGGGGTGACACCGAATATCCAAACTGTAACAGGGAGCAAGATAATGAACAGCAACCTCTAAAAGGAGAATGGAGTGCTGGACACAGTGGCACACGCCTGTAATCCCAATGGCTTGGGAGGCTGAGGCAGGAAGATCAAGGGTTCAAAGCCAGTCTCAGGGACTTAGCAAGGCCCTGTCTCTAAATAAAAAATTAATTTAAAAATTTAAAAAGGAGAGTGGAACTTGTTTTATGAGACTGAAACAGCCACAGGGCAGTTAGGAGATCAAGAAAGAGGAGAGGGCTTCAGAAAGGAAGGCCAATTTAGAAATGCAAAATGGGACAGAAGGAAACTAAAATGAAGATTAAGAAGAAACTAATGAATGAACTTGGTGACTTTCACCAGAACAACGTCAGTGAAGTAGAAGAGTGGCTCGACATTTTATTAAAAGTTAAAGGGAAGGAAAGGAGCAAGTGCAATTGGGAAAAGCTTCTGTTTCAAGAAATAAAAAGAGAAGAGCTGAGGAAAGTGTCTTGAGGGTCAAGTTTAGGAGTTTTTTTATGTAGGCTTAATAAACCCTAACTATGAAGCCAAATTAAAACCTATTGACTCAAAGGAATTAGAAACCAAATAAGGCTGGGCATGGTGGCACACACCTGTAATCCCAGTGACTCGGGAACCTGACATAGTTTGAAGCTGGCCTCAGCAACTTAGAGAGACCTCGGCTCAAAAAAGCCAGGCACGGTGACGCAAGCCTGTAATCCCAGCACTTAGGGAGGCTGAGACAGGAGAATCGCAAGTTCAAAGCCAGCCTCAGCAACCGTGAGGCACTAAGCAACTCAGTGAGATCCTGTCTCTACATAAAACACAAAATAGAGCTGGGGATATGGCTCAGTGGTGGAGTGCCCCTGGGTTCAACCTCCAGCACCAAAAAAAAAAAAAAAAGCCAAGCACTGTGGCACACGCCTGTACTCCTATAATCCTGCTCAGGAAGCCAAAGCAAGAGGATTGCAAGTTCAAACTCAGCCTCAACAATTTAGCAATTTAGCAAAGGCCTAAGAAATTTAGTGAGACCCTAAGAAACTCAGCGAGACTCTGTCTCCAAATAAAATATAAAAAAGGGTTGGAAAAGCAGCTCCGTGGTTAAGTATCCCTGAGTTCAATTACCCATACTTGGGAGTTAGTAGGGGGCAGGATGGAGGAGGGAAAGGAAGGAAGGGGAAAGGAAGGAAGAGGAAAGTAAAGAAAGGGAAGGAAAGATGGTACCAAATACTATCTGACTGTGGCTGGACACCACTTTCTGCCATAATACCAGATTTAAGGTAGGTCAAGGTAAGGTTTGATCCTAACCATAGGACCTCAAATATTAAGAAAATACTTCCTTCCTCACTCTCCAAAAATATCCAAGATGTGTAAATAACTTGGAAATCCAAATTTTTATACTCTTTTCAGTAAATTCTTATGTGGATATAGGTATTCCCAAACTGACATTTGTGTGCCTTCAATACATATTGACTATACAAAACCCATGAATGCACAAATGAAGCGAAGTAAGTGGTGGTTAATTTCCCAGAAGATATGCTATTTCCAGCTACCACATCCCTGCATTCACAACACTCTCATCCAACCTTCCCATCCCCCAAACAGGGCTCCAGGTGCATGCCCTTCTCTAATTGGTTTCTATTCTCTCACTTCCCTCTTAAGTCATCATTTTCCAAGAGAATTGGTATACATATATTCTACTAGGGTCAGTACCTTCTACTGAAAAGGAACATAAACTGCAACCAAAGGAAGAAATATATTTTATGTGTAATTAGCTTGTCCATGTTTTCAATATCTAGTCCTATTTTCTGAATTCTGTAGTCATATGTCAAAGTCAAAAACACCTAAGTAAATACTGTTCATCCATATTGGAACCACATCTTCAGATGTTTGTTTATACTAATTGATTATAATTTATTTATTCTACTAATTAGATAACATTGCATTGCTCAGTTTTTTTTTTTTTTAACCTAAGGAAATTTTAAACCCACATTAAAGATTTTTGCAAAAAATATTTGGTAGCTGTTTTGCAATTTTGTTAGCATAACAGAATTTCATGAATCACTGTTTACCACTTTCTACAACAGTATTTTTTATATGGCATGATGGTATCAGCACATATAATTTCTTATGTCATCAGATATAAGAAATTTTTTTCTGAAATGCATTGATGTGTTTAGTGTAAAGATAAGTTGATGGGGCTGGGGTTGTGGCTCAGTGGTAGAGCACTTGCCTAGCATGTGTGAGGCACTGGGTTCAAGTCTCAGCACCACATATAAATAAATAAAATAAAGGTCTATTGACAACTAAAAAAATATTTAAAAAATAAACAAATAAAGATGAGTTGAATGCATTATTCCTCTTATTACACTCTTATTTTCTCTCCTCAGCCCATGACATGAACTGCTTGTTAATCCTGGTTCCATGTTTTTTGTAAGCAAACAATGTCATAATTTTACAGATATTGAAAATCAAATAACCAATTGCTTCCTTCATTGACACCTAGGAAGTTTAGCAACAAATCAATGTCCTTCCCCTGAAAATGCATAAAGTTTTGAGGTATATATTTTTCATAACTAGACTCACTCCGAAATCCATTCTACATCCTAATCCTTATCTTTGCCTTAGCTATATTAATCTATTTTTAATTTAGCTTTTTCCTTGCTCTATATGTATCTTTGTGAGTTTCCTCAAGTTTTAAGCAGGGAAGAATATAAATGGGTAGATCAACTGATGAATGACTGAAATACATACCTGATACTGTGAGGATTTCCATTCTAAGACATGCATTTGCAAATGCTAGTATAGCTCCTGTACCAGTGATAGATGTAGAGATGGCTCTTACCCTCAAGAACTTTACTGTGGTATAGGTAATCCATAGAATAATTAATAATGCATGGTAAGATGTGATTGCTGTAATAATAGAGTGCAATGAAAATCTTATCTGGCACAGACTGCAGTGCCAATCTACACTAACGACAGAGAAGGCTAAACCCCACTTCACTGCATGGTTGGAGCTGTCAGGTAACTCAGTATACATTGTTATTTACCATTCTGGCTCACTTCAGAGGTAGTACTGTCCCCAAAATAGGGAAAAGATATATAAAACTTTTTTTGCATTTTATATTCTTTTTTGCACTGTATTTTTTCATTTATTTGTATTAGTGCATTGTAATTATATGTAATAGTGGGATTTGCTGTTACATATTCACACATGGACACAACATAATTCGGTCAACTCAAATATAACTTTTACAGATATATTCCAGTCTTGTGATTCTAAGATAGTAGTCATAAAGAAAATTTTTCTATACATCTTGAAAAGCATTCAAGATATTACTTTACTTTTCAGAATAACTTTGTTGTGTTGTTCTAGTAAAAAATATAAATATATATATATACACACATATATATAGTATGCATAGGATATATATATATTATATAATGCATAGCATAGTATTCTAAATATTTACAGAAACATAACTTTTTCTTACTATCCAGTTTGGAAAGATTATTGCTCTAAAGTCTAAAGAAACTAAGTTCCACATAGATATTAGAGAAAGAATATTAAGGAAAATTTTGATTTAAGAGACATTTAGCATCAGCTCTAAGAGCTGGGGATGTGGCTCAGTGGTAGAGCACTTGACTAGCATGTTCAAGGCCCTGAGTACAATCCCGAGTACAGAAAGAATGAAAGAAAGAAAGAGAGAGAGAGAGAGAAAGGAAGGAAGGAAGGAAGGAAAGAAAAAAAGAAAGACATAGACATAAACATAGAATCATAGACAATAGAATTCTTGGTACCTTTCCCATATGCTAATGTGTATTAAAGATAAGGATGGGTAGGATGGATTATGAAATGATTATTGCATTTAATATTTTCTAACACAGAACATCTCAACATTTCATGGGCCACTAGAGTTTCAGTTTGAAAATCTTGCTCTTGGGGCCTCTTTATATCCCTGTTGAGAGTTCTCAGATAGAAAAAATATAAGACCTTAATAGAGCTTTTATTATTTGGGTGAAAATAGAAAAGAGAATTGAGGAAGAAGTGTGACTTTAATATGAATTAAAGTCAAAACAAAATCCCTTAGCAAATCTGAGTCGAATATCTGGATAATGCTAATTATCCAAGGATGTCTACCTCCTAATCCCTGGAATCCATCAATTATACCTTACAAGGCAAAAGGGACTTTGCAGATGTGACTAAATTGAAGTTTTCTAGAAGGTAGATTATCCTGCATTATCCAGGTAGGCAACACATCACAAGGGTTCTATGGGGTGGGGGATCAAAGTGGTAATGACAACTGAGGTCTGGAGTAATGTGCTTTGAAGATGGAGGAAGGGCCAGGGATCAAGGTAGGAAAACAACTCTGAAATCTGGAAAAAGCAAGAAAACAAATTCTCTGCTAGAACCTTCAGAGCGGCGACAGTTCTCCAGACACCTTGGCTTCAGCTTAGCGAAACTCATTTTGAGCTTCTAATCTCCAGACTGTCAGAGAATAAATTTGTGTTGTTTTAAGTCACTAAATTTGTAGAATTTTCTTACAGCAGCAATTGGAATATTCATATAATCTTTTAAATAGTTTAAGGTAAAGAAATTTTTTTTGTACTAGAGATTTACCACTTTACCACTGGACTATAACCCAGTCCCTCCCCCGCCCTTTTTTTGGGGGGGTGGGGGAGACAGTATCTCCCTATATTGCCCAGTCTGGCCTCAAACTTGCAAGCCTCCTGCCTCAGCCTCCAGAGTTTCTGGGATCTCAGGCAAGCACCACTGTACCTGGCTGGTAAAGAAATAATTCCTATGAATCATGAATCTATCTTTCAAAGGTAAAGTCTATTGCTTTCTTCAGTTTGAACAGTATTTTAAGAGATGCAACATGCATCTGTTGACATGGAAAATTTTAAGAGCTGGAGGGGGTAGCTCAGTGGTATAGCACTTGCCCAGTATATTCAAAGTCCTGGGCTTAATATCCAGAAATGCAAAATAATAATAATAATAATTTGGAGTAAAGGTCATTCACCTCTTACTCAAACATGTCTTCCTCTATTGACTTTTTTATAAAAGTACCTATTATTTTAATAGAAAAATGATTAGTCTAAATTAATAAAAATAGTTTTGGTTTGGATTTTCAGTGGGATCTATGGTCATTCCTGACCTGTGAAACATTCATACATCTTCCCACAGCGCAAAATAACCGGTCTTTCAGTAAAGCCACAGATGGTTAGGCAAGGGTATTCATTAAGTGGGAAAATAAGGTTTAACCTACACCTAAGAATGACTTAATTGGATATAGAATGTTTTGTGAGTGTAGTTATTCAAAGGATGGAGGGGACAAGTTATGAGGCCACTGAGCATATTTCAAGAAACAGAAGGCCTCTTCCTCCTCATTCCACCAAAGAAGAATAATCTTATAGTTTACCAATTTCCTTATGAATAAAGATTGTTTCAAGCCTGGCATCCTTCATCTGGGACAATACGAAAAGACATTCCATAGTTTCCAAAAACCTTCTCAAATCAAATAACTCTTCTTGGAAGAAGCTTAGCTTCATCTCAAACATATATGTCCTTGTCAACATTTTTTCATTTGTTATTAATTACACACATTTACTGACCACATAAGATGAGTACCCTTAAAGCCTCCATCTAAGAGTAAAATTTTAACAATAATAATAATTTGAAAAGTTGTTCAGCTTTGTAAATATGCATTGTGAGTTTTTTCTTTTATCACACACTTGCTTAAAGACTAAGATGTGGTGGCTGGGTTTCTAAAAATAGTACATCCAGTCTTTTACTTGGGGCAGTGAAGGACCAGATCTGCCATAAAGGGGGTTTTCATATGCATCTAGATTATAAGGTTAAGAGCAAACAGGAATATGTAATTTCTTCTCTAAAAGAGAAGAAACCAGCCCTAAAGGCATTTAAGAGGGCAGTTGTCAGTACTTCCGGAAGTGTCCTTTGTGCAGCTCTTTGGGGAAAGAAAATATTTTAGTGAAGCTAAAAGAAATCAATACTCAAATAGAACTGTAGGAAAGATTTGAGTTTAAAATTCCACTAACCTCTACTTTGACCATTTTAAATGACGATGCTTCTGAGAGGCAACTGAATGAGTGATGATGAGCTTACATTCTGCCCCACACTACCTGGTTTGGAATTCTAGCCCTGCTAGGTAACTTTGAGCAAATTACTTAACTTCTCTGATTCCCCGTCTGTAACATGAAGTTGATAGTACTAGCACACACCTCTTAGGACTGTTATTAGGATTGTATACGTGGATATATGTAAAGTGCTTGGCACAGCACCTAAGCATAGCAAGAAACTCCATATGAGTTTGTTAGTTCTTATTGTTTTATCTTTGCATATTTCTCTTCCTAAATGAATCTTAACAATGTTAGCTGTCAGCTATACTCTCTTCTTTGATACTGTTGGGCTACATTTATGGACCTTCTAGGAACTTAAACCTTGGCTCTAATTCCTCTCCTACCACTCCCTACCTAATCTTCCCCTCCATCCAGGACTTTGACTTTCTAGAGAACAGAATTCATAACTTTTCCAGAATTTACACAGGCACTTCAGCACTGAACCCACCCCTCTTCACGAGGTTAAGCTTTTTTAAGATGGGCTAAGTGTAGCCTTCCTAAGGAGCACCCCATAATATTAATGCTGAGTGGAAAGCTGCATCTGAGGATTGCATTGCCTCCATCCATGCCAGCTGACACTCTCTCCATCATCCACCTCCTTTCTGCCATGCTCTAGGCCAGTCCACAAGAGTCACCAGGGGAGAATGCAGATTCCTAAGCCTCCTCAGATTTTGACTCAGTAGAAGAGACAGAGCTCCAGGAGAATCTCTGCAGGTGGTCTACAAGCTACACTCCAGGAACCCTGCTCATCCAAGCAGAGGTGCTCAACTTTGTACCAGCTGCTGGAGGAAGGACAAGAACCAGGACTATGTCTCACTCATCTCTGTACCTCCAGCCCAAGGCATCAGAGCTAGCAACAGTAGTTGCTTAATACTTTTTTATTTATTCTTTGTAAATATGTATGACAGTATATTTTGACATATATGGCATATCACTTATTCTAATTAGGATCCTATTCTTGTGGTTGTACGTGATGAGTTTCACTGGTCGTATATTCATATATGAGCATAGGAAAATTATATCTGACTCATTCTATTGTCTTTCCTATTCCTATACCTCCTCCCTTCCCTTCATACCCCTTTGTCTAATTGAATGAACTTCTATTCCCCCCCCCCCCGCCCCCTTATTGTTTGTTAGCATCCACATATCAAAAAGAACATTTGGCCTCTGGTATTTGGGGATTGGCTCATTTCACTGAGCCGTGATAGTTTCCGGTTCTTAATACATTATTGTTGAATGAATGACAGCAAGAGGGAAAACACTTGCCCCTCATAGGTGGGAACAACAACCCATTGCTCCACAGAGCAATACAATACCCATTGCTCCACAGAGAAGTACAATATTGGCAGGGAAAGATCACAAATAGGCATTTTAAAGAGGTTTCCCCCTGAAAAAGTCCCAGGCGTAAAGGATGTAGAAGGTAAAATTTCAACTGCTACATATAATTCTTTTAAAAGTCATCCTTCAATCAAAACAAAGAAAAAAAAATCTCTACATCCAGGACAAAGAGTACACAGTGGACCTTTCTAGCCTTAACACTGGGTCCCTGAACTTTGAGTTAGCTTGTCATGGACTAATTGTAAAATAATTGAAAAAAATAAACTATGTCCTTGTTCTTAGATGTTTCTCCTTTAATTAATTAATTTATGGGTGTTCATTTTGGTTTTTGCTGTTCTGGGGCTAGAACCCAGGGTCCTGTGCATGCTAGGCAAACAATCTATCACTGAGATATACCTTATCCCTATCCTTTAATTTATATGTTTCTAGTCCTTTAAGACAGTGTGCCATTCTATGAAAATTTCTAATATTCCAAGTTTCAATTAATACCGGATGGCATTCATCTTAACCAAGACACACTTTAATACTTTAGGACAACCATTCAAATTTGTCAAAATATTTAGCATCTCTTCAAAGAGTCAGCACACACTCAAGATAACCTTACATCAAAATAGACAGAAGGCACACACTAGAGTGACCAAAAGTTGCTCCTGTTTTTCAGGCTGTTCCTGAAATATGTGCACACTCCTTCAGCAGATTTCATTGAAAAGTAGCCTGATCCTAAGCATCAGGAAGCCAATTATCCTTTTTCAGTCTCCTGTGCCAACTATAGGTTATCTTCAGCACACTTTTCCAATCACTTTACCTTTCTGAATTTAGTATATCTAAAAACTTGGGATCCGTGAATGCAAATATACTGCTTGTCAGATGTTACCTAGGAACACAGGGAAAAGCAATGATGTAATGCTGTAAAGGATGGCCGTATCAATCACAGGGACAAAGTGCTATCCAGGGAGGGTGCAAAACATCTTCTCACTTCATGGACAGATGGTGCTTTTGAGAAGTGAAAGATGATAGGATGAAAGCAGAAAGCAAGAAGAGAAGATACCAGAAGCCTAATGTCCATAGGGGAAGGAAGAAAAACAGGCTATAGTTAGACAAAGGGAAAACGGGGAACAGAGATAAGGCCAAAGATGTTACAAAGATGAAGAACTTATAGGAGCAAAAAATATCAAGACATAAGAACACAAATTCTCAAGAGTTGTTAGGAAAGATAGCATAGTCCCTTTAAAGCAAATGTCGTTTGCTCTACAGTAAAGTATAAGAATATTAGTCATGATCCTATTTAGTTTTAGTGCTCACAATGAGTTTAGTCAGAACCCTAAGAGTAATTCAGCAGAGTTCCATCAGGACAAATTTCTAGCTCTGAAAATGAACTGGGAGCCATAGAAAATCATTTTGCAGTCCTTAATGGATATAATGGACTTAGGCCATAATAATTGTTGGATGCCAGAAACATCAGGTGAAATATTGCTGGGGAACTTTATAATGGGCTGATCAGACTGACACCACCGAACTCCTCTCCTAAATCACTTAAAGGGCTCCCTGTGGTGATAGAGCAGTAAGAAAGAGCAAGCGCCATCCGGTGGAGGACTCCTGCCAGAGTGCTGAACCTGTACCCAGAGGAAACAATCAGCCCAATCCAGGAAGTGGAGCTTCTATAAAAGACCAGACTTCTTGACAGATAAATGGTTTTCTAAAGGAAGAGAATTACTACAGATAAAAAGAAACCGGGCACAGTGGCGCACACTTGAAATCCCAGTAGATCAGGAGGCTGAGGTAGGATGATCATAGTTCAAGGTCCACCTCAGCAATTTTGCAAGACCCTAAGCAACTCAGCCAGACCCTGTCTGTAAACAAATATTTTTAAAAAGGGCTGGGGATGTGGCTCAGTAGTTAAGCACCCTTGGGTTCAATCCCCAGTACCAAAAAAAAAAGATCAAACAGATACTCCATGCAGACTTAGTTCATCTTTAGTTATACAACAACTACAAGAAGACAGTTTTGAGAAAATAAGGGGAACTGAAAGATGATTGGATATTGAATTATATTAAAAATTACTGTTAGCCAGGCACAGTGGCACACGCCTGTCATCCCAGCGCTTTGGGAGGCTGAGACAGGAGAATCCCTAGTTCAAAGCCAGCCTCAGCAATGGCGAGGCACTAAGCAACTCAGTAAGACCCTGTCTCTAAATAAAACACAAAATAGGGCTGGAGATGTGTCTCAGTGGTCAAGTACCCCTGAGTTCAATCCCCGATACCAAAAAATAAATAAGAATAAAAAATAGTTAATTTTCTGAGACATGACAATGGAACTGTAGTGATATTTTTTTAGTACTGAGATTGAACCCAGGGGCGTTCTACCACTGAGCTACACCCCCTTCATTGTCCCAACAGCATAAACCTCTCTGTTTATTTCTCCGGTGGTTCAAACTGAAACCAAGACCACCTTTCAAAGTGACATAAGTCCCAAGGAGACTTCCCTTACAATACAGCCACGACAGATCACTGTCTGCCCTTACAACCTGCTTGTCTCACCTAGGTGTTGAGAATTAACATGTACTGAGATATCTGCCAGCTGTCCTTAAGGAGATTTTACTTTTTCCTAACTTAAGCTTCAAATAATTTTAAACAGATGAGTGCCTGAACACACATATAATAGTTGGCTCTTTAACCCAATGACTTAAAATTAACTGAAGCAACAATACATATCCTTTAAAAATATTTTTCTGAATTTCTTCCTTTCATTCCCAAATGGAAAATGAAGCAGGGGCACATAACAAGTAGAAGCACATGGAATGTTATTCTCTGTGTGAAATCTTAGAGCAACAATTATTTTTAGTAACATCTGGGCCAAATGTTCTCACAGGACTTAGTTTATTCTGAAATTGAATATCATACAATATCAGGAAAAAGCCTTTAAAATTCTGTAGTATTAGAATTAGTAACTTCAAATTAATCTATTTTATGTCTATCAGCTAAGTTTTAGTAAGTTAGGATATACAATATGGAGAAACAAGAGTTTTTTCTGGACAAAAATTTTTTGAGACTATAACATGATGCAAACCTTCTTTTCAACTCAGCTTCGATCTCTATGTTAGGGTTGGCTTAATGTTTCCTTTATTATAGACCCAATAATATTAATCTCTGAGGGAAAGTTACAGAGCTGGTGCTCAAATTCAAGTTGCCACTATTAATCTGCAGACCATAGTAGTACACTAAAATGTACTGTAGCACAGACATTGAAATGCTCTGGAGTGTACTGTATACCTTCCTGTTATCTTCATTTCTGAATTGAATTTTCTTTTCTTGACATTGATCTCCTTCATATCCCCTCAAGGTCTGGATTTGTAAAGGAACAAGTGTGACTGGGGATAGCCGTCTTGAAAGAAAACATATTGTACATAATCAGAAGGAGGAAGAAAAAAGGACTTGTCCATTTTGATATTTTGCTGTAGATGGCAAGTTGTGTTTCTCATCAGGAAATTGGAACCACCTGTCTCTCATGTTGGCTCCTAAAGAACTGCTGTTGTGTCTCATCAAGAACTGAACTTCAGAGGGGGAAAGTGTTGAAGAGTGACATTGGCCAAATTATATTGTTATATTATGTGCATGTATGAATATGTACAAATGAATCCCACCATTATAACTATAATGCGCCAATGAAAAAAATGTGGGGAGAAAACAGAGTTGAACTTCATAGAGGCTTGTTCAGGAATATGGAAAAGGAACAAAGTCATAGTACTGCCCATTCAGTCTTGGAAAGATCTGGATGACTCTGCACAAGCAAAAGTGACTTGAAATTTATATATAGACATATGTCTACCAATTCATCTGCAGCTGACTGAATGTTGTATAATAGCCCTTCTTCAAAACAGCAATGGTTCTAGTTTCACCACAGATTTTATGAACTCTGTATTTTTTGAATCAGCTTATAGATTCCTGGTCCCTTTTTTATATAGCCTTTATTCATTTGCTTTTTTTAAAAAAAATAATTTTGCTTCATATGTAAAGGTCTTGTATTAGTCAGTGACTCATGTTCAGCATTATTGAACCATTTTCCATTACAGAAAGAAAAATAATTCTTTGTGTTTTAAATTAAAGTGATATAGGAAAGTGAAAGAGGAGGAGGAGGAGGCGGCCCTCAGCTTGGGGATATAGCTCACATGTGATACCCTTTGATGTCCATTACGGCAAAGAGGAAATAATTAATCAATTAATTAATTCCTATAATTTTGTAAAATTCTGATATTTGCATTAAGAACTTGCTGCAGGGGGAATAAAAAGAACTTGCTGTGGGGACTGTCTTCTAGATACCTAGAGGAGAAGCAATAAGCATGTATTATTTTTAAGTATTTCCCATAATGTTAACCATATCAAACCACAATTAACACACTTAAATCTAAGCCAAAATTTAAAATAACAAACCTAATTCAAAATAAAGGTTTTTTTCTCGTTATCTACAAATCACCAACCCTTTCACCAAATCTGTGTATTGTATATAGATAAAGAGGCCTCTGTCTCAGACTTCTTGTCTATGCCCACAACTCTATAGGAATTTGTAGTCAGAACAATAGATCATAGGACACAGAGCCTGTGATTTTTAAAAACCAGCCCGGAATCTCCATTGACAAGTCGTATGCTTTGGGCACATTCAACTTACCATCTATGAAATGTCCACAAATAAATGGACCATCAGCACATGGTCTGACACATGGGAAGTACTCAGTATATGTCAGTGATAGGGGTCAGGACACATTACCCCCCAAATACAGCACCTTTGTACTTGAGGAAACAGCAGAAGCAGGAAGGACTCTCTTAATTTTTTTTTTTTTTTTTTTTGGTACCAAGGATTGAACTCAGAGGTACTTGACCACTGAGTCACATCCCCAGCCCTATTTTATGTAGAGACAGGGTCTCACTGAGTTGCTCAGTGCCTCGCCATTGCTGAGGCTGGCTTTGAACTCGCAATTCTCCTGCGTCAGGGATGACAGACGTGCATCACCGCACCTGGCTGGACTCTTAATTTTGATACTTCCTCAAAAACACAGTTTGGTCTGATGAAAAGCCATTGTAGTTTGGATATGAGGTGTGCCCCCAAAACTATGTTAATGCAGGAATGTTCAGAGGTGAAATTATTCGATTTGAGAGCTGTAGCCTAATCAGTTCATCCTAGTTTGAATGGACTAACTAGGCAATAACTGTAGGCAAGTGGGGTGTGGGAGGGGGTCACTGGAGGTATGCCCTGAAAGGGTTTATCTTCCCTGCAGTCCCTTCTTTTTCTCTCTCTGCTTCCTGACCTCTGTAAACCAAACAGTGCTCTACAGCATCCCTTCTGCCATGACACCCTGCATCACCTTGGGCCTAGAGCAAAAGCTGACCTTGGATTGAACCTCTGGAACCGGGATCCAAAATAAATTTTCCCTCCTCTAAGTTGTTCTTGTCAGGTATTTTGGTCACAGCAAAGCAAAGCTGACTAACACAAAAGGGCTCAAGCCAAATGGGCAGGGTGAAGGAATAAAGGATCTAAGGATGTCAAGAAAGTCAACATTGGGCCTTTTTTTTTTTTGGTCGCAGTGCTGGGGATTAGGCACATGGGAAGCCAGGGCTCTACCACTGAACTACATCTCTAGCCCACAGTTCTGGGTCCTAAATAAATGGAATTTTTTTTCCCACTGAGGACAGCAGATAGTCTTTCTCTAAATCAATATACACAGAACTGGTTTTCCAGCAAATCATCTCAAAGGCTGTGTGTGTGGTAGCTACATTTTCAAATGTGGTATGTTATGCAGGCAGATTTTCATAGTTTCTTTTCTATGCAAAAGACAAAGAACAAAAATATGTGGAAGACCTACATCACACCCAAGGTCCAAAAGACAATAAGCAAACAATTTCATAAGGAAGCTCTCCTTTTAAGCAGTTTAGGCAGAAGGGTATATATTAGGTTTAAGAAATTGTTGCCCAAAAAAACCCCAAAACAATAGCACTAATCAAAACAGATCAAACTATAGGAACCTAAATCCATGACAGAAAAAAAAATTTTTTTTAATATATAACTTCCATTGACCCTAAATAGTGATCTCAGATCTCAGATTTCACATTGACTCTGGTTAAGTCACTAGCACAGTAAACAGTAGCATCTGGCTCTCATGTGGAATGGTGTATACAATGGACTGATCCATAACTTCAGTCTACTTTAGACATTTAGATGGATGGGCCAGGAGCCCAGTGTGTTATAATAACCCTGAAAAGCTTTTGGCTCTGGCTGTGAACACATTAGCATTAACTTAAATCTGTTTCTTTGTTTACAACAAGAGATATTTGCTTGTGCTTTCTGCTTAAATGCAATCGGTTAAAAGACCCAAGACCTTAAAAGTAAAATTTACAATGGGTACAACAGCTATTCACTGTATAAGGCTCTACTGGACGGTTTTCTTATTTTTTGCATTTCCTCTTAGTTAGATCTTTTAAATGTAAATGATAGCTTTAATGTCCCTATTAAGAACATTAACACTTTATTTCTCTTTCTTTCTTCCATAACCTGAAGCTTAATATAAATAAGTAATTGGAGGCTTCCTTGAATATCTTCACCATTTAGAAAATTCACACATGCAGCCATTTGTTTCTGAGCTAGAGAGTTTAGGCTGTTTAGACCAGTGTTCTAATTATTCCTTTTGCAACCTCTCAAAGCTACTAGAACTAATTTCTCTGAATATATCACTATAGTTTAATGTCTAGAATGAAAAGATGCCCTCACTGGAACAGTAGAAACTGATTACTACACTTCAGGATATATCAGAGGGTTTCTGTATTGTAGTCAAGGCTTCAAAAAAATGTAATTAAACAACACCCAATCTAATTTTGTGTTTATTACTTTTACAAACTGCATCAACATAAATGCATATGATATTTATTCATATTTATATTGATTTCAAGCAAATATGTGAATTTCACCCTGACAAAAATTAGACTGAATAATTAACAGATGGACATTCTAATAACATTATGGAACAGCCTTTGCATTGTATCATCTTTTAAATATCATTAGGGACAGGGGTGTAGCTCTGTGGTAGAGTATGTAGTTAGCATGCACAAAATTCTGAGATCAATCTCCAGCACCAAAAACAAACAAACCAACAAATAAATATCCACAGGTATTGTTATAATGTTTTATATATTTGATATATTATTCAATCAACAAATATATATATATATATGTATATACATATATATATATTTTTTTTTTTTTTTTGTACCGGGGATTGAACTCAAGGACACTCAACCACTGAGCCACATCCCCAGCCCTATTTTGTGTTTTATTTAGAGACAGGGTCTCACTGAGTTGCTTAGTGCCTTGTTGTTGCTGAAGCTGGCTTTGAACTCGCGATTCTCCTGTCTCAGCCTCCCAAAGTGCTGGGATTACAGGCGTGCGCCACTGCACCCGGCTAACAAATACATATTTAAAATCTCTTATGGGCATAGCATTAATTTTAAGAGAAACAAACTAATATGAAACTTTATTTTAAATTAAACATCTTTTAAATAATTTTTAAATATATCACCATCAATAGATCTGCATAAAGAAAAAGTATTAAGAGCTAAGCATGTGGCTCAGTGATAGAGCACTTGCCTAGCATGCATGAGACTGAATTCAATTATCAGCACCCAGGGAGGGTGGGGGGTAGTGGAGGACATATGACTCAAAGAAATATATTAAATGGAATACTTCTGAATGTTCTCCTGGTATGTGATTTGCTATGCCAAACAATGATCCTCCTTATTAATTAGGGTGGTCCATATTCCCACTAAGCCAAGATTGGAAAACCCCAAGAATAGGTATTTACAATCTGATTACATGACCCACAAAAAATATACTCTTGTGACACTCTCCTCAAGAAACAGAACTTGTGTTTCATTTGAAAGCCCTTCCAATCTAGTCCTAGACATTTTGGGGGAAGGGATGTGAAATTACAGTGATTTTTCCTATCTTAGTAATAACACAGAATTTTAAATAAATTGTAAAAAAAAAAAATGCCAATTTTATAGGAAAAGACTGCCCCCTTAGGGTGTGTTATGCAGGAGGAGGACTGGGCCAGAGTCAGGTAATCTGGGTGCTAGTCCTGATCTGTCACTCAGCAGTAGATAACTCTGGACAGTTCTCCTCCCTATAAAAATGGGGATAAACTGTCAGTCCTTAAATTCTATTCCAGCTCTAAGCCCATAACTGCAATGCCTTCCCTGAAAAATAGAAATGTGGGTATAGGTAGCCCCTCTGTATGAAATGCAGCCTGCTTAGCTTGATGAGTAAGACAGACATGTTAAACACTATGTGTGAGACAGCAAAATGGACAGCTTTCTTCCATTTCTGCTCATATTAATTTGTGGGGGGTAGGGGCAGTAATGGAGATCGAACCCTGGGGCACTCTGCCCCTGAGCTACATCCCAAGCCCCAATCTAGTTTGTTTGTTTGTTTTGTTTGTTTTAGAGACAGGGTCTAAGTTGCTGAGGCTGGCCTAGAACTTTCTATCCTTCTGCCTCAGCTTCCCGAGCAGCTGGAAATATATTACTTTTTAATAAAAGAATATCTAAAACCCTATAAATGAGAATTTTCCCCTGAGAAGCAGATGGTGTGTGTCTACCTAGGTTTTATGACCAAGAAATCAGTGTGTCCAAGTATGGGCAGCATTTTATCAGGATCCCCTTCAGAGAGACAGTCTTTGGCATGTAGCCAAAAAAGGGGGTGTGGTCTTGGTCTGGTCAGAAAAGGCAGAGAGAGAACTGGGTCAGTAAGAGTGCTCTGAAAACATTCCTCACACCATGATCACCTAAACGCAATGGCTAACAAGGCGGGCAGCAGTAGAGGCCCTTTCCAGGACACATCTAGCTTCATTCAATGCTATGGAAGGAGAACAAGGTGGGATGGAGGGAGTCTTCATGTTCTTTGGCTCATACCTGTAACACACAGGGCTCAGAGGACCTATTATAAAACTGCCTCTGCACTAGCACTTATACAGTTCAGTGAAATAAAATGGCAAGTGAATGATCATGTTCACCACATCATGGGTGGGGCAAGCTCTAGTCTGTTGTTCAGTGTTCTGTGACTTAAACCATCGATTGCAAAAGGCTATAAAAAAGAAGGGACCCCATCTGAGCATAAACTTCTTCCTCCCATTCCATCACCTTTCCCACCCAAAAGTTTCTTCAATATCTAAATATTTCTAGAATCAGTCTTTGGCCCCAAGGTCTACAGTTTGTGCAGTGACTCAAGAAAAGGGGTCATCCTTTTAAAAAAGAAAAGTAAAACGAAGAAGAAGCAAAAGAAAGAGTTTTCAATGCTTAAAGACATAGCCTAACTATTTGCCTGCTGTCTTTCTAGGGGACACCATATGCCTTGACCTAAAACTCCATCAGGTGTTCATAGAAAAGAGTCAAGGCAAATAAACAATCTGTTCTCCTAAATTCTCCTTCTATCTCCTTCCAACCACTCACATTTCAGTCTCAAAAATAAATTTAGTGTTATATGCCCAGAAGGAAGAGTAATATGTTTTTGGATTTATTCTCTTGTTCTCCAAAAAGACCACACCTAAGACATTGTAAAGATGAGAATCATTCCCAATGCATGAATAGGAATATGGGAATATAGTACTTGACACCAGCAAAAAACAACAACAAAAAAAAAAAACAGTGCATAGAAATCTGTACATCTCACACTTCTTGCCACTCCTTAATTGGGCTTTTAAAGCAGGAAAGATCATTCGTTTGCTGGGATAAGGAATGAGAATCCCCTCATTCTTCCACTGCCAGCACCTGTTTTGCCAACTGATACTACCTAACAAATTTGAACCATGACAAAAAGGCAGTTTTACTAATAGCACTGCCGTTTACCAAAAATGAATCATCTCTCTTTACCGCGGGTTCGTCCAGCTTTCTCTCTCATCACCTACTCACCCAAAGCAGAGAAGGGGTGGTTATCTCTAAATATTTCCCTGGCACAAACACAGCGGATATCTTAATACAAAAGCAGTGTTTCTGACACCACCCTCTCTCCCCTCTCCCTGCTTACCATACAGAGAACACCAAGTCCACTCAGGGTGTGGGAATCTGAAATCACTTCAGTCTAACCAGATCTAAAAAATCTTCCCTACAATTACAAAAATAGAAATCGCCAAGCAGAAAAACACATCACGTGGAGAACAAACCGAAATCAGGGCTGTGGGCATTTGCACTTCGGAAGGACGCTGCCTTTGAACTCCAGGATAGCATGTAAAGCAATGCTGCCCAGCCCAGCTCCTGGGAGGGAGATTTACAAAGGGCTTCCAGCATCCCTCATCAACACCAACACTTCCTCCCCGCTTCCAAAACACTCTGAACAAAGACCGTCTTGAAGCACTTACTGGGAGCAGCAAGCAGTTTCTCTCTGCAATTGCCTGTGAGTCACACAGCAGGAGGGGCCCTGAGCAGGGCAAGTCGGAGAGCCCCTTGCTTCCCTGCAGGCTGTCGTCTATGAGACAGCAGCCCAGGAACCGACTTTCCCATTACAGCCTCAGACTGTAATCCATGTGCTTTCCACGGGCCAGTCCCAGCTGCCCACAGAGTACCACATGATCTGCTCTGACATCAGATCAGCCAGACGTGACAGCCCATCCGCCAGCCTCTTCCACACTCGCGGGTTGCATCATCGGGTGCCTGGGCTTGCATCTAACCAAATGGTACAGAGTAAGGACTGTTATTTTTTCCACAAAATATTTTTTTGGTCTGGTTCCATCTGTTAGAAACAGAAGGAAAAAATAAGCACAAAAAGCACTTGGCTTTGTTTGCAGCCTGAATTTATCATATATATGGGAAGTAATTAGAGTTCCAAGCCTGGTTCAGAGAAGCTAAGGAATGAGCTACAGCCAGGATGCCAATGCCATGGGAGCAATTTCTTCTGCCAATCACTGCTACCACTACCCCACCACCTTTCAATGAATCATCTTTTATGTTTAAGTTTGTTTATAAATACACACATATAATATATGCATATATATGTATATATACATATAAGCTTAAGTCATAAAATACTGGTGGATGGGTGTGTGTGTGTTAAGCTAGTCATCATTGAGTTTGGTTCGTGGAAGAGATTAGAGACATAACCACTAGACACAATGCAACATACAATAATTCCATTGTGAGGAGACTCACATAACATTCAATCAGAAATAGACTTACAGACCTAGACAGATAGGCAGGGAGAAAGAATCAGCTAATCGCACTCAAATTCAGTAATGGTGCAAATTCAAATGGTTCATTCAGTAACCATTTGTTGATCGCCTACTATTTATCCAGTACCAAAAGAGAATATCCACGTGGGGGTGCTGAGGAGAGAGGTTGAATATTTGTCTCAGGGATTCTAATTCTTCTACTGGGATAGGAAAAGAAAGCAATAGCTTTATCAAGTCTCCTTATAAAATGTTCTATGTCTAATACTGAATTTGAAAGCTAATTAAAAAACCATGTTTTATCTTAATTATGTAAATGGTAATAAATGTAAACTTGAAAAGAATAACCCAAATCATCAAAACTGTGTGAAGCAAAACCATAACCAAGTTAGACAGCTGTGACCAAAAACATCATTCTTCCCTAGCAGAGAGGAAAATTCACTTTCTTTGTCTTAACTGCATTACATTCTGTGCATTTGATTTATGAATTGTATTTCAGATATTTGTGTAAAAACAGAATGGCTCTAACCAGCCTTGAAAGTCATTTAATATCATGCACTTTGGTATCATTTTTAGTGGCTTAAATATCATAGGTGTTAAATAAATGGTGAAAGTAAGGTAAATGACTCTGTGGAATTGTGATAAAACAAGAAATAAGGGGATTAGGGATGCAACTCAGTGGTAAAGCTTTTGCATAGCATGCTTGAGGCCCTGGGTTCAATCCCCAGTCCTAAGAAAAAAGAGAAAAGGAAATATAACACAGTGTTGGTGGTGTACACCGGTTTTCCCAGCTACTGCAGAAACTAAAGCTGAAGGATCGTTTGAGTCCAGAAGTTTGAAGCCAGCCTGGGCAGCATAGTGAGACCCCATCTCAAAAAAAAAAAAAAAAAAAAAGATCTTCACCTCTGGTTTGTGTCATAGATCTCCTAAACCCTTTGTAATTTCCTGAGTGATGAAACAAGATGAGTATATTTTGTGATTCATAAAAATCCCTTTCAAGCCGGGTGTGGTGGCACATGCCTATAATCCCAGTGGCTTGGGAGGCTGAGGCAGGAGGATCGCAGTTCAAACCTAGCCTCAGCAAAAATACAAAATAGGACTGGAGATGTGGCTTAGTGGTCCAGTGCCCCTAAATTCAATCCCTGCAGTAAACCCCCCCCCCCAAAAAAATCAACCCTTTTAAGCCTACCTGTTTATGCAAATGAGGCAACTCCTGGTTGGAGAGAGGGGCCAGAATTCTGGATGCCTTTAGGATAAGTGCTCATTGTGATGTGGTAGAGGTCTGGAATTTCCTCATTTCCAGAAAGAGAAGAGGGGCTAGAGATTGAGTTAATTATCAATAACCAATAATATGCCAGGCTTGGGAGTGCAAGCCTGAAATTCCAACAACTCAGGAGACAGAGGTAGGAGGATCGCAAGTTAAAGGCTAGCCTGAGCAACTTAGTAAGACCCAGTCTCAAAATGAAGTTAAACAGGGGCTGGGGTGGTGGCTCAGCGGTTGAGCGCTTGCCTCGCATGTGTGAGACACTGGGTTCAATCCTCAGTACCACATAAAATAAATAAAGGCATTGTGTTCATCTATAATTAAAAAGAATTCAAAAAAAAAGAAGTAAAACAGGCTGAGAATGTAGCCCAGTGATACAGCACCCCTAGGTTCAATCCCCAAGACTGCACAAGGGGATTAAAAAATAAAAAGACCAATGATAGGATTAATCATGCTATGTAATAGAACCTCCATAAAAACCCTGTAATGACAGGATTCAGAGAGCTTCCAAATTGATGAATGCGTCCACATTCCAGGAGAGCAGCACACACCAAATTCCATGAGGACTGAAGTTCCTGCATTAGGAGTCTTCCAGACCCCACCTTGTGTACCTCTTCATCTGAGTTCTGTGAGCTATTACAGCAAATTATCAAACATGGGGCGGGGGCTCAACTTGCAGCCAAATTACACAAAAATATAGGTAGTCTTAGGACTCATGACTTGAAAATGGAATTTGAAGTTGAGGCCAATCTTGTAGGAATGAGGTCTTAACCCATGATATCTGGGTTAACTCTAGGTAGTTAATGTCAGAACCAAATTAAGCTTTAGGATACTTGGTGTCTACAGAGAATTGGAGAATTTCTTGGTGTGTAAAGCCCGCAAATTTGGTGTCAGAGGTTCTTTGTGGGTATAAACAGGTCATAGTACTAAGAGGCTCAAAGAGTTTTATTCTCTATGTGGTTTATTTCTATTAGAAATCAGATGAAAATTAGGTGCCCTATGGAATCTCCTTTTGAATCCGCAATTCAAAACATCCTAGTCCTCTCCTTGGGAAAATATCATATGCTGGATGAGAAATATTCTATGTAAAATGACAAATCAAATATTAGATTAATAATTACATAGCCGAGCGCGGTGGTGCACGCCTATAATCCCAGTGGCTCAGGAGGCTGAGGTGGGAGGATCGCGAGTTCAAAGCCAGCCTCAGCAATGGTGAGGCGCTAAGCAACTCAGTGAGACCCTGTCTCTACATAAAACACAAAATAGGGCTGGAGATGTGGCTCAGTGGTCGAGCACCCCTGAGTTCAAACCCTGGTACCAAAAAAAACGAAATAAAATGAAAAATACTCTTCAGGTTTCTGTACCAACAACCCCACGTCATGATCTATCCCTTATTTTGTGAGCTAAGCAAAGTGGGAAATTAGGCCTCATCCATTAAATGCTCCTCCAAAAACAATGTAGCTAACAAAACTTAACATTCAAAAGTTTGTTGCTATCACTGCCGCTGCTGAAACCACCACTGGTTTATCACTATCACTGTTCCTGCTAGTTCAGTCCACCATCATCACGCATTGCCTGGATGACGGCCACTGCTCACACTCGTCCTCCACAAGAAGCAAAAGGTCCTTATAACAAACTCAATCTCTCTTTTTCTTAAACCCTCCCATGGTTTTCCACTCATTTGGTTCCTCCCCATAGCTCTTAAAATCCTTTAATAACTGCACGCACGGTGGTGCACACCTGTAATCCCAGTGGCTCGAGAAGCTGAGACAGAAGGATCATGAGTTCAAAGCCAGCCTTAGCAAAAAGTGAGACACTAAGCAACTCAGTGAGACTCTATCTCTAAAATACAAAATAGGGCTGGGGATGTGGTTCAGTGATCAAGTGCCCCCTGAGTTCAAAAAAAAAAAACCTTCAATAATACTGTCTGGATGTTTTTCAAGTAGCTCTCTTCTCCAGTAAGCAAGGTACTAAACATTACTCTCCTTAGCTGAATTAGTTCATTGAGTACTTTTTTTTTTTTTTTTGTACCAGGGATTGAACCCAGGGCCACATCCTCAGCCCCTCACCTTTTTAAATTTTTTTTTTTGAGTCAGGGTCTCATCAAGTTGCTTAGGGCCTTGCAAAATTGCTGAGGCTGGCTTTGAACCTACAATCCGCCTGCCTCAGCCTCTCAAGCCACTGGGGTTACAGGTGTGCACCACCAGGCCCAGTTCATTTAATAATTAACGCTTGGTTTCTGTGATTCATTTCATTAGGAC
The DNA here is from genome assembly GCA_028644305.1 of Xerus rutilus. NCBI lineage: Eukaryota > Metazoa > Chordata > Mammalia > Rodentia > Sciuridae > Xerus > Xerus rutilus. The sequence continues at coordinate 37,061,957 of CM053408.1, forward strand.
AGATTATCAGAAATTGAATTATTGAAGCAAAGGATGTACTCTTGTAGCTAAAAAAACTTAATATTCAAAAGTTTGTCACTATCACTGTCACTATCAAAGAAAGAGTACTTAGGAAAGATAGATCACTGCCTGCCCTAAGAATGCTGCTCTCAACCTGCCTGATTTGTACGTGTGTCTTTGAAGCACAGAATTCCATCTTTTGCTGGAAAATTGTTGGTCCTCAACTTCTTTCTTCTTTTCTGTCATGCCAACTGGAACACAGACTTGTCTGCAACCTACCTTTAGCCACAGTTTTAACACTGAGGGAATGGTAGAGCTAATGAATGGAAGAAAACTGGGCCACTCAGTGACAACAGAAAGCAGAGCTGCCGGGGCTGGAGCTGTACAGCTCAGTGGTAGAGAGCCTGCCTAGCACGTGTGAGGCACTGGGTTCGATCCTCAGAACCACATATAAAAATAATAAATAAATAAAGATCCATCAACAACTAAAAAAAGAAAGAAAGCAGAGCTGCCCTTCTGGCTTGGACCACTCATGCCCATCTGTTGCATAAAAAAAATATAAAAATTTTTAAGGGGCTTCATTTTTGTACCTCTTTGTATCTTCGTATCTTAGGCTCTATCCCAACTGTTACAAATGCCTTGAACTTTTTTTTTTTTGGCCGGGGGGAGCGTACTGAGGATTAAACTCAGGGGTACTCGACCACTGAGCCACATCCCCAGCCCTATTTTGTTTTATTTAGAGACAGGGTCTTACTGAGTTGCTTAGCACCTCGCCATTGCTGAGGCTGGCTTTGAACTTGTGATTCTCCTGTCTCAGCCTCCCAAAGTGCTGGGATTACAGGGATGTGCCATCGCGCCCGGCTTGCCTTGAACTTTTTGACTACTAATTTATATTGCCAAATAACTAGAAGTACAGCCAATAATCAGGTGACATTTCTACCACTGCATATGAGATTAGTTTTACTGCTTTCTTTTCATCACTGAGGCTTATTCCTTTCAAAGAAAACATATTAATTTGGCAAAGGAAAATAGTTACATTCTCTTTTTATCATGATGAAGTTGAACATGATTCAATAATTACCATTCCATGGATGCTTTTTTTGGGGAGGAGGGGAGTTGCTGGGGATGGAACCCAGGGCTGCATGGATGTTACCCAAGCACACTACTCGTGAATGACAGCCTCAGGTGCCCCCTTTTGATAATTGCTTATGTTTTTATTTTTATTAGATGTTTAATGTTTTTTCTTGATCATTCTGTTGAGTTTCATGGTTTGCCTTTCAATTCTACTTTTAAGAAATATGCGTTACGGTCAGGTACGGTGGCGCACACCTGTCATCCCAGCACTTTTGGAAGCTGAGATAGGAGAATCCCGACTCCAAAGCCAGCCTCAGCAACAGTGAGGTGCTAAGCAACTCACTGAGACCCTGTCTCTACATAAAACACAAAATAGGGCTGAGGATGTGGCTCAGTAGTCGAGTACCCCTGAGTTCAATACCCAGTACCAAAAAAAAAGAAAAAAAGAAAGAAAAAATATGCTTTACTATCATCACTTGTGACATTTCCATTGTAATTTATTCCACTGAGAGATCCCATCTCCAGGCCTATTGGCACACACCTATAATCCCAGGAACAAAGGAAGCTGAAACCAGAGGATCACAAATTTAAGGCCAGCCTGGGCAATCTAGCAAGATACTGTTTCAAAATAAAAAATGAAAAGGGCTGGAGATGTAGCTCAGTGGTGGAGTGCCTCTGGGTTCAATCCAGGAGGAGGAGGAGGAGGAGAGTAAAAGGACAGAAAGCTCTCTTAATGCCCAGATTTTGAATTGAAATATCAGTCTCCACTAAAAAGAATCAGGGTTCTTTAGAGAAAAGGCTGATTTCAGATCCAAGGCAAAAATATATATATAAGGTAAGCTTAGGACATTGATATCAAAAAGCAAGGAAATTATCTAAGAGCACTGGGTTATATCAAAAGACACAAGAATCTATGTGGTACTGGAAATGTAGCCCAGCACTAGAGCATTTGCCTAGTATACCCCAATCCCTGGGTTCAGTCCCAAGCAACACCACACACATACACACACACCCAAGAACCAATGTGGAGAGGCTCCCAAAGGCCAATTATATCCAACATCTGTTGTAGTTAGTATAAAAAAATCACATAAATCTTTAAAAAAATTATTTTTCTCATAAATTTGGGCAGGACTCATAGATAGGTAGGACTCTGGGTAAGCTGGCTCCTAATCTGTTCAGCATCAATTAAGTACCTCAAAAGCTGGTCCCTGAAACTGTTGAACGCTCATTCCCTCATGCATCTGGTGCCTAGACTGTATGGATCCATAGCCATCTCTCTATATCTCTGTATTTTCTTTCCATATCCTCTCTCCAACAGGATGGAATCAGGGTGGATGAATTTCACTAAAAGCATATGTCCCTTGAGTGCTAGGCAGAAGTGATGGAGAAGTGTCAACATCACATTTTAAGCAGAACATACGGGTCCATATATATTGGTGTAGCCTACTTTGGTAAATACAATCTGTCACAGCATTGTAAAGAATACTATAATTGATTGACATACTTAAATCAATAAAAAAATTTAAAGACACTTAACACAGAAAAGGAAAACAATACATTTTCCACTAATTGACATTACTATTATACCAATTCCTTACTTAAAAACTGATAAAGAGAGCCAAGCATGCTGGCATACACCAGTAATCCCAGCTACTCAGGAGGCTGAGAAAGGAAAATTACAAATTCAGGCCAGCCTGGGCAACATAGCAAGACTTTACCTAAAAATTAAATTTAAAGTGTGTGTGGGGGGGCTATCGCTCATATTTGCCTAACATGTGCAAGGTCCTGGGTTTAATCCCCAGTGGTAGAGCACTTGCCTAGCATGCGTGAGGCACTGGGTTCAAGACTCAGCACCACATCTAAATAAAATAAACTTTCATTGACAACTAAAAAAATTTTTTAAAAACCACTTAGTAGAGAGGGCTAAGAATTCTTTCTTTTCCATACAAAACTATTTCAAAGTAACAAATTACTCCAGTTAATGAGGGGAACTCCGCTAGAGAATCTTAGTTAATGAAAGCAACAGGACTGGCAGAATTGGAAACAATCACCATTTTGCAACTTGTAAAGGAGTAATTGGTTCAGTCAAGAATCAGCAAGAGATGGTAAAAACAATGTAGTGTTAACAAGAAACGAGATATTAATCCTCTGCTGAATTAACACCCAGAATGTTTACTTTATAACTTTGTAGTGGATCTGGCAACTTTCCCATTTACTGATTATTGTAATTTGGATCTGGAATGTCCCCAAAGGTTCATATACTTAAAGGCTTGGTCCCCAAAGCAGCAGTGCCCAGAGGTGAGGATTTAAGGAAGCGATTGGACCATGAGAGCTCTGACCTCATCAGTGGATTAATCTACTTGATTATTGGGATGTGAGAACTAGTTGGAGAAAGTAGGGAGCTTCACTAAAAGGGTTTATCCCTTACCCCTTCTCCTTACATAATCCCACTAAATTGTGACCCTTAGTTTTTATTTCTTCCTTACATTGAGTTATAATTTGCGTTCTTCTAATTCTCCAATCCCACTGGTTTTATTTCTGCTCCCTGGGGTGACATAAAGTTCATGTGCTACTTCTACAAACTTGAAGAGAGCAATTATGCTCCGGTTTCTTCCTCCATTTCCTATTTGACTTGATTTTCACTGTCTTCATTGTCCTGCTCGCCACTTCCGGAAGAGCTCCACTGTCACAGTGCTTTCTCTTGAAATGGGGAACCCGGATCTAGGGATTTAGGACTCCAAATGTGTGTGGTCTGAGAATCACAAAGAAGTGGAATTATTGTTTCCCTGACTCTGGACACTCAGCTGTTACTAATGCAGTCTAGATTTGTATCCACTTATCTTGGCAGTCCTCTAGCTATTGGCTCATATTGAACTTGCAGTCAACTAAAATCACTAGAACATTTTCACTGACTTGTTCTTAAAATAGACATTCATTTTCTTGAACATAAGCACATGAATGCTGAATCTATTTGTATGTATACCCGGTTATATGTATCCCTGTGAAATCTCATCTTTTCAATATTGGTCTATCATTTCAGCCTAACTGTAAATCCTGATTCTATTTTCTAAGGCATTAAAACTTGGGCATCTGCAAATTTAGGAAACATGTTTTTTTGTTTTTGGGGGTTTTTTTGTTTGTTTGTTTTTCTCTCATCCACAAAGCTATACAAAGAGCAAAGGACAAAACCCTGTGACAAAGCAATCAAACACGGTCTTCCGGGGCACTGCTCAAGGCCAGTTTGAAATTCTGGATCTTCAGCATTGCCTGACCCAGTAGCAGTCTTCTGAAAAAAAGGTTAATCTGTTCTCACTTGCTCTTTGTACACTCAAACAGATTCCTAATGATTGATTACTTTTCCCCAAACTGAGCACTCACAAACCACCTTTATTTTTTGGTACCAGGATTGAACTTAGGAGCGCTTAACCACTGAGCCACATCCCCAGCCCTCCAGCCCTTTTTATTTTTTATTTCAAGATAGGGTCTCACTAGGTTGCTTACAGCCTCACTAAACTGTTAAGGCTGGCTTCGAACTTGCAATCCTCCTGCCTCAGCCTCCTGGGCCTTTAACCACCTATTTTTAAAATCATTCCAAATTTTTCTGAAGACCAATGTCAGATGCAATTATAAATAAAAATACAAAGTTTTCCTTCTTTCTAAAAATATAGAAAAACTCATGATTATGCAGAACCTCTACCATTCTCAGCCGGTGACGCAAGCCTATAATCCCAGTACTTAGGGAGGCTGACACAGGAGAATCATGAATTCAAAACCAGCCTCAGCAACGGCGAGGCACTAAGGAACTCAGTGAGACCCTGTCTCTACATAAAACACAAAATAGGGCTGGAGATGTGGCTCAGTGGTCTAGTGCCCCTGAGTTCAATCTCCAGTACCCCCTCCCCAAAAAGAACCTCTACCATTGTCCAGTCTGTGACTTGTATGTGTGCATTTCCATTGCTCTTGTGTATCATTCCTTATAGCCTAGAACCATGAGCTCATATGGAACCTAAATGCACTCTGTGAAGGTGTTTGTAGAAACATTTGTCTCCTCAACTGGATTTTAGGTTCTTGAAGGACAGTATTGAATCCCATTCTGTTCAATTCAACCAACGCATTCTAAGTGCTGGGTGATAGGAGACAGGAAAGCTGCTAGAGTAGAACACTGGAGCAAAGGGATAGCACTGCACAGTGTGTGCAGGGACTAGAACCAGTTCACCACTGCTGCCCCGAGAAGTGTGGAAGGCCGGGAAAAGAAAATGGAGAGGTAATGAAAAGAAAGCTTGAAGCCGAGTGTGGTGGCACATGCCTGTAATCCCAGCACTTTGGGAGGCTGAGACAGGAGAATCGCAAGTTCAAAGCCAGGCTCGGCAACAGTGAGGTGCTAAGCAACTCAGTGAGACCCTGTCTCTGCATAAAACACAAAATAGGTCTGAGGATGTGGCTCAGTGGTCGAGCGCCCCTGAGTTCAATCCCCAGAACCAAAAAAGAAAGAAAGAAAGAAACTTAGTGAGGCCCTGAGCAACTTAGCCAGATTCTGTCTCTAAATAAAACATAATAAAGGGCTGGTGAATGGCTCAGTGATTAAGTGCCCCTGGGTTCAATTCCTGGTACCAAAAAAGGAAAAAAAAAAAAAAAAAGAAAGAAAATCAAAGGGAGATCAGTAGAACAGAGCAAAGCAATCAGGGAGAGAGAGAGGAGGGAAGGAAAAGGGAAAATACTGTGCAATGATATTGGTAAAATTATATTGTTATATTGTATACATGTACAAATATATAACAACAAATCCCACCATTATGTACAACTAAAATGCACAAATAAATAATGCAGGAAAAGCCGGGCGCCGTGGCGCACGCCTGTAATTCCAGCAGCTCCGGAGGTTTAGACAGGAGGATCGCGAGTTCAAAGTCGCAAAAAACAAGGCACTAAGCAACTTAGTGAGACCCTGTCTCTAAATAAAATGCAAAATAAGTCTGCAGATATGGCTCAGTGGCCGAGAGCCCCTGAGTTTAATCCCTGGTACCCTCCCAAAAAAAGAAAAAAAAATGCAGGAAAAAAATTATACTGAGAAAACTGGACATTCAAATTCAGAAGAAAGAAACTTTCTTTCTTCTAGAAAGACCCCTGTCTCTCACCACATACAAAAATTAACTCAAAATGGATCAAAGAATTAAACACATGACCCAAAACTGTGAAATTACTAGGGCTACAGGGGAACTCGTAACACATTGTTGGTGAGAATGCAAATTAACACAGCCATAATGGAGAACAGTATGCAGCTTTCTTTAAAAAACTATAAACAAACTAACATATGAAGAAAATAGAGGGGAGATACTTTAGAACATTGGTCTGGGAAAAGATTTTGGGGAGGAAGCTATGACTCCAAAAGTATAGGCAACAAAAGCAAAAATTGACAAATGAGATTACATCAAACTAAAAAGCTTCTGCACAGCAAAAACCACAATCAATAGAGTGCAAATACAACAAACAGAATGGGAGAAAATGTTTGCAAACTATTCATCCAACAAGAGGTTAATATCCAGAATACATAAGGTACTTAAACAGTTCAAAAGAAAGAAAGCAAATGACTTAATTTTTAAAATGGACAAATGACTCAGCCATTTGTCAAAATAGGAAATACATATGGCCAATAAGTGGATGAAAAAATGTTCAATATTACTAATTATCAGGGAAATGGAAATCAAAACAATAGTGAAATATCATCTTGCCCCAGTTAGAATGGCTACTGTCAAGAAGACAAAAAATAAATAAATAACAAGTGCTGGCAATGACGTGGATAATAGGGAACTTTTTTTTTTTTTGGTACCAGGGATTGAACCTAGGGACACACCCATTGAGCTATATCTCTATCCCTTTTTATATTTTATTTTGAGACAGGGTCTCACTAAGTTGTTTGGGACCTGGGTAAATTGCTGAGGCTGTCTTTGAATTTGTGATCTTCTTGCTTCGGCCTACGGAGCCATGGGATTACAGGCGTGAACCACCAAGCCAGGCTACAGGGGAACTCGTAATACATTGTTGGTGAGAATGCAAATTAACACAGCCATAATTGAGAACAGTATGCAGATTTCTTTAAAAAACTATAAACAAACTAACATATGATCCAACAATCTTACTGCTACTCATATCCAAAAGAATTGAAGTCAGTATGTTGAGATATCTTCACTCATAACTCTATTTACAGCACTATTCACATTAGCAAATGCATGGAATCAGCCTAGGTGTCAATTAACAAGTAAATGGGTAAAGAAAATACAGTATATATTTACAAGGGAATATTAATTCCTGCCATAAAAAAAAAAAAACAAAATTCTGTCATTTGTAGTAACATGGATAAAAATATTTTTTGGCAGGGGAAGGATAGCAGGGATTAAACTTGACCACTGAGCCACATCCCCAGCCCTATTTTGTATTTTATTTAAAGACATGATCTAAGTTGCTTAGCGCCTCGCTTTTGTTGGGGCTGGCTTTGAACTCACGATCCTCCTACCTCAGCCTCCCAAGCTGCTGGGATTCTAGGCATTAGCCACTGTGCCCAACGACATGGATGAAATTTGAGGACATTATATTAAATGAAATAATTTAGACCTGGGAAGACAAATACCTATATGTATATGTGGAAACTAAAAAGTTTATTTTATAGAAATAAAGAATAGAATAACGGTCACTTGAGCCTGGGAAGAGTATGGTGTGGAATGGAGTTGGATAGGAGGAGTATCATCCAATGTTTTGTAGCACAGCAGATAACTACAGTTGACAACAATCGAATATTTCAAAATAACTAGCAAATGCTAAACATTGTCAACACAGCAGAATGATATATGTCTCAGGCCAGTTACCCTAATCTCATCATTACACATTGTATATAGGTATTAAAATGTTACACTGTAACCCATAAATATATACAATTATCAAGTGTCGATTAAAAATAAAAATACCTATTAAAAAATATAAAACTCTGCATGTCTAACTGTTTTGTCACAGTCCCATTATCTTGCCAGAGTATTAGCTCCTGGAGCACTCACCCATTATCAGGCTCTTTTGTAATGGTCTTACAATGGTCTTTCCAGTGCTTAGGTCAGTGCCTGGTGCATCAAAAAGGATCTGTTAACCAACTAGTTGGTCTGGCCCATTTCATTGGATCATGTTACCTGTTAGAAAGGTGGACAACCAGCCGGGCACGGTGGCTCAAGCCTGTAATCCCAGCACTTAGGGAGGCTGAGATAGGAGAATCGCGAGTTCAAAGCCAACCTCAGCAACGGCAAGGCACTGAGCAACTCAGTGAGACCCTGTCTCTACATAAAACACAAAATAGGGCTGGAGATGTGGCTCAGTGGTCGAGTACCCCTGAGTTCAATCTCCAGTATCAAAAAAAAAAGAAAGGTGGACAACCAATTGCGGCTGCTACAGAGGTCTTCTGCCTTTCTTCCTCCATACAAAAATGTAGGAAGCTTAATTGTCAAAGTTAATGTACTAAAGAATCTCCTGAGCTGGGACTACAGTTCATGGCAAAGCAAATGCTTACCCTACACAGGGCCTTAGTTCAATCCTCTAGACCAAAAAAAAATAAGAAAGAATTTACTATTTCTCTGGCACCTGTCATTCAATATCCTCATAATACAATTATACTTGTCTTTTCTATGAATTTTGGAAGATTATTTTTCTTACGAACTGTCATCTGACTAGGCCCAGCACCTCTTCCTTGCCCACTTCACATTCAGAAATGATACAGAAATGATCCTCCTTTGTAATCCCGCCAGCTTCCTGAGCCAGGGATTACAGGTGTTTGTCACTGTACCTGGCCAAAGTACTGTTTTAAAAACTATGTGAGCAGCTAGGCGCAGTGGCGCATGCCTATAATCCCAGTGACAGTCACTTCCACTTCTCCAAACTGTTCCTCCTTGGTGTTCAGAGTTCAGAAAAGTCACTCTCTTCTTCATCATTCTCACAGGTGAAACTGGCATCCCACCTAGTAAAAGTTCATCAAATCCCTTTGCTTTGCACATAACAAAACTACCAGAAGTTACATTTACCAATCTCTATGCCTACGTTGTGATTTGTATTGAGAAATTATACATTTGAAAAGTATCATCCATGTTTTCTATCACACTGGGCACTCTAGAGCAAATTCCCTCAATGACATCCATTTAGCTTTGCCTCCATTATCCATATATAAATGCTCATCACTCTCCAATTCTTCCATTCTTGTGGAAGGATGTACCACCTTCAAATGCAGTGCTACTGACATACACACACTTACACGTGCCCACATACACGCACTCATAATACCACAGAGATGCTTCTTTTGAACAACATACTATGTTTTTGTTTCCTTGTTTTGTTTTGTTTTGATAAAGGGGATTGAATCCAGGGGCACTTAACCACTGAGCCATATCCCCAGGCCTTTTTTATTATTATTTATTTTGATACAAGGTCTTGCTGAGTTGCTTAGGACCTCTCTAAATTGCTGAGGCTGGTTTTGAACTTGAGATCCTCCTTTGTAATCCCGCCAGCTTCCTGAGCCAGGGATTACAGGTGTTTGTCACTGTACTTGGCCAAAGTACTGTTTTAAAAACTATGTGAGCAGCTAGGCGCAGTGGCACATGCCTATAATCTCAGCACTTTGGGAGGCTGAGACAGGAGAATCTCAAATTCAAAGGCAGCCTCAGCAACAGCAAGGTGCTAAGCAACTCAGTGAGACCCTGTCTCTACATAAAACACAAAATAGGACTGGGAATGTGGCTCAGTGGTCGAGTACCCCTGAGTTCAATCCCCAGTACCAAAATAAATAAATAAATAAATAAACTGTGTGAGCCAGGCACAGTGGCACACACTTATAATCACAGTTACTCAAGAGGCTAAGTAAGGCAGGAGAGTCACAAGTTCAAGGTCAGCCTGGACAACTTAGTAAGATCCTCTCTCAAAATAAAAAAATTTTTTTTTTTTTTTTTTTTTTTTTTTGGTACTGGGGATTGAACTCAGGGGCACTCGACCACTGAGCCACATCCCCAGCCCTATTTTGTGTTTTATGTAGAGACAGGGTCTCACTGAGTTGCTTAGTGCCTCGCCATTGCTGAGGCTGGCTTTGAACTCGCGATTCTCCTGTCTCAGCCTCCCTAAGTGCTGGGATT
>CM053408.1:37072279-37193134 GCA_028644305.1 Xerus rutilus
ATAAAAAATTTAAGAAAGATATTTAGCTCATTGGTAGAGTGCTTGTCTAGCATGTTGGAAGAACTGGGATCAATCCACATCAATGAAAAAAAATATTTGAGATTGGTCATGTGCTTTATGATTATAGAAGCTATATAATGAATATAAAAGGCTTTGTTAAATCTTCTCTCTACAGTGGATATAGTTGGAAATTTCAGTGTTTATTTAGTCATCAAATATCCATTTATTTAGCATTATGCTAAACAATGTGGAGATGATTAAGACATGATAATCTATCTATGGTTACCAAATAATACACAGAAGGCCTTCCCATTAGATTTGAATTTCAGAAAAACAACAAGTAATGTTTTTAGTACAAGTATATCCCATGCAATATCCTAGATTTTTATTCTCTCACATTTCTGCAAGTCAAAAGTTCAAAATCAGTTTTAGTGGGTTGAAATCAAAGTGTTGATGAGGCCGCATTCCCTCCAGAGGCTTTAGGGAGGATCTGTTCCTCACCTCCTCCAGCCTCTGGTCACAGCCAGCATTCCTTGGCTTATAACCATATCACTCCAGTCTTCAAAACCAGCATCTTCCAATCTCCATCTGTTCCTCATTTACACTGCCTCGTTACACTGTGCCTGAGTCAAATCCCCCTCTGCCATCTCTTATAAGGACACTTGTCTCTTGTGAGGTGAACTTTGTAATCCAATAGAATCTCCCCCTCTCCAGATCTTTGATCACATCTGCAAAGACTTTTTCCAACAGGTAACATTTAAGATTTCCAGAAACTGGGGTCTGTTTTTTTTTTAAATATCTTTATTTTATTTATTTATTTATTTATTTTTATGTTGTGCTGAGGATCGAACCCAGTGCTTCACACATGCAAGGCGAGCACTCTACCACTGAGCCACAATCCCAGCCCGTGGGGTCTGTTTTTAAGGTCTGTTAGGAGCCATTATTTAGCCCACTCTAATGCTACTATGATAGAGACCTACTAGGGAATATTGGAAAAATAGAGGAGAAGCTGATCATTCAAATCATAGGAGATGCAGGAAGAGACAGATGGTAAGAAAGGCCACCCAAATCTGTGGTGTCGAGGAACTTAAATTGCTAAAGCATTAGTGACAGCAACAATCAGTAAACAGACCAATCAGAACAGACACCAGCTATAAATAAACACTTCCGCCTACCAGAGAGATCCACTTGAGCATTGGTCTTCATAACAAATGCAGAGTTAGAGACATGCTACAAGAGAGTAAGAGAAAGCAACTGGATGACAAAAAAATATTTTCATGATTCCTAATATACCATGTAGGGAGGCAAGAAGGCAATATGGAGAATGTCCTTTATTTTTTCTTTCTTTCTTTCTATGTCATCTACATTTCCTGAAAATATTCCCTAGTGCTTCAATTATTTACCAGCTCAATTTAATCAAATTCTTTTGGGGGGGCAGGGTACTGGGGATTAAACTCAGGGGTACTCAACCACTGAGCCACATCCCTAACCCTATTTTGTGTTTTATTTAGAGAGAGGGTCTCACTGAGTTGTATAGCGCCTTGCTGTTGCTGAGGCTGGCTTTGAACTAGCGATCCTCCTGTCTCAGCCTCCCAAGCCGCTGGGATTACAGGCGTGCACCTCCGTGCCCAGATTAATCAAAATTTTTACTGAATTACTTACACAATAATTGTGACTGTGATATAATTATTTTTCATAAAAATAAAACACTTTATGCAAAAAAATTTATAAGATTATATAAAGTAATATTTCCCTTTTCCTCCAATTAATCCCACTTCCCAAAGAAAATTGCAACAGCAGACATATCTAAGGCCTTATCAATGTATATATAAATACAAAGTTAAAATAAATGAGAAGGAACACTTGTTTACCTCTCAGCAGAAAACAGGCTCTTGGCCTGTTACCCTTTCAAGAAAAAGCAAGTCACATGTCCTTTCCTGTTGTATTCTTTGGACCCAATCCCACAGGAAATTTCTCTAATCCATAAATTATTAATTCTACAGTAGCATCCTAATAGAGAATTGGAAATAAGAACAATAATTAAAACATCAACAACAACTTTCTCCAATCTTTCCGTAAACTTTCCACCCCAAAGCTTCCTTGGTTGTCACACAAGTACTTCAATCTTAAATTATCCAAAACTGATCTCATCATCTTCCTCAGGAAACCTGCTACTTTTTTTCTTTTTTTCAACTTACCCAATACTCCAAGCCAGAAACAAAAAGTCACCCTTTATCTGGGTTTGGCACATGCCCATAATCCCAGCAGCTCCGGAGACTGAGGCAGGATGATTGGAAATTCAAAGCCAGCAACTTGGTGAGGCCCTAAGCAACTCAGTGAGACTCTGTCTCTAAATAAAATACAAAAAAAGGGCTGGGGATGTGGCTCAGTGGCTAAGCGCCCTGGGTTCAATCCCCAGTAACAAAAAAAAAGAAGGAAAAAAAAAGTCACCTTTACCTCCACACCATATTTTTTGAAAAGTAGCCAAATCCTAGAAAAGAGCACTCAAATTTATGAACTTCTCTCCATCCCTAGATTGCTGCAAAAAAAATCATGAATATTTTCCCAGATTCCACTCTCCACACTGAAGCTAGAGTTATCTTTCCAGAACACAAATTTCATTATGATACACTCTGTCTTCACTCTCTTTAATGGGTCTCATTGTTCTCAGCATAGAATCCTGAAGAGGGTTTAGAATATTCTAGTTGAAAGAGCTCCTGCTCTCTCCCTCTCACCTTTTCACCCTCACAGTCTGGCTGCAGACTACACTGGCCTTTTTCGTTTCCTAAATACCCATGCTAGGATTTGGCATGTGCTATTTCTTCCAAGAAAGAGTTTTCCCTTTCTTTGCTGAGTTAACTCCTCTTTGATTCATGGGTCTTTACTTAGACATCGGTTTCTTCAGGAAGCTTCCCTCTAATACTCTAAGTCTGAAGGAATTTTTTTTTTTCTGTGCTACCACAGCATCCTGTACTTTCTCTGTCATTAATTAGTATTTAGAAATTATAATTGCCTCTTCACTTTTGCTAGACCATCAGATCAGTTCACTCTTCTACTATTTGGACCCAGCAGAGTACTGGGGACACAATAAGATCTCAACAAATAATTGTTACATGAGCATTATTTAATGCAAATCTGCAGCAGCATGATACTATACCTTTATATTCAGGAAGGCAGTTCAATACATGCCTTAGGTGTAATGAACAACATGATAGCATGATTATTTCCTGAATTTTTGTTGATTATTAAGGAGTAACTCACATTTAAGACATATCAATCCTCAAAAAAAGCCCATTAGCTCAACAAGAATGAAATCAAGTATGTCCTCCTCATTCCAAATTTACACAGAAAATACAAGCAATAATGTTACTGCAGAGATCCAATGGGATTCCTTTAGTGTCCTGCATGTTTCTGTCATTACCAAGGTCTAATGAATATCTTTAGCTTTGCAGATTCAAAAATTCTTCTTATTTTACTAAAAAATGAAAAGGTAACCGGGAGCGATGGCGCACACCTGTAATCCCAGCACTTTGGGAGGCTGACACTGGAGAATCCCAAATTCAAAGCCGGCCACAAACAGCAAAGCACTAAGCAACTCAGTGAGACCCTGTCTCTAACTAAAACACAAAATAGGGCTAGGGATGTGGCTCAGTGGTCGAATACCCCTGAGTTCAATCCCTGGTACAAAAAAAAAAAGTGAAAAGGTAGGGCTGGAGATGTAGTTCAGTGCCAGAGTGCTTGCCTGGCATGCACAGGACCCTGGGTTCAATCCCAGCATCACACAAAAAACAAAACAAAACAAAAATGAAAAGCCTTCAGAGCCTACTTTCTCAATGACAGAGTTTCTCATATGAACACAGAGTACAAAAAATTATTAAGTGACTGTTTCCCAATTCTCCCAAGAATGTTAAATAACTAATGTCATTTCAGATGGAAAGAGTAGTTAATTCACTACATACAATGGACGCCCTATAGCTGGCCATTAGGGCTTATTTCACTTCTAGAAACCCAGAGGGACTAATTCATATGAAATAAACTCCTATGAGACATACACACTCACAGAGAGCAATTTGAAGAAGAAAATACATGGCATCAAAACTATAGTAAAAGGCTGGGGATATAGCTCAGTTGGTACAGTACTTTTTTTTTTGGTATAGGGGATTGAACTCAGGGATACTCTCAACCACTGAGCCACATCCCAGCCCTATTTTGTGTTTTATGTAGAGACGGGGTCTCACTGAGTTGCTTAGCACCTCGCCGTTGCTGAGGCTGGCTTTGAACTAGCGATTCTCCTGTCTCAGCCTCCCAAAGTGCTGGGATTACAGGTGTGTGCCACTGCACCCGGCTTCAGTTGGTATAGTACTTGCCTTGCACACACAAAGCCCTGGGTTCAATCCTCAGTACCACAAAAAAAAAAAAAAAAAACTACAGTAAAGCTGGGTACAGCGGCGCACACCTATAATTTTAGCAGCTTGGAGGCTGAGGCAGAAAGATCACAAGTTCAAAGCCAGCCTCAGCATCTTAGTGAGGCCCTAAGCAACTCAGCAAGACCCTATCTCTAAATAAAATATAAAAAAGGACTGGGGATGTGGCTCAGTGGTTAAACACCCCTAGGTTCAATCCCAGTACCAAAAAAGAAAAAGAAAAACTATAGTAAAACATCATTACTTGAAAAATATGAGCTTTAGGTAAGCCAAAAGGGTATAATAAATACATATACTAAAATATACTCAAACTTTAAAAGAAAGGAAATTCTGACACATGCTGTAATATGAATGAACCTTAAGAACATATGCTAAACAAAAGAAGCTAGTCACTGAAGGACAATACTGTATGATTCCACTTATGTGAAGTAACTAGAACAGTGAAATTCACAGCACTATAAAGCAGAACAGCAGGGCTGTGGGTGCTGCTCTGTGGTAGAGCGCTTGCCTGGACTTCTTTGAGGCCCTGGGTTCATTCCTAGCACCAAGGAAGGAAAAAGGAAAAGGGAGAGGGAGGGAGGGAGGGAGGAGAATGGTGGTTTCCAAGGGCTGGGAGATAGATATTCATTGTTTCATGAGAACAATTTCAGTCTTGGAAGATGAAAACCTTTTGGCAATGGAGAGTGATGGCAGTTGCACAGAAATGTGAACCGTTGCACCACTGAACGGTACATTAGAAAATGGCTAAAATAGTAAATTTTATGTTATGCATATTTTACCACAATTTTAAAATTCAATCTAGTTGTTCTTTCTGATCCTGTCCCTGAATGTTAAGATGTAACTTTAGGATCTGTAGGTCTTGTTTAACATTTGTAGAGAAAAATATTTACCCACTCTTCCTGAGAATAAGGACTCTAAGAGCAACTCAAGCCACTCTTAGGTTGCCTCACCTGAAATGTAGAGCTAGCTGTCATCATGTCAGGGCTCTGAGTAATATACCCAAAGAGGAGGCTCCTAGGAATTAGATTCACACTGTGTGCGATCCAATTCTGGGGCAGAAAGGTGTGATACCTTTCCTCACTCATCATAACATCCCTTTATGAGAAGACACGTTAACAAGAGAAGCCTAACAAATTTATTTAACCAAAGTTTTACATGACACAGGAGACCTCAGAAATAAAGACCCAGGCCTGGCAGGGTGGCTCACGCTTGTAGTCCCAGCTGCTCAGGGGGCTGAGGCAGGAGGATTGTGAGTTCAAAGCCAGCCTCAGCAACTTAGTGAGGCCCTGAGCAACTTAGTGAGACCCTGTATCAAATAAAATATAAAAAAGTGCTGAGGATGTGGCTCAGTAGTTAAGTGCCCCTGAGTTAAATCCTTGGTACCAAAAAAAAAAGAGAGGGAGAAAGAGAGAGAGAAAAAGAAAGAAAGAAGGAAAGAAGGAAGGAAGGAAGGAAGGAAGGAAGGAAGGAAGGAAGGAAGGAAGGAAGGAAGGAAGGAAGGAAGGAAGGAAATGAAGACCCAAAGATCCAGAGAATTCTCTCTAGATTTATGCGTAGGTTTGATGGAAAATAGACAGCTATGAAGAAATGTGATTGAGCAAATTAGATTTTTTTAAAAATCTAATGGTAACTGACTAAGGGAGAACCCAAGATCTATCTGTTCAGATTTCTCTTGGCCTCTCTGTGAAGTGTTCTTTCTTCCTAAGTATTGGGCAGGACCCTACCTGAAAGAGGGTCTTCAAAAAAGAAAGAGAGAGAATAGAACTTTTATGGCTTGGTTTGGGGAAGAGGGATTTTAGTTTCTATGACTTGCTTTGGATGAGAAAAAGGAGCAGATGAGAGGAGGACAGGGAGACAGATGGGCAGGAAAGATCAGAGAAGCCTTGTACCTGAGTCTCTCCAATGTCCTTTAAAGTACTCAGCACACCAAAACAGCATACTTTGGGGTATCATGTTCTGAACCCCAACAGCAATTACAGCTGAGGTGAGGAAAGGGACACAGTGGAGAATGTGATCTCAATTCTTCTCCTTCATTCATTGAAAACTGTCCATATATCAGATGACTTCTGAAGCAGCCAAAGGCTCTTTGCCCCACCTCTGTTATTATGCAATTTAGTTCCCAGAAAAAGTATTTTGATACATAAGGGACAGAGGGAATTAGAAACTATAAAGAATGTACCTGAGCCGGGCACGGTGGTTCAAGCCTGTAATCCCAGCACTTAGGGAGGCTGAGACAGGAGAATTGCAAGTTCAAAGCCAGCCTCAGCAATGGCGAGGCGCTAAGCAACTCAGTAAGACCCTGTCTCTACATAAAAAAACACAAAATAGGGATGAGGATGTGGCTCAGTGGTCAAGTACCCCTGAGTTCAATCCCTAGGACCAAAAAAAAAAAAAAAAAAGAATGCACCTGAAACTGCCATTGGTGCTTGACATTCGTGACCTCATTTGATTCTCATAACAAACATGTTATTATCTTCATTTAATAGATGACCAAACTAAGGCTCAGAGCAATCAGTGTTTGCCAAGTTCTTATTGCTTGCTAGTACTAGCACAAGGATTCAGATCTACTTATTTTCTGACTGTATAGCCTAGGCTCAAACTATTATTCCAGTATGTCTCATAGTTACCTATATAGTGGATTTCTGTCTCTCCCTCCTCCTTAGAAGGAGTTATATTACCCTAAAATCAAAAATCTATAGCCAAACTCTCATGTTGGCAGACAAATGGGACTCTTGGCAATAAGTCTGTTCTTTGATGAAAGCACTTAAGAGTTCCAGCTAGAATGGGGACGGGGAGTGGGAGAAGAAAGTGCCTCTTACCTCTCATTCAGCACTTCCCTTGGCTCAAAGAGGAAAAGAGACATCAATTTGTATAGATTAAAGAAATAAAACTTGATGCCTGAAAATCACTAAGTATAAATTCAGACTTGTATACTGCACTTCCCTACAAGTAGACTTAAAATTATATTGCTTTTCCAGAAGTACTTGTTATGGGATTAATTTTATTTTATTGGCTACGAATAGATAGCAATAAACAAGATAACCATATACTTTGCTTCTGTTAAGCATTTAATCCATGAAATATCGTCCAACAAATGACCTAATTCTTTTCCCAGACAACAAAGAGAATTGTCTATCAAAATACTGCATTAAGAGTCAGGCGCGGTGGTGCATGCCTGTAATTCCAGCACTTTGGGAGGCTGAGCCAGGAGAATCCTGAGTTCAAAGCCAGCCTCAGCAATGGCAAGGCACTAAGCAACTCAGTGAGACCCTGTCTCAAAGTCAAATACAAAAATAGTGCTGGGGATGTGGCTCAGTGGTAAGTATCCCTGAGTTCAGTCCTCAGTACCAAAAATAAAAATATATATATATATATATATACACATATATATTGCATTAAATATATCAAATTCTTTTTTTTTTTTTTGGTGGGGGGGTGTTAGTCAGCTTTTTCACTGCTACAACTGAAAGACCTAACCATAACAACTGTAGAGGAGGAAAGGTTTATTTAGGGGCTCCTGGTTTCAGAGGTCTCAATCCATACACAGCAGGCTCCATTCCTCCAGGCTCCAGGTGAGGCAGGACATCATGGCGGAAGAGTGTGGCAGAGGGAAAGAGATCATATGATGATCAGGAGGCAGAGAGAGAGACTCCATGCTCCAGATACAAAATATATACTCCATAGCCATGCCCCTAACGAACCACTTCCTCTAGGCACACCCCAATTGCCTCCAGTTACCACTCAGTTAATCGCATCAGGGAGTATTTCACTGATTAGGTTAAGGCTATAATCCAATCATTTCTCTTGCAATCCTTCTTGTATTGTCTCACACGTGAGCTCTTGAGGGACACCATAACAGGGGTTACTGGAGACTGAACCTAGGGGTGCTTTACCACTAGGTTACATCCTAGTCATCTTTTTTAAATTATTTTTTATTTGGAGACAGGGTCTCACTAAGTTGCCCAAGGTGGCCTCAAACTTGAGAACCTCCTGCCTCAGCCTCCAGATTACAGGAGCTAGATTACAGGCATGTACCACACGAAGCCCTTGAAGTTCTTAACAGTATAAATTGAAGTTATCCTTAAAGTGAACCACATTCTTAAGTTTTTATTTTAAAATTTTAAATCAAAAGGAATTGCAAGCTCCTATTATTTCAAAAAGAAAAACGAAATCTCGCTAAGGGGTAACAGATGCAAGGCTTAAAAATAATATACTTCTTTCCAAAACATTCTATAATAAGCATGTGTCAGTTTTACAATAGAACAACAATAAAAATAGAAAGCTATGCAAATGAAATTCACATTCTTTTTCATGTCAGGGCAAAACTTTTCTTATTTATCTACTTCATTTGGCTCCACATTTTCCCCATGTTTCTAATAGTAGTAAATCAACCAAGTAGGAAAGGTGGAAAGTTATATAAAGTATAGCATCTCTGTTTCTTACACATATCAGACCAAATTAGTTTCAACTTAGTTACACATATTAGACCAAATTAGTGTCTGATACATACCTTGTATCAAACTTCTTTTTTCTGCTGTAGTTAGCATAAAGTATTAATTCATTTTTGTGTGTGTGGTGAGGGGCATTGAACCCAGGGCTCTCTACCACTGAGCTACACCTCCAGTCCCAAGCATTTACTTTTGTGAGATTCAGAGTTAAATACCAAACATCTAAAATGACAATCATCCTCTGCTAGTAGCCATTTTATAGTTATCAACAATGCTAATCATTGTGGGTCATGGATACTTTTTTTTTTTTTGCAGTGTTAGGGATTGAACCCAAGGGTGTTTTACTATTGGGCTACATTTCCAGACCTTTCTATTTTTTATTTTGAGATGACAGCATTTAGCTAAGTTGCTAAGGCTCACCTCAAACGTGATATCCTCCTGCTTCTGCCTCCTGAGTTGCTGGGATTACAGGCATGTACAACCATACCCAGTAGGATCCTTACTGATGTTAACAAATTCATATTCCATAACAATACTACCTGTATATAGGATGCTTTCAAATTCTTCAAATGTTTTACTGTTGTTATGCCCAATACTGATACCCAATGCAAAATTTATATTACTGCACACTGAAAAAGGTGCTGTATGTTAGAATATGTTAAAGAATGAAATAAAATGTGGTTTATGTTCTCTAAAATTTATCAGCATTTTATTCATTATACAACATATTTTAACATTATTAAAGAAACGACCATATGGCAAACATAAGTATGCCCTTTATTTCTCTTACTTATAAAGATAAATGTAAGCCAGGCCCGGTGGCGCAAGCCTATAATTCCAGCACTTACAGAGGCTGAGACAGGAGAATCGCGAGTTCAAAGCCAGCCTCAGCAATGGCAAGGCGCTAAGCAACTCAGTGAGACCTTGTCTCTACATAAAACACAAAATAGGGCTGGGGATGTGGCTCAGTGGTTGAGTGCCCCTGAATTCAATCCCCAGTACCAAAAAATATATAAATAAATAAATAAATGTTTTTAGAAATCCATCTAAGTAGATATTTTTAATTCTTATATTTAAACAAGTATAGGCAGCTCTAAGGGGTTTTCTTTACCTGAACTTTATTTTCTTTTTTTTAAAGGCTTAAAATGTATTTTAATAAGTTGATGCTGCATTACTGCTCCATTTCTCAGAAAAACTCCAAATTTAAGGTATCAGGAACAAATCAAACACGGTATGCCAATAAAAAATGCACAGCATAACTACCTAAGATAGGCAAGGCTAAGGAGCTACTGTCAGACCATCAGCATACAGCAACCCTATTCCCAAGATTGTACTAGGCCTATCATGAAAAGCTGTGAATAGCAGTATCATAGACACAAAAGGGTCACTCTTGGGTTGTTTTTACCCAAGAAAAAGATGGAGGCAAGTTAACACAAGATTTTTTTAAAGATATACTAAAATGAAAAGAGTTCTAAGAGAAAATGTCTTCCTTAGGACATGAAGGGGTAATATATGGGATATAACAGAACTATATGTATGTTGTCTGTGACCTCTGTGGACATTTGACTGAATTCTCACCTGGGAGCGAATGGAGCAACGAGGCTAAGGTCATTGGGGGATGTTTTGTTTTTGTGGTATATGTGGCAGTGTCTCTGGGCTCCAGGGGTGTAAGGACAAGAATGTAAATAAAACATGATGGAAAAAAAATGGAATGATCAAGATTAATGGGGCTCTAACTGGATCCATTTTGCTATGGGTCCCCTAGCCCTCAACAATCACATTTGAGACTTCAGGAATGCACCACACAGAATCAATTAAACAATATGCCACACAGAACTGATTTGTTAAATACCGCCCCTCCCTTGCCCTCTGCCTCCAGCATACTCCCTAGAGTAGTACAGGCAGGGAAGACCTAACTACTGGGAAGAATCCCTAACACTTTTCCAGGGTAGAATTCTGGCTAGTCCAAAAAGGGTCCTTCTTTTAAGGGTTTTGGGAAACTAGACACTGCAACTTTATTAGTATCAGCAACGTTTGGAGCAAATTCAGCTCCAGGAGCTGCACGGTTGAATGCAGGAGGAGTTCCACCAATTGTCCCAATTCCTTCCATTGTGGCAGCTTGGCCAAAGTGTTCAGTTGTTGGTGGGGTCAGTCCCAAACTGAACTTTATTTTCTAACACCTATACTCTTATTTCCTAAGAAGCTCCCAGAATAAGATCAAACCTTTTTTATGAATGTGTATCCTCATAGATGTCAATCTTGAGAAAACCAGTTTCATCTGTTCCTTCAGATTCACGGAAAAGCCTTTGCTAGAGTGGGGATGCCCCCTACAACATCCCTGATGAACGGCAACCAGTCTCTGCTTAGACACTCCACACACAAGGTCCTCCCTGCCTCACGAGGTGTCAATTCCACTCTCAAACACCTCTACCTGTTAGAACACTCTCATTTTAAGCAGAAATCTGTTTCCTGTAGTCTCTACCTATAACTCACCCTCTGAAGCCACATGGAATAAATTTAACCCCTCTTCTCAAATATTTCTTCAAATAAAAAGTTGTAGAGCCAGTCATAATGGTGCGCGCCTGTAATCCCAGCTTTCGGAAGCTGAGGCGAGAGTATGACAAGTTCAAGGCCAGCCTGGACAACTTAATAAGACCCTGTCTCAAAACAAATAAAAATAAAAGGACTGGGGATGTAGCTCAGTGGTTGAACATCCCCTGGGTTCAATCCCCAGTATCATAAATAAATAAATAAATTTTAATGAATAAGTAATTGCAAGTACTTAATTCATCTCATATCCTTCAAGCCCTTCCTTAGACATGTTCCAATTTGTCAAAACTCTTTCTGATTTTGTTTTTGGTACTGGGGATTGAATTCAGGAAAACTCTACCACTGAGCCATATCCTCAGCCCTGTTTTGTGTTTTATGTGGAGACAGGGTCTCACTGAGTTGCTTAGCGCCTCACCGTTGCTGAGGCTGGCTTTGAACTCACAATTCCCCTGTCTCAGCCTCCCAAGTGCTGAGATTACAGGCATGTACCACCGCGCCCAGCTTGTTAAAACCCTTTTTAAAATGTGGGAGCAGCTGGGCATGGTGGCTCATGCCTATAATCCCAGCACTTTGGGAGACTGAGACAGGAGAATGGCGAGTTCAAAGCTAGCCTCAGCAATGGCGAAGTGCTAACCAACTCAGTGAAACCCTGTCTCTAAATAAAACACAAAATCAGGCTGGGGATGTGGCTCAGTGGTCGAGTACCCCTGAGTTCAATCCTCGGTACCAAAAAAAAAAAAAAAAAAATGTAGGAGCTTAGAGAGAATATTCAGATACTCTATAAGTCTACATAATATAGGGTAACCTAAATGCAGTGTCTCCTCAGCATGGGCCTTGACCCACAGAGTGGCCTTCCTTCAAGGACTCTTCCTACCAGGGCAATGGAAATTAGTCCATTGAGACTGTCCCCTTCCAGAACTTACAATAGAGAATGTACAGATGATTGAATGGAAGGGAGAAGGAAGAGACAAGCCACCCAGAAAGATAGGAGAAGAAAAAGCTAGGCCCTGGGTATTTACAATAAGCCCCTCCCTCTCTGGCTTGTGATAAAAAAAAAAATCCAAAAGTGACCTATCTTTAGGAACAGGTCATTCACAAGTCTATCCTGAATGGGGAGTTTGTTGTGGGGAGAAGGTATTTTATTTTATTTATAAAAATATGTAAATACAAAAGGTATTTACATATTTTTATTCCTTTTTTTATCTACTTGGCTTTAATTTTGATATTATACATTTTTTAAAAACTTAAGAGTGCTTGTAGATCAAAATAAATTAAACTGATTTGCAAGAGATTTAAGATATATATATGACTTGAATAACATAAATAAAAATGTTTGATTTTACACTTAATTATCACAGATGACCAAAAGCATTACAAATTCTACTGGCAAGTTGACATAAACAGAGGCCTTCTAAATCTTTTCTTTTTCCACATACAAAAAAGATGGAAATCAGGGCTGTGGGTGTAATTCAGTGTAGTTCAGTGGTAGAGCAAGCTGTTGCTTAGCATGCACGGGGCCCTGGGATCAGTCACCAGTATCACAGACCCACACACACACACAAGAGGAAATCTACACCTGAATATCATATTGCCATTATTTTTATACACACAAAGAGTAATTTTATAAGCCAAAATGGTCTGATCAACATTGTAAAAAGTTTACAGGCTGCCTCGAAATAAAATTGACTTTCTTGGGGCAGAATTTAAATATTAAAGTTTCTATGGTTCCAACATGTAGTAAGTGGGTCAGCTTTATAAAGATTTGTAAAGAAATAAGTAACAAGAAGATTTATAGAAATCAGACACTAAAATATGATTTGTTGTGTCTAGTAGTATGCCTTTTAAAAGTTCTAAATCATCAGCCGGACTCTGTGGCACGTACCTGTAATCCCAGCAATTTGGAAGCTGAGACAGGAGAATTGCGAGTTCAAAGCCAGCCTCAGCAACGGCGTGGCGCTAAGCAACTCAGTTGAGACCCTGTCTCTACATAAAACACAAAATAGGGCTGGGAATGTGGCTCAATGGTCAAGTACCCCTGAATTCAATCCCCAGTACTGAAAAAAAAAAAAGGTCCAAATCAAAGCCTTTATCTGAAATATATCCTTGGCTTTCTCTGAAGAGAGCACTATGATAAAGTTGAAACCTTTTCCAAAACAAATTTAATATTCAAAAAGAAAAAAACAGAAACAAATATTGAGTTTTCCAAGAAAGTCTCAACTAACAATCTACCTATCATTCAGGAACATTAATCACTGAAGAAAAGGAAGAAAGAAAAAAAAACTAATTGGTATGATTTCTTTTCCAAAGAAAGCACCCAATATCTATTTTTATGGTTATGTGTACCAATAGCATGGAGCCCCCCATGACTTGGCAGAGGTCATTTGTGTTATGAGCAGATTGTGGGTTTATTCACCCCAAATATCAGGCTTTGTTTTACCTTTTCATATTTTTTTTAAATATTTTTTTAGTTGTAGATGGACACAATACCTTTATTTTATTTATTTATATGTGGTGCTGAGAATCAAACCCAGGGCTTCATACATGCGAGGCGAGTGTTCTACCACTGAGCCACAACCCCAGCTCCTTTTCATATTTTATATAAGAAAAAGTCACTACTGCCTCAAGGCCTGAGGATCACCCAAAAGATTATTGATAATCCAAACTGAGGCAAAAACAGGCTAAGAGTTTAAAAAACCAAGCATGGTGGCACAGTACCTATAGTCCAACTAGTTGGGACGCTGAGGCAGAGAGAAGGCCAGCCTGGACAACATAAGGAGACCCTATCTCAAAAAAGAAAAGAAATCAAAAAGAGATAGCAGAAGAAGCACAGTAGGGTGAGCAGTAAGAAAGGATAAACTTGCCACAAACAATCCAAATGTACAAACTCTTGGATCATTCACAGCCAGAGCCTACAGAACCTTCCAGGTGCCGGGCACAGTGGCACAGGCCTGTAATCCCAGTAGCTAGGAAGTCTGTGGCAGGAGGATCGAGGTGCCAAGCAATTCAGTGAGACCCTGTTTCTAAATAAAATACAAAATAGGGTTGAGGATGTGCTTCAGTGGTTGAGCTGAATTAGGTCAACCTGGAGCCCTATTAGGGGATGACCAAATCTATAATGTAATTGTTACTGCACATGCCTTTGTAATAATTTTCTTCATAATTATGCCAATTACAATCAGTGGCTTTGGAAATTGACTGAATTCAATCCCTAGTACCCAGCCCCCAAAAAACTTCCAGATTTATTTCTCCCTAGAGCAAGCAGCTATTTCACCAAAGCTACTTAGGAGTCATTTGCTGTAAGATAATTTATTATAAATTTTAAGACTCAGTCTCTTCCTATACTTCCGGTTATTCTTCTCTTATTTTATTTTATTGGCCACATAGTCAAACTCAGTAAACATTTTCCAGTTCAACCACATTATCTGCATTGTCTGCTTTACCTATGTGCACTTCCAACTGCCCTTAAGAGGTGCTATACTTTTCTGTAAGACCACATAAAATGTAGTCTGTCATAACAATCAATTTCTGAAATATTTTCAGGGAGAATCAAATAAAATCCAATCAAATATGTTCTAGGAGGCAAATAAGATGATTAGTTTTATATTTTTATCCACTAATTTTAATATCTTGATAGAAGTCCATATTTTCACTTATGAGTATGCTTTGAATGTTCATAGGAGAATTGCTATCATAATAACACTGGAAACAGTCAAAGTATCCATCAGAAGGAAGCTGGTTAATACATTTCTTTCCTTATATAGTGAGTAGATACTAAGCAGATAGTTTAGTTTAAGTTTGTGTATTTTTTCTCTATTGTATAGTATACCAGAGTATGAATATACCACAATATGCTTTAGAAACATATCAAATAACTGGATCTCATAAATATAAGTTGAAGACAAAAATAAAATTGCCAAAATGCTAACAGAATACTACTATAAAAGTTAAAAACATGAGAATCAACTCTGTCTACTGTTAAGTATACAACACATGAAGTAAAAGTACAAAGAAATGCATAGGAGTGATATGGTTATTACCCAGGGATTTGGATTGAGAAGAAATCTGTGTTAGATCACACAACATTGCCAATGTCCAATAATTTTTTTTGTACCAGGAATTGAACTCAGGGGTACTCAACCACTGAACCACATCCCCAACCCTATTTTGTGTTTTTATTTAGACACAGGGTCTCACTGAGTTGCTTAGTACCTTACTATTGCTGAGGCTGGCTTTGAACTCGCAATTCTCCTGTCTCAGCCTCCCAAAGTGCTGGGATTACAGATGTGTGCCACTGCGCCTGGTGGCGATGTCCAATAATTTTTGACTCACAAAACAACAGTCTCATATGATTCAACACACCATATAAGCCATATTCAATTATATTAACAAGTTGTATTCTTTGTAGGGGGCAGGGTTGTACTGGGATTTAACCCAGGGGTGCTTTACCACTGAGCCACATCCCCAGCCCTTTTTATTTCTTATTTTAAGACAGGGTTTCACTAAGCTGCCTAGGTCCTCACTAAGTTGCTAAGGCTAACTTTGAACTTGGAATCCTCCTGTCTCAGCCTCCAGAGTTGCTGGTATTACAGGCATGCACCATTGCGCCACACTTCTAGGTTTTATTCTTAAACTGAGAGATCTATATACATGTATTCACATGAATCCATGAGGATTCATTAACTATTTAGCTTTTCAACCCTAGACAAGTTATTTGACCTAGGTTTTTTACCTGAAAAACTAGAAGTAATAATATGCATCTCACATAGGTACAATGAGGATTTAAAAAGTTACTATGTATAAAGGACTTAGTACGTGGCACCTGTATAAGCATATTTGATTTCACTACTATTAATTTTATAGCTTTTTGTGTGGTTAGAATATTTCACAGAAATATTTTTCTTAATTACAAAAAGCTGTAAATATAAACAAAGGAGAAGCCGGGCATGGTGGCCCACGCTTGTAATCCCAGCACTTAGGGAGGCTGAGACAGGAGAATTGCGAGTTCAAAGCCAGCCTCAGCAACGGCGAGGTGCTAAGCAACTCAGTGAGACCCTGTCTCTACATAAAACACAAAATAGGGCTGGAGATGTGGCTCAGTGGTTGAGTACCCCTGAGTTCAATCCACAGTACCAAAAATAAAAATAAATAAACAAAGGAGAGAGATTAATATTATGAACTCAAATGCACTCATTACTTCGCTTTAACAATCAGCAAACGTTGGCCAATTATGCTTCACTTCTGCTTCCATTCCCTTCCTGGAACACATGCTATCTTATTTTAAAGGAAATTCTAGATTACATCCAGAAATATTTCAGTGTATATCTTTGAAATATAAGGACTTTTTCCTCCCCTAGGACTAGAGATGGAACCCAAGAATGCTCTACCACTGAGCCCCATCCCAAGCCCTTTTTATTTTTATTTTGCAACCGAATCTTGTTAAGTTGCCGGGGCTGGCCTCAACCTTGCAATCCTCCTGCTTCAGCCTCCTATGTCACTGGGATTACAGGCCAGTGACAACAGAACCTGCATTTCTTTCTTCTTCTTCTTCTTCTTTTTTTTTTTTAAGGGACTGGAGATTGAACCCAGGGCCACTTTACCACTGAGATACATCACCAGTCTTTCTTGGGGAACAAAGTACCAGAATTTGAACTCAGGAGCACTCAACCACTGAGCCACATCCCCAGCCCTATTTTTTATTTTATTTAGAGACAGGGTCTCACTGAGTTGCTTAGCACCTTGCTCTTTTTTGCTAAGGCTGGCTTTGAACTCATGATCCTCCGGCCTCAGCCTCCTAAACTGCTGGGACTACAGGAGTGCACCATGGTGCCCAGCCATCACCAATCTTTTTCTTTTCTTTCTCTTTTAGGTCTTGCTAAATTGCTGGGGTTGGCTTCACTTGTCCCGTCGGTGGGATTATAGGCCTGGCATTTTCTTCATTTTTTTTTTACTTGCAATTTTTTTACATCAGGAAACAGGGCTGAGAGTGTAGCTCAGTGGTACAGCACTTGCCTAGCATGTGTGAAGTTCTGAGTGTGATTCCTAGCACTACTTTAAAAAAAAAACCCAAAAAGTCAGAATCCAAATAAGATTGTGCTTTATTTTATAATTGCTCAACAATTTTTTTTTTAATTTTTTTATTTTTTGGTACCAGGGATTGAACGCAGGAGTACTCAACCACTGAGCCACATCCCCAGCCCTATTTTGTGTTTTATGTAGAGACAGGGTCTCACTGAGTTGCTTAGCACCTCACCATTGCTGAGGCTGGCTTTGAACTCACAATCCTCCTATCTCAGCCTCCTGAGCCACTGGGATTACAGCCATGCACCACTGCACCCGGCTAGTTTTGTTTTTTGTTTTTTGTTTTTTGTTTTCTGAAACAATATATAAAACACTATTGGTAGAAGTGGGTGTGGTGGCACATACTTGTAAACCCAGTGTCTCAAGAGGCCGAGACAGGAAGATTGCAAGTTCAAAGCCAGCCTTAGCAAATTAATGAGATCCTATTTCAAAATGTAAAAATAAAATAAATTTAAAAGGACTGGTGATTTAGCCTATTGGTAAAACTTCCCTGGGTTCAAACCCCAGTACCAAAAAACAAAACAAAACAAAACAACAACAACAAAAAACCACTATTAGTGGTCTTGGGATGTAGTTCAGTGGTAGAAAATTTGCTTAACATGCACAAGGCCCCAGGTTCAATCCCTAACACTGGGAGGAAAAAAAAAACAAAAAAAAACACTATTAGTTACCGCCATAGGCAGAAGGGAAAGACAAGGATGGCAAGTTTTTTACTTTTCATTTTTTACTCTTTAGTGTTTGCCTTTTTATCTTTTGCACGTATTAGATATGCTGATATAGAAATAAACAGATTAACATAAAAAATACAAGAACAAAACAAAATTTGGCAATGCAATCTTTGGTGGCATTACTATCAAATGGCATTTTTTAAAAAGGAAATACTATCAAAAACTAAAAAACAACTGAGTGCAGTGGCACACGCCTGTAATCTCAGCTCTTCCGGAGGCTGAGAAAGGAGAATCGCGAGTTCAAAGCCAGCCTCAGCAAGCACGAGGCACTAAGCAACTCAGTGAAACCCTGTCTGTAAATAAAATACAAAACAGGGCTGGGGATATGGCTCAGTGGTTGAGTACCCCTGAGTTCAATCCCTGGTACCAAAAAAAAACAAAAAACAAAAAACAAAACAAAACCCTGAAAACAAATTCAATGCATGTCCATTAAAATATAGTAGTTTTACAATTACATATTATTATGTCTATGAACTATATTTAATACGATGATTATGCTACATAGAGTCCACTATAGTACAGCTACCTCAATATGTAATTCCTTTGGAATTTACTTGTTTCTTTCATAATTATAATTGTTTTAACTATTGTGCCTCTGTTACTTAGACTCCTAGCCATGGGTCTAAACTGAAGTGAGTCTCCTCAGTGCACCAGCAATAGAATTCTTAAATCTTTAGTCTGGGATATTGTAGTTTAGCAGACCTTAATGGAATTATCCTTGACTGGGGATGCACAAGCAAATTCATTGCTTGTCAGTCTTACTGGGACCAATGAGCTTCCAACTGCAGTTTTCACTGAGGACTGATGACTGGGGCCATGCAGAGGGGGCTCTGAGAGCACATTGCCATCTTCTGGCAGAGTTCCTGGGAGAAAAAAATCTTAAAAGATGCTTTACAATAAACCCCTGGCTCTGGGAAAACAGAATGTCAGGCTCTATCATAAATGTTTTTATTTTCCTCCTACTTTAGGAGTATGGTCTAATGAAGGCAAGAAGAAGTTAAGTTTGATAAAATAATTGTGAAAAGGTCTAAAATTAAAATATAAATGCCTCACATAAGACAATTAGAATACTCCATACTCCAGGAATTTGGAGAAAATAATAAAGTAGTAATAATCTGAGGATTTCTCTCATACATTTGTACACTTGGATGATTATGTAAGAAAATGAAAAATCTCCAGTCTATTATACTTGACTATCAATAAGAATAGGTATCTGATTATTTTAAAAAGCAGATTTATCCCCTAAATTACTTATTCCACACTTATGTCATAAGCTGTGCATATCTGTAGAGAACATATCAGGATCTTTTCAAGAGAGTAGCTCCACAAGCTTCAAAAACAGTTTTGCTAAGTGAGGACTACAGATCACTCATACTGAAGGATGATATAATGAATTTGCACAGGAGCTGACTTCAATTTCTGACCACTTTGGTACAAATTAGATTTCCCTAGAGGTTCAAATTGCTGTAAAGAACAGGTAATTTAAGCTTGCTTGGCAGGTCAGAAATCAGTGGTAACTACTGGAGCTGCCAGTAATGGTGGTGTTGAGAAGCAGGAAATTATTATACATTCAATTTCCTCCATACCAAGAATTAAATAAACAAATGCTGTTCTAGGCAATGTTGTGTTGCGTGGTTATCTGACTGCCACTCCAGATCAAGCCCCACCACCACCACCATCAAACAAAACTAAGAATAATCTAGCTGTCAACGCTGTTGCAGGCTGATGTCCTTTCTCAAAAACTGGTTCTACAACATAGTTATTCCAAGGGATAAATGAGGCTCCCATGTCTACCTACCTACTCCAGAAGAGGTAGTCATGATGAACACTGGAAGGAGAGGGACAGTTTGCTCTATTTCAGTCTCCCAGTACTAGCATACATGGATCTGTGTCCTCTGTAACATTTGCTCACATCACAGTTAACAGGATGTCATATTTTAGGATTTGGATTGAGCCAGGCCCTGTAGTAGTTGGGTGCTAACAATATTTAAATACTGTATATTTGTAGAGCACTTAATCTATATTGATAGAATAATGTATATTTGTGCTTTCCTTTTGAAAGCACTTTCGTATGCATTGCTGATTTCTTTCTTAGCACAAGCTTGAGAGGGATCTAGAAGAGTTATCTTGACTTATAAAAGTTATCCTGACTGCCCAAAACTGTAGGGGACTTTCCTGAAGACACCAAGATGGCAGCAAAGATGAGCCTCAAACTGTGGAATACTACATTTCATGAGCTTTTCCCCATGCCATATGTGTGTTGTTATCAAATTCCAGCAATGTTGGGCTGGAGTTATGGCGCAGTGGTAGTGTGCTCGCCTAGCATGAGTGAGGCACTGGGTTTGATCCTCAGCACTACATAAAAATGAAATAAAAATATTCCGTCCACCTACAACTAAAAAATAAATATTTTTTTAAAAATTCCAGCAATGTGGGCTAGAGATGTAGCTCGGCCATAAAGCACTATTCCCAGCACCTTAAAAAAAAAAAATCCAGCAACCTCAGAAAAGAGAAGTGACAGTCTCAGTGCTATCAGTAGGACTTTTCTCTTATTTGTGACTGATGGCATTCAGGACAAAATATGACACCTGGGCATACTGAATATTTTAAGATGAAGGAATCTGAGAAATGACATGCAGAAAAGATATTCTGACCTTCCCTTGAAACAGGTCACAAAGCTGTCCTGTAAGAGATGCCTATTTATTTATTTATTTATTTATTTATTTGCAGGGGTGGGGAGATACAGGAACCCAAGGGTGCTTAACCACTGAGCCACATCTGCAGCCCTTTTTGTCTTTTATGTAGAGACAGAATCTCACTGAGTTGCTCAGAGCCTTGCTAAATTGCTGAAGCTGGCTTTAAACTCACGATGCTCCTGTCTCAGGCTCCTGAGCTGCTGGAATTACAGGACTGTGTCACTGCACCCGGCAGGAGATGCCTTCTTTATGCCCAAGGATCTTATCTCTGAAGGCACAGTCCTTGCTAAATTTCCCCCAGTTTATTGCCATCAGCTTATACTACATTGGTCCTACCGTACTTCTCCATGACTTTCCACTCTTCATCAAACCTAGCATAAAACACTCAGGTTTAAATCACTTCTTCAGGACCT
Source organism: Xerus rutilus (assembly GCA_028644305.1). Lineage (NCBI taxonomy): Eukaryota > Metazoa > Chordata > Mammalia > Rodentia > Sciuridae > Xerus > Xerus rutilus. The sequence goes on from CM053408.1 coordinate 37,093,617, forward strand.
CATTTCCTTAGAAAGGCTTCTATGTTGTATAAAACCTATATCAAGTAAATTTGTATATTTTTCTCTTGCTAAGCTGTCTTTTGTTACGAGGATCCTAGCCAAGAACTCAGAAGGTGGAGGGAAAGGATATTTTCATATCCTTCTCAGCTGCCTTCACTGTTACTTCTTCCTGGCAGAATTTCCTGGCTTTCCTACCCAAAGTCAAGTTTTAGAGGTCTTTGCTGACTATGCTGAGAAGACTGACTGTATTTTGTAATAAAAGAGCTTTCAAATTGCAGTTACCAGATCATCAGTATCAGCATCACGCTAGGAAATTATTAGTAACACAATTCTTTGGCCCCACTCTTTTTTTGGGAGGGGGACTGGGGATTGAACTCAGGGGTACTCTATGACTGAGTCATATTCTCAGCCCTATTTTGTGTTTTATGTAGAGACCGGGTCTCACTGAGTTGCTTAGTGCCTTGCCATTGCTGAGGCTGGCTTTGAACCCACGATCCTGTTGTCTCAGCCTCCCAAAGTGCTGGGATTACAGTCATGCGCCACCACACCCGGCTCCCAGTCCATTTTTATTTTTTTTATTTTGACGAAGGTTCCCACTAATTTGCTTAGACAACATTAAGTTACCAAGGCTGGCCTGGAACTTATGATCCTCCTGCCTCAGCCTCCCTAGTCACTGGGATTACAGGCATGTGCCACTGTGCCTGGCTCGGTCCCGCTCTTAACTTACTAAATCAGAAAATTTGTTTTAAAAAGGTGGTTCTAGTGTGTAATTTTGAAAACTATGACTGAAAGGTAAAGGTAGTGAAAAGTGGTTTTAATTAAAGAAATGATGTATTATATCTGTGTTTCAGAGATAGCTCAAATGATATAAATTGAATCCTAGAAAACAAAAGGAAATCAACATTTTTGCTGCATCTATAAAGTACTGAGTACCAGTCACATCATGGGTATTTATGTCTTGTTTTGAAAGAAAACCAATAAGTTAGTCTCTGCCCAGACCTCAAAAAGCCCTCGATACAGTTCCTTCTGATAAGGTCTCCTCAAATATGAACGTCCCCATCATGTACAACTACAATAATGGGATCCTAATTAGAATAAGTTATACTCCATGTATGTATAATGTGTCAAAATACACTGTCATGTATACCTAAAAAGAACAAATAAAAAAAATAAAGTCACCTCAAATCACTCTACTGACCCTTCTGCTAGGCCAGAATCCTGATGATTTTGTCCTGTCCCAGTCTCAGAGACCACCCTGACATTCATCTCCTGTGTCCCAAACCATAGATAAAAAGAAGACTCTGGTGCTGAATGAGGACTTGTTCATTCCCATTCTGATGGTTCTAAAGTTACAGTCTGTCTCACAACATGGAGGTGGAAATACAACTGCGTCTCTTTCTATAAGTGGCCTCCTATAGATTTTCTTTTAGAAATGTTATGTAGGTGCTAGAAGCTGCTGTTCTTACAGGAACTGTGAAGCCTTTTATGGCACTCTCAGACATCAGCAGAGGTTTTCAGAAGAGAAGATACCTCAGAGACAATGCCATCCCAACCAAGGTCAGTTTCAGTGACCTTCAGTGGCCTCAGTGTTTCAGCCCTCCACAATCCCTCCCTATGCTGGTGCCTCCACATCTCTACTCTGTGTGTTGCATGGGAAACTGGAACCCTCTCCAGGACTGGCTGTAGTGGAAACTGCTCTCCTCTCACCTAATTGGAGTTACGGAAAATGGAGCCTGAGCCATTGGGATATTTTCAGATGCCCTACAGGTTGCTAGCTCAACAGACAGAAAATCTACAGAAGGTTCAAATCCAGGAAGACAGGAGTATGCAGGATTCTCCAGAGAAACAGATCGAGTAGGATATACATCCACCCATCCACCCACACACATGCGCAGGCGCATATACACGTTATGAGGAATTGGCTCCAGTGATTAAGTCCCAAACTTTGGAGTATGTAAGGTAGAGACTCAGGAGAGGCAGTGGTGTGAATTCTAGTCTAACTCCAAAGACCTGGGAAACTAGTAGCATTCCCAGTCACTGTGACAGTTGAAAGGGTCACACATTTCCAGAAGTCCCCCTAGGGGCCAATACTACTACTGATTGGGAATCACTAATATTGGTGTCTTAGACTTCGATGTTCAAAAACTTTAAAACGACCACTTTAAAAGATAAGTGTATGAGGCCAGGCGCGATAGCTCGGGAGGCTGAGATAGGAGGATTGCAAGTTCATAGCCAGCCTCAGCAACAGTGAGGCACTAAGCAACTCTGTGAGACCCTGTCTCTAAATAAAATGCAAAATAGGGCTGGGGATGTGGCTTAGTGGTCAAGTACCCCTGAGTTCAATCCCTGGCACCAAAAAAATAAAAAATATAAATATAAATAAAATACTAAACAGGGCTGGGTGCCGTGGTGCATGCCTGTAATCCAAACACTTTGGGAGGCTGAGACAGGAGAATCTCGAGTTCAAAGCCTGGTATCAAAAAAAAAAAAAAGAAAGAAAAGAAAAATTGACTGAGGAGGCCAGACATGGTAGCACATACCTGTAATCCCAGCCACCTGGGAGGCTGAGTCAGGAGGATCACAAGTTCAAGGCCAGCCTCAGCAACTGCAAGGCCCTAAGAAATTTAGTAAGAGCCTGTATCAAAATTTTAAATAATTAAAAAATTAAAAATTTTAAAAAGGACTGGGAATGTAGTTTAGTGGTGAAGTGCCTCTGGGTTTGATTCTCAGTACCAAAAAAAAGAAAAAAATTTTTGAGGGAGAAACCTTAGTGGCATTAGGAACCTTAATTGCATTTTGCAAACATTTTCCAAGAGATCACTTCACTGATAAGTCTAGTAATAGGCAAAAGTTTCATGGTGAAGCCCCAGCAACAGCAGTGGCATTTCAGATGGGGACCAGCAAGACCCAGCTGCTACAGAGCCTGAGAACAAAAAAGAAAAACTTCTGGCACCCAGCAGAAGAAAAACAACAAACTGTAGCAAAACCACTGCCAAGTTATCCACTAGTGCTCAAAGAATTCAGAAGGAACCAGCCAAATAACCCTTGCTCCTCCTAACTGCCAGGCCTAAAGGAGAAAACATTTGTGAATGGAGTTCAACAGTACTTGGTCCACCAGGCTCTGTACCTGAAGATGGTGTTTTGTTTTGTTATATCATATTTTTATCAGACAATTCACTTAAACCACCAAAGGTTACTAATGCCAGAATCTATCACTGCAACATCAACAGTCTAGGAGTAATCTATGTAGACATCCTTAAAGACAACTGGAGTCCTGCTTTGACTGTTTCCAAGGATTTGCTATCTATTTGTTCCTTTTTAACAGACTGCAGCCCTGTGGATCCTCTGGTTGGAAGCACAGTCATTCAGTATTTGACCAACAGAGCAGAACATGACAGGATAGACAGACAGTGGACCAAGAAATGCACAAAATAATTCATATGATTTGTATGCAGTGTGAGAGAGAAGGCATCCATCCTTTCCCTGTATGGCAAATCTTCACAGGCTTTACAATACGGACTTCTGTGCATATGTAATACTGATTCTACTCTCTGCTTTTGTCCATTGGAAACTGGGAGACTTTGCAAAAAAAAAAAGGTAAATGTTATCAAGAGCAGAACTTTATAGCTGTAGATTAGTTAGGCTTAAAATGCTTGGGCCAGGTGGCACACACCTGTGATCCCAGCATTTTGGGAGGCTGAGCCAAGAAGATCTCAAGTTCAAGGTCAGCCTCAGCAACTTAGCAAGAACCTGTCTCAAAATAAAAAGGGCTGGAGATGTAACTCAGTGGTAAAATACCCCTGGGTTCAATCCTCAGTACCACAAATAAATACATAAAATGCCAACTTGAAAGTCTTGCTTCTTTGACATATCAAAATATATTTTGTTGTGTACTAAGGATACTGGTCCTAAAGTCTACCAAAGTATTATAGGGCATTTTAGCCTAATTCATTATCTCTATGAGGTTATAAAAGCAACCGTAAATGACTAGGAATTATGTCACTTGTATTAAACCCAGATAAATTTCTGAATATGTGTTTTCACTGTTGTGAAAATGCTTTACCTTTTACCTTTGCCAGTTTGTAATAAAAGGACTTCCTTTTACTCTTTGTAGCTCAAAGGGCACTGATGTATTATCTCAAACATAATAAACACGCTCCTGAAGGCATAAATAGAAAAGTTTTATGTGACATGGGCCTTTATAAATAAAGACCCAGGGAAAGCTACTTATTTATCCTTAGGTTTGATGAAGAATAGACAGCCATATAGAGATATGATTGGACAGATGGGTGCCATCTAATGGTAAAAGAGTGAAGAGCTGGGGAGGCTGAGCAAGGCCTGTGTGTTCAGATTCTTTGATCACCATTCCTTCCTTCCCGGTATACAGCAGGACCCCTTCTGTAGCAGGGGTCTTATGATTGACTTACTGTCAGATCAGTTAGGTCAGAGGATCTTTTTACAGCCAACTCTTACACAGAAAGATGGGGAAAGGTTAGAGTAATATTTCTAGGTTTTACAGTTGGCTTTGGGGAGTGGGGTTCTAGTTTCTATGACCTGGCTTAAAGAAGAGGAATTCTAGTTTCTATGGCCATTCTTGGGGGTTAAGGGGTAGCAGGAGAAATAAGTACAGGAGAGAACAGAAAGATCTTGCTTTTGAGACCTTTTCTTTCAGGTCAAAGTGTTCAACATCCCAAGGCATCATATTCTGAGCCCCAACTCATGGCAGAAGTCCTGATAGGGGTGGGAAGGACAGGCAAAGAAATCATTCCAGAGGGAAAAAAGAGTGACATCTAGTATCAAAATAGTAAAAAGCAAATATGGGTTTCAATGAACTTAAAAGAGCAGACCAAGTGAGTAGAAAAAATTTTACAAGATAGCAAATGATTAAAGACTAGCAGAAAAAAAAAAAAGGTCTAAGGTCACCCGTAGTCAGGAGCAACATAAAACAAAATAATGGTAAAATACAACTTCAATCGTTCAAATTCAAAATGGAGACATTGTGCATTGAACTACAGCTCTAATCCTAGCAACTCAGGAGGCTGAGACAGGAGAATCACAAATTCAAAGCCAGCCTGGGCAATTTAGCAAGATCCTGTCTCAAGAAATAAAAAGGGCTAGGGGTATAGCTCAGTGGTAGAGCACCCCCAGGTTCAATCCCTAGTACTGAAAAAAGGAGGAGAAGGGGGAGGGGGAAGAGAAAGATGAAACCATCAGAGGATGGCAGTGCAACCAAGAGACTAATGTGTGGACAAAATAAAGGAAAAGCTCCAACAAAAGAGGGGAAGCTCAAAGGCTGACAAAAGGTAAAAGAAGGTTTAAAGAAGGGAGAGGGCTGAGGGCGTAGCAGTTGCCAAGCACGTGAAAGTCCCTCAGTTCAATCCCAAGCACCTCAAAAAAAAAAAAAATTAAAAAGGCAGAAAGAGAAAGAGAACTTGTATTAGACAACTAGTGGTGGCTAAGTTTCTCCATAGAAAGCCAGAATGCAGGGGATGGAAGACTGAGTAGTTAGTAAGGGAGTAGAGAGTGAATACAGTGAGTGTATCTGGGTGATGAAAGGTGATGTGCACATTGACAGGACCAAAAGAATCTTCTATGGCACTGCAGGTGACAGCAAGAACTGAGAGGTGCGCTTCTCAGGTTCAAATCTTCACGTTGCCAAATGCTAGGTGTGTGTCTTTGAACAATTTTTTTTTCTTTTTTTGGTACTGGGAATTGAACTCGGGGTGCTCGACCACTGAGCCCCAGCCCCAGCCCTATTTTGTGTTTTATGTAGAGACAGGGTCTCATGATTTGCCTGTCTTCCTGCCGTTGCTGAGGCTGGCTTTGAACTCAGGGTTCTCAGCCTGTCTCAGCCTCCCAAAGTGCTGAGATTACAGGTATGCACCACTGCACCCGGCTTGAGTAAATTCTTTCTTTCTCTGTGTTTCATTTAGTTCTTTCTCTTCCACAAAGCTCATAAAGCTCATAGTGAAGCCAGGCACAGTGGTGCATGCCTGTAATCCCAGCACTTTGGGAGGCTGAGACAGGAGAATCAAGAGTTCAAAGCCAGCCTCAGCAACGGCAAGGCGCTAAGAAACTTAGTGAGACCCTGTCTCTAAATAAAACACAAAATAGGGCTAGGCATGTGCCTCAGTAGTCAAGTACCTCTGAGTTCAATCCTTGGTACCAAAAAAAACACAAAAAACAAAAAAACCTCATAGTGATACCTCCTCCTTCTTAAGGCTGCCCCCTCCCTTGATGACAGGGTCTTACTATGCTGCCCAGGCTGGCCTTCCACTCCAGGGCTCAAAGGATCTTTCCACCTGAGTAGTTGGGACCACAAGTCCATGCCACCATGGCTGGGCTCCTCATGAAGTTGTGAGGATTAAGTTGGAGACTGCAAATAGAACGTAAACATTAAACAGTTTTTCCTTGAAAAATCTCTGTAGGCAAATAGGAATATGGGGGGGGAAAGCATGAAGAGACACAGAAGATAAAAGAAACACAGTTATTATGTAGAGAGAATATTGGAGAAAGATCACAGAGATGTGGAGTCTTGTCTGGGATCTGCCATTTGCCAGTAAATTAAATGTTTCTGGACAACAGCTGTAAAATAGGATCATCACATCCTATCAAATAAGGATGTTGTAGCCGGGCAAGGAGGCGCAAGCCTGTAATCCCAGCACTGTGGGAGGCTGAGACAGGAAAATTGTGAGTTCAAAGCCAGCCTCAGCAACGGCGAGGCACTAAGCAACTCAGTGAGACCCTGTCTCTACATAAAACACAAAATAGTGCTGAGGATGTGGCTCAGTGGGTCGAGTGCCCCTGAGTTCAATCTTTAGCACCAAAAAAGAAAGAAAGAAAGAAAGATGTTGTACAATAAAATAAAATGAGACAATGTGTGTTTAAGAATACAAATAAATGAACTGGATGTGGTGATCCATGTCTGTAATCACAGCAATTTGGAAGGCTGAGGCAGGAGAATCAAAAGTTCAAGGACAAGCCGGGCGCGGTGGCACAAGCCTGTAATCCCAGCACTTAGGGAGGCTGAGACAGGAGAATCATGAGTTCAAAGCCAGCCTCAGCAACAGCAAGGCTCTAAGCAACTCAGTGAGACCCTGTCTCTACATAAAACACAAAATAGGGCTGGGGATGTGGCTCAGTGGGTCAAGTGCCCCTGAGTTCAATCCCCGGTGCCAAAAAAAGAAAAAGTTCAAGGACAGCCTCAGCCATTTAGCAAGACTCTGCCTCAAATAAATAAAGAGGTCAGGATGTGGCTCAGTGATAAAGTGCCCCTGGGTTCAATCCCCCACACAAAAAAAGGAAAGGAGGGAGGGAAGGAGAAAGAAAAGGAAAAGGAAAAGGAAAAAAGATAGGTAAATGTAGGGCGAGATGGCCCACACCTGTAATCCCAGCTACTCAGAAGGCTGAGGCAGGAGGACCCAGATGTTCAGGCCAGCCTGGGAAATTTGGTGATACTCTATCTTAAAATTAAGACTTTAAAAAGGGCCAAATGTTACTCAAAAGTAGAGCGCACTGGGTTCAATTCCCAGTACTGGGGAGGGGCAGGCTGGGGGTGGGGAGTAGGGAAAAATCACTTGCATCAGGACCAGGTAGAAATGGCTTAGTATGGACACTAGAGGGAGACTGTCTACCAATGACAACAGCCTCAGAGAAAAAGGCTTGTGCCAAACTTCAAGAGATGGAGTTCTTGGGAGTACTGTCGCCTATTCCCTACGGTTTCAATTTAGAGCTGAAATGAGGACCCTGACCCAGAGAGGAAGATGCCAGACCACAGAGGGCAGAAGAAAGGTAATTTCCAGTGAAAGAAAAAGCAACAAAGTATCTGAGAAGAGCTCTGCCTAGAAATGTTTGCAATTGCCATTGTTTTAAGTAAATGAGACAAATCATTTTAATAATATAACACAACTGCTGGGGGTGGTGGCATACACCTTTAGTCCCAGCTACTAGGGAGACGGAGACAGGGGAATCACTTGAGCCCATAAGTTCGAAATCAACCTGAGCAACATAGATGCTTTCTCAAAAAATAATAAATCAAAAATAATATAACACAAGTAAAGTTTCTGCAGCTGACTTAATAATTAAGATGCCCTGGAACTCTGGAGATTAGCTTCCACAGTTGTGCAAGGCTTCTTCCATTAGTCGAAGCAGGAATTGCTAAATTAGAGGGAATTGAAAGTGGAGTCAAACTGCTTAGAAGATTCCAGGACAAGCCGGGTGCGGTGGCCCACGCTTGTAATCCCAGCACTTAGGGAGGCTGAGACAGGAGAATTGCAAGTTCAAAGCCAGCCTCAGTAATGGCGAGGTGCTAAGCAACTCAGTGAGGCCCTGTCTCTACATAAAACACAAAATAGGGCTGAGGATGTGGCTCAGTGGTCGAGTACCCTTGAGTTCAATCTTCGGTACCAAAAAAAAAAAAACAAAAAAAACAAAAAGAAGATTCCAGGACAATTTTCAAGAAAAGCTAGGTTTGTGGCTAATCACAATGATCCAGTGCAGGCAGGAGGATCACAAGTTCTACACAAGGCTGGGTGACTTACAAATAAAAAAACAAAAAGGGCTGGGAATGTCACTCAGGAAGAGAGCACCCTTGAGTTCAATCCCCAGTATCAGAGGGAGAAAAAAAAAATACATACATAAAATATTAAAGGACAAGTTTGTGAGTTCTGAGATAATGATTTATTTGAGGAAAATTTTCCTATTTGTCGGATGCATCTAATCAAAGATTAACTCCTAGGTTAGTGGAACCTCCATTCTAGAAGGAGTCACCAATAGCCCTAACTCCCATAGGCAGACTGATACAAGCAAAAGCCTGGATCTCCATGGCTAGATCCTATCTAAATGGATATAAAGTGAAAATTCATACAAAACGTGTTTTGCAAAGTTTAAGAACAATTCACAAAGGTGAAAAAAATATCCCATGGACACCCAACAAAGACCCAAATGAAGGCCTAATAGTGAAAAGAGAAGAGTATATAATAAACACTGTTCCCAGACAGGTCAGCCCCTTTTCTTTAGCATAGGAATACTACATGCCCTTATTTACCTTCTAGGCCTGCCCTCCTCCTTTGCATTACAGTCTTGGATTGTCATGGATTGGCAAAACCTGTGCAATTTCTTAGCAGTTGCCAAAAGCCCAGTTGAAGCATCAATTTGAAATGGCTCTCAGCCTGTCTCCTCACACTGTTTAAAAAACAATAATAACCCAATTCTGGGGATTGAACCCAGGGCCTCATGCATGCTAGGCAAATACTCTAGTGCTAAGCTATATTCCTCAGTCCCAATAATAACCTAATTAGAAGGTTGTATTAAAGTTAACAAGTGCTTTAACTGTAAGTTTCACTTAATACATAAAATAAAAGTAATAAATGGCAAAGTATTAGTATCCCCAGTTTACAAATAAGAAAACTGAAGCTCAGAGAGGACATAGGGCAACAGTCAGAGCCTCTTTCAGAGTGTTAACAAGGACATTTCAAATATGTGTAGGTACCTCTCTCCGGCTAGAAACTGCTGATCACACTGACCTTGACCTAGGTCTCTTAACATGTTCAACTGGATGATTCTGCCTTAAGTTTTCCAAAAGAAAACTAATAAGTTTTCCATTTATCTTATACTTGTACCTCAATAATCTGATTTCTAGAAACTGCTGATCACACTGACCTTGACCTAGGTCTCTTAACATGTTCAACTGGATGATTCTGCCTTAAGTTTTCCAAAAGAAAACTAATCAGTTTTCCATTTATCTGATACTTGTACCTCAATAATCTGATTTCTAGGTCAGGGCAAAGTTAACTGTACTTATCTTTTAAATACTGCAGACTCTTCTTCCCCAAAGCAATATTTCCTAACTATCTAAAATCTATAGATGAAACAAGGTGTGATGTCACATGGTTGCAATCTCAGCAACTCTGGAGGCTGAAGAGGAAGTTTTAAGGCCAGGCTAGGGAACTTAACAAGACCCTCAGCAATTTAGCAAGACCCTGTCTCAAGAAGAAAAAAGGAGGGGCTGGGGTTGTGACTCAGTGGTAGAGTGCTTGCCTCACATGTGCAAGACCCTGGTTTGATCTTCAGCACCTCATAAAAATAAATAAATAAAGGCATTGTGTTCATCTACAACAAAAAGGGGGGGGGGGGTGCTGGGTATGTAGTTCAGCAGTAAATGTCCCTAGGTTCAATCCTTAGTAACAAACTAGTAAGAATAAATTTAAAAAAAAAATCTAGGGTTAGGGATGTGGCTCAGTGGTTAAGTGTCCCTGGATTCAAATAAAATCTATAGATGAAAAAAACTGTAAATTATCATTCCAGTTTGTATGTTTTTGATTTGATACTCAGCTTCATAAATAAAATTTTCATGAAATTCAGTTCCAAAGTATGTTCCTTAATGCCTTCTATACCTTTTGAGAACTATAGCTCAATTTTTATTTTTATTTTTTGTGCTGGGAACGCAATTCTAGGCCTGGTACACACTAGGCAAGTGTTCTATCACTGAGCCCAGCCACTCTTTTCTAGTCATTAAGTTTTCCAAAATTGCTTCAAGGAGTTGTTACTTTAATCCAATTAGAACTTCCTTCCTGTCATTTGAAAATTTAATTTTCTCCTAATGAGATATTGAATATGTATAGAATTAAATCATATCAAATAACAGCATTTTAAAAACAAACTCTACTGAAGGAGTAAGTTCAGGCCACAAGAGGGCACTAGAAGTTTGGAAGCATAAACCCAAAAACTACTTTCCACAGAGCAATCTGGAAGTTATTAAAAAAAAAAAAAAAAGTATAAGTTAGTGTCAAAAGTATTTAGAAGAGCCAGGCAAGGTGGCACACACCTGTAATCCCAGCCCTTTGGGAAGCTAAGACAGGAGAATCGCGAGTTCAAAGCCAGCCTCAGCAACCACGAGGGCTAAGCAACTCAGTGAGACCCTGTCTCTGCACACACATGCACAAAAAAATTAGAAGAACATTCACGTTGCTTAATTTGATTTTTTTTTTCACTAAATGTTTTTAAGCTGGTTTTTAAACATTGCCACAAAATATTTTATTTTATCTTTTTTTGATACTGGGAATTGAACTCAGGGGCACTCGACCACTGAGCCACATCCCCAGCCCTATTTTGTTTTATGTAGAGACAGGGTCTCACTGAGTTGCTTAGCACCTCACCATTGCTGAGGCTGGCTTTGAACTCGAGATTCTCCTGTCTCAGCCTCCCTAAGTGCTAGGATTACAGGCTTGTGCCACCGAGCCTGGCTGCCACAGAATATTTTAAACTCTTAAGATAAGTATGCAAAATATTTCTTAGCATGCATTTTATATTTCAATTATTTATTTAAACATAAAGAAAATGTTTTTTACACTGGCGATGTATCTCAGTGGTACTCAGCATACATGAGGAGCTGGGTTCAATCCCCACCAACAAAAAAAGAAAGAAAAAAAAAGAAAGTAAAATATTTTTTTATTTAAGCAATAAATTGAATGCCAAAGAAAAAGATTACAAGCCGAGTGCGGTGGCACACGCCTGTAATGCCAGCACTTAGGGAGGCTGAGACAGGAGAATTGCGAGTTCAAAGCCAGCCTCAGCAACGGCAAGGCACTAAGCAACTCAGTGAGATCCTGTCTCTACATAAAACACAAAAAAATAGGGTTGGGGATGTAGCTCAGTGGTTGAGTGCCCCTAAACTCAATCCCCAGTGCCAAAAAGAAAAAGAAAAAGATTAGAGGTCTACACTTTCATTCTTACAACGCACTAATTGTCTGGAGCACTTGGGTAAATTCACACTCTACCCTGGTGATTTACCTGAAATGCCTTTCCCTCAAGTCTAGCAAATTCAAGACCCAAATCAAATGTTGGACCAGCTTTCTCTAGTACAACATCACTTGTGCAGAAAAATTAATCATTCCTCTGGGCTTCCCTGTAATCCACCACTTGGTGTACCCAATGTAGTTAAATAAAGAAAATATTTCCTAAGAACCTACTATGTGCCTAAGAACCTACCAGGGGCTGAGTTCCTTCCCCCATAGAGTTAAAAGGATAATAGAGTAACATTTTTAAAAATACAATTATGTGCAAAAACAGGAGTATAATAAAGGAAAAGTTATGGAAGAGGAAGATTAGGAACAATACATAACATTTATTATTAAAAGAAATATTTCTACGCACTGTTTTGAACTCATGTGGAAGAGAATTTCATTTTTATTTACGAACACCGACTCCAATCACTATATAAGATACTATGAGAGCCGGGCGCAGTGCTATAAAACCAGCACTTTGGGAGGCTGAGACAGGAGAATCGCCAGTTCAAAGCCAGCCTCAGCAAGAGCAAGGTGTTAAGCAACTCTGTGAGACCCTTTCTCTAAATAAAACACAAAATAGGACTGGGGATGTGGCTCAGTGGCTGAGTGCCCCTGAGTTCAATCCCTGGTACCAAAAAAAAGACACTATGAGGAGTCATACAAAAGGAATAAGTGGCATGGTTTGTGACTCAAGGTTTCAAATATGCTGGGTAAATAAAACATATACAGTCACTACTTTGGGACATTACAAAAGCAACATTGCATTCAAATGTAATTAACTTACTACTAAAAATACATACCCATGTAGTTTGTAAAGATGGTACTAGAACAGGGATGTGGCTCAGTAGTAAGGTACTTGCCTACCTGCACAAAGGCCTAGATTTGATCCCAAGTGCCACAAAAGAGGGATAAAAAAGAACACATAATAAATCCACCTAAAGCCCCTTTAATTTAATGTATAAGAAATAAGAAGTCCCATTAGGTCTAGAGGAGAGAACGCAGCTTTAAGAAAATGGAATATGAAAAGCTTCTTCCTCTAAACTCTGCACAGAATGAAATAAATTAAGGGTGAGAAGGTGAAGAACTAAGCTGTCACTGATACATGGCCTTAAAAACAGTAGTCACAGGACGTGGGGGAAATCTATAATCTTGCCAGTTACTTAACCTCATCAGATCTTACATTTTTCATTTATAAAATGAGGATCTCATCTTAAGTGGTCTCTGAGTATTTTTCCAGCTCCACTATGCTGTCCCCGCCCCCCATTCCCCCTGAGAGCTCTGCCACTGAGTTCCATCCCCAGCCTTTTCTTATTTTTCATTTTGAGATGATATGTCACTAAAATGCCTAGGCTGGCCTCAGACTTGAAATCCTCCTGCCTAATCCTCCAGAGTAGTTGGGATTCTAGTTGTGCAACAACACATCTGGTTTATGCGGTGATTTTTATGGTGCCAGCTACTGGAATGGAATGGGCAATCTAACAGTCATACACAATAGGAGCTTGTTGACAAACTGGATATGCAAGAGATGAAGGGAAGAGAGGGAAAAAATAATTCATGGATGTTAAAGCACTTTTAAAAGCACCAAGTCCTCCACAATGTAAGGAGTCATGAAAATCAATATTAATCAAATCTGGTTACAAAAGTATGGATAACAAAAGAGTTGTCAGTAATACTACTGAAATAAACCAAAACCAGAGAAACTAAGAGTGGGACAGAAAGTGGACTTTCTCTTCACATGCTAATTAACTCACCCCCCACCTCGCCAGATTATTGAGATGCAATTTACCACCAAGGAAGGAACCAGAGGGAATTCTCTTATTTTTATGCAATTTCCCTCTACATTCTTTCAGTCTGAAAACATTTCCTAGGAAGCTAAAGTAATTAGCTATTCAAGGGTTGGGGTAGAGCACTTGCCTAGCAAGCTTAAGGCCCAGCTCCTTACCCCAAAAAAACAAAAACAAAAAAACAGCTATTCAAATTTGGTAATTACAAAGATTTACTATCTTTTAAAAACTATTCTCCATAGCATTGTTTTCTGAAAATTAAAAGAAAAACACTAATTAGGAAGAAATCACATTAAAACTTGATCAGGGAGTAAAATATATTTAGGCTTGTACTTCAAATCCCAAAATAAATTGTAGGAAGCTGGTCGACTTTAAGGGGCCTGGGAAGTTTATAGCTTAGGTCACTATACCATGATGTGGTTATAGATTTTCCCTGGATTCACCCTCATGGGTGCCTGCTTGCTCACCACCAAAATGGCCACTGCACACATCCACAGGTTTACTAAATGGAACATAGAGGAAAGGGTTGACTATTTTCATAAATGCCCATCAAGCAGAGTTTGATGGAAAGACACACGCAGGCACACCTCTGGAGTTATTAAGTGTCAAAGGATTTGGAGAACACTAATTAAGGAAGCATTTTACTGATTGATGAAAAAAAGAACTCAATTATGATGCTCGTGTACTCTGCTGAAAGGTTACACAATTTCTTATGTAGCTTGCAGTATATTATGTAGTGCTTAATGAGAGTAAAATGAAAAAGAAAAAATTTAAAAAGAGACAAATAAAAAAATCTTGTTTTTCAAACTTAAAGCTAACACTTGTAACACTTAATCTTTTTTCCTTTATATATACCACTTCTCAGTCCATTTATATATACCACTTCTCAGTCCAATGGGAGACGTTACTCCCATTTTACAATGAGTTATAAACACAAAAATAAGGTTCATCCTTAAATCTAGCAGGCACAGCCTAGAAAAGTGTAAGAAATTCATGAGTAAGATACTCCATGACTTCAATTCATAAGAATCCATAACACATAAGCCAAGGGTTAGTTATTAATTGATTAACTGCCTAGGAGTAATCTACTCTAAACCCACTCTGTTTATGTGCTCATCTACAAAACCATAGATGATACTAACTCCCACCTTGCAGTACCTCTGTGAGGATTAAATAAATTAAAATATGTAAAATGCCTGAACTGGTGCCTGGAACCATGGTGCTTCATCAACATAGATGTCATTAATGCTGTTAGTTACTGATAAAAAATGTCACTGTAGTCATTAACAAATCTCAAGAAAGCACCAATGTAAGGAATTATATAATTTGAGAACCATAAGATGATGTAAAGACAAATGAAAGAAAAAAGAAAAACACGGTGACATGCATGAATCCTAGAAAAATTGCTCAAGTTCTAATTTTTCAGAATTTTTTCAGCCTACCTCAAAGAACCTCTTACTAGAGTTTTCATAAGGAAGCATAGTTCCTTTAATGAGGAAATCATAGTTCCTCAGATTTCATCACAAACATAATCAATTCTCCCAAGGAATATTTGGGTGACTAATTTGTTTTCCAAACAAAACTGATACCAGATAAATATCATTATTCTAGGCACTGGAAAGACACAATCTGCGCTATAAATAGATTGCATTTTCATTTACAAATCAATTTCTTAGAAATTGCATAGAATCTGTTTTTTCAAAGCCTGATTAATTCTTTGTGAAATGAGAACCAAATCAATACTAAACTAGACAGCAAGACTCTACACCCTATAATGTGCAACCTGAGACAGCCAAGTGTCCCATCCTTCACATTCTGTCAAGCAGAAACAAGGAAAGGATAAATCTCCAAAGCTTATCTCGTGACAGACAATTCCATAGGAGTATTCTCAGGCTCACTTCCACGTGAAGCCTTCACTACACGCTTCTTCATTTGCAAGAAAATACAAAAATTAAGTTTAATATATTTTACTACCGTTGCTAAGTAAAAGAGAAACCATAATTCTTATTCTACAATGTATACAAATGGAACCTAAAAAAGTCAACCTGGGATATAAAAAACTAAAGAGCATTGGTCTTTACAATTGGGCAGGGCTGTTTTGACTTTTACAGCACTAATGACAGTGAGTAAATCAGTTCTCATCTCTAAACCTCAGTTTCTCCTCTCAAAAAATGAGTTAACTGATTTAAAGTATAGGCTTTGGAGTCATACTACTCAAGTACATTATCACTAAATCTTTTCAACTACATGACCCTCATCAAATTATTTAACCTCTTTATGCCTCGGTTTTCCTATATGTGAAATGGGTATATCAATTCTATCTCTTACTTAGGATTATAATGAGGAATAATTGAAAAAACTTGGGCTAGGGATGTAGCTCAGTAGTATAGCATTTAACTACCATGCACTAGACCCTGGGCTCCACCCACAGCACAAGGGAAAAAAATCCAGGAAATCTACCTACAGTATGTGCACAGAAGTTATTTCAATTTTTTTTTTTTTTTTTTTTTTTTTGTGGTTCTGGAGATTGAACCCAGGGCCTTGTGCATGTGAGGCAAGCACTCTACCAACTAAGCTATATCCCAGCCCCGGTAGTTATTTACAACAGTAAATGTTAGCTATTGTTGTTAACTTGTAATGAGGTACAGGAAGCACTACCCCAAAATGTAGCACCTTGGCATCCTGAGATTTTAGGCTGAAGAAACACTCCTGTTTATCCCAGCTTCTCAGAAGGCCAAGGCAAGAACATCACCAAGCTTGAGGCCAGCATGGGAACTTAGTGAGATCCTGTCTTAAAATAAAATTTAGGGGGGGAAATAAATGGGTAGGCTGAAAATATATCTCAAGTAGCATTTGCCTAGCATATACAAGACCCTAAATTCCATCCTCAGTACAAGAAAGCTAGCTGAAGGGAATTGAGAAAGCCACAGAACAGAAAGGTCCGTCTGACCCTCTTTGGTCTCTTTTGAAAACTCTCATATGATAGGTGTCCTGCGCTATATGCAGAAGGAAGGAATATCACTCAGGAAGGCCAAGAAAATCTGGACAGGCCTTATTAATTTACATTAAGTCATACCCCTTTTGTCCAATCATATTTCTACAGGACCGTCCATTCTTCATTAAACCTAAGCACGCAAATTGTTTTCTCTCAAGCCAAGTGTGATTGTGCTTGCCTGTAATCCCAGCAACTAGGGAAGCTGCAACAGGAGTATAGCAAGTTTGAGGCCAGCCTGAACCATTTAGCAAGACCCTGTCTTGAAATTAAACAATAAAAAGGGCCGAGGATGGAGCTCAGTGGTAGAGTATCCCTAGGTTCAATTCTCAGTAAAAAAAAAATTTTCTCTGGGTTTTTGAGTTTTCATTGCTGAAGTTTCCCACATCACACAAAACTTTGGATAAATAAATTTGCAATACTTTTCTCCTCATTCTGTCTTTGTCATGAGGTGTCAGCCATTGGATTTAAAAAAAGATGCTCCTTTTTCTTCCCTATACAAATCCCCATATGGGGATTTACTTCTAATCCCCATAACAATTTTGTATGTTATGGGGATTAGAAGTAACAGAAATACAGAAATACAAAACACAAAAGTAATCATAAATAGTAGTAGTGGTAGCAGTTACTTTATCACTATTATTATTATTATTATTATTATTATTATTATTTATTATTATTATTATTATTAGTAGTAGTAGTAGTAGTAGTAGTACTGGAGATTGAACTCAGGGGTACTCGACCACTGAGACACATCCCAGCCCTATTTTGTGTTTTATGTAGAGACAGGGTCTCACTGAGTTGCTTAGCGCCTCGCTGTTGCTCAGGCTGGCTTTGAACTCGCGATTGTCCTGTCTCAGCCTCCCAAAGTGCTGGGATTACAGGCATGCGCCACCGCACCCGACTTTATCACCATTATTATGAGACATTATTTCCCCAGTAATAGTAATGAACTATTCATGGTGATGACATACAAATCCTCCCACAAAATCTACCATCTCTATTTTACCACTAGTCAAGAGCTTCAATCTGAAAAACTGTGAGAAAAAGAGCAAAGAAATCATTTCTTTTTCTTTTTGTAACTCCAACATTCACACAGTGCCCAGCACACAATATTGCTAAATTATATATTTGTCAAAGGGCTTAATGAATGGCTAAATGCTATTTTGTGCATGTCAACAGCAGATAGCAAGCCATCAATTCTCATTTGTTGAATTACGAAGCAATTAGGACTAATTAAGGCACATGGAGTTAATATAAGAATTCAACACATTCAAGTAGGGCGCAGTGGCACATGCCTGTAATCCCAGCACTTTGAGAGGCTGAGACAGGAGAATCACAAGTTCAAAGCCAGCCTCAGCAACAGCAAGGCCCTAGGCAACTCAGTGAGACCTTGTCTCTACATAAAACAAAAAATAGGACTGGGGAATGGCTTAGTGGTGGAGTGCCCCTGAGTTTAATACCTGATACCAAAAAAAAAAAAAAAAAAAGAATTCAACACATTCAATAGCAAGTCAGTACTGTCATAAACTTTTCCACCGTCATTCACAGACAAGAAACCAAACAAATTGTGAGAGTATACAGTGCCTTGTAGATTGTGTACACTAACATACTAGGCTGGAAGATAGAGCAATTGAGATCATTTTGTCTTGCATTTTCCCCAAGAGCCAGGCATATCATGTCCAGTTGTCCTCTTTAATATCCTGAGAATTGTATGAGACAAGAGGAGTAAAAGAATCAGTCTGAATTCATAAGCACTTCTAGAAAACAAACCCACAGTTCAAGCCTTCTGACATTAGAAAATTATATTATTATGATATGGGGCAGACCTACTTCCCATGAAACCCTTACCAGGCAAATAACTCATTGGAATAATTCAGTTTAAATTCGGCTTAATAACAGAGCCACTGGACACATCCAGAATATGAAACTTTCTACAGGACAATTCACTCTATTTCCTTAAGAAATCAATGATACACACTAAGTAGGAATGAGATGGGAAAACCAGGGCAGGAAGTTGTTCTGCCACACGGTATGTACATTGGTCTACACATGAGCTACTTTCAAGTAATTGATGAACCTTGACGTTTGCATCTCGGGTTTTTTTCTGCTTGTGGATTGTCAGACCACAAGAGTTTAAGGTAAAAAAGCAAAAGGCTTCCTCTTCCTCCCACCTCCCTTGTCTCTCTATGAATACTCACAGTTGTTTGTGTTAGAATTTGTCATTCCAAGATTTCTAACTCTCAATATCTATTCCTGGATTTTCTTCACATACCTTTCTACCTTTTCCCTTTCTAGCAAGCGTTCGCAAGCGTTCTTGAGTAGCTTTGGGGTGGGAATTACAACCTCAGAGCACAGTGACTAGGGTGACATAGGCCTGGAGACCAGGAACTGGTAAACTAAAAGGTCTACCTATTCAGGGACAGGCACCAGAATTCTCCAAGCAAGGATAGTCTGAGGAGAGACAGGCTCAGAGGGCCATGGGGGTTTTGTTTCTTTGTTTGGTTTGGTTTTGAACGGAAGCTAGAAATTTATACTTTTATATAAAATTAATGCAGCCCTTCCCAAATCCCCCTCCCAAAAAAACCATAATGTGTACTCAACCCACAAATTAGAAGTTAGTTACCTCTGCTTTTGAATTACGAGAAGCTTTAGAAATGAATGTAGAAAGTCAGTACTGGAAAGGATTTTGGAAATCATCATGCGCCAATACTTTATTTTATGGCAAAGGAAAATTGGGACCCAAAGAGGGCTATGGCTTTATGCAACTGAACTGATGCTAACTGGGAACGAAATACTATGCTCAGCAGAGGTCATGCATGGCCCCGTCCTCAAACTGCTCACCATCCAATGGAGGAGTTAAGTTGAGAACAGCTGGAAGGCAGTTTTGTTCATGCCATCCAATAATAGAGGATTGGATAAGGTGCAGAAATAGAACAAGGAAGTAGTCTCTGATAGCCATTTAAAGTCTCTCATTCAAACCCAGGCCTCCTGCTTCTCTAGTCCGAATCTCCATCTGCTATACTCTACTGCTTCCAGGTCCCCAAAACCAACCTCAGCTCTTCCCTTCAAGGAAAAGTGGCCATGTAAAACATGACAGCGCTGACATCCCAGATTCAGACATCCTATCAAAGGAAAGAACACTGGGCCCTTGATTGTTAAAATAGAGCGGCAAAGCTAACACAGCATTGGAAGCAGAAAGCTGAGATAGAATCCTGGCTCAGCCATTAACCAGTCAAAGGAGCAAGTAAATATGTAAACAGACAAGATTAGACTGCAAGGAGACATAAGGCTCTGCCAGTGTGCTGATTGCAGGACTTTTTACAACAGATTTTACTTAAATTCAAAGAAGGAAGATATCATTGTGTACAGGAAATGTTAGAGAAAACTTTGTGGAGGAGCTAGGGATTAGATTAGGCCCTAAAAGATGAGAAGGATTAAGTCAAGGGGGAAGGGATGGAGTCAGAGGGGACAGGCAGGAGGAAACAGCTTTAGCAAAATATTTGTGGTAAACAATGCACCCAGGAGATATGCTAAGGTATGGAGGGAGTTCACACCGGATGGCAGGATGTTATCCCTAAGGTGGGAAGTGAGGCCATCTGCATATGGACTCCCAAAGGAGGTGCTAAGGACTGCTGAGTGGGGGAAGTTTTTGGACATTCCCTTAGGGAGGATGTGGAGAATGCACTGGGGTCTTAACTACAGTTGTTGCAGCTGCGCTGCGAAGCCTGCCTGATTTTTTTTTTGGTGGGGGGGTGGGGTCGGGGTGGTACTGGGGATTAAACTCAGGGACACTCAACCACTGAACCACATCTCTAGCCCTATTTTGTATTTTATTTAGACAATGAATTTTTACCAAGTTTGAATGTCACCCCAAAGAAGAGGAGAAAGTAGTTTAGGCCATGCTCCAGTGTTTTTGCTACATTTTTAGTATTTATTGCCATAAGGTAAATGACCCCCACAGCCAGGACTCCCCTACCCACCCCAATGCTGATCTATTGATCTCAGGACCTGATACACACAAGGCAAGCACAAGGCTGACTTACACCCCCAGCCCAAGCCAGGACTTACACACACAGGGCACAACGTGATCCCCACTCCCAAGAACTAGAGGTTGTTGTTGTCATTGAAGTTTTTGTGTGTGTGTGTTTGGTTTTCTGGTTAGAAGACAAATCCAAAGGGGAAAGTGAATTTTTATTGGTCAACAGCTCTGTCAAGGATTTCCCTCCGGGTTTTCTGTCCTCTTTAACTTACTAACATCACTCTTTCCCTTCACCACTGCTTCTACCCTACCAGCCGTCCTTGAAAGAGGTGGGTGTGTGCTGACCTGCACATGCTGACCACTCCACTCACCCAGGACCATGCTTAGGACAAGATGAAAACTGTTGCTTAAACACTAGGCAACAGGAGGCTCTTGAGTGGAACCCCAGCTTTAGAGTACACACGAGGCCTTTCTCTCCCTCTCTCTCCTTGCCCCACTATGGCTAGCTCTTCTCTGGGGCTACCCTTCATTTAACACCAGTGCTGCGCTACACAGCCTTACAATAAGCATGGCCCTTCCACCTCCTCGGTTCTGTATGGAATTTCCTTTTCTTTTCACCTTAGACCCTCTCCATCTTAGAGCATCTCCTCTGTCCCTCGTAAAGCTTCATCAGGGTGTTTCTCCCATGTGCAGAGTGAGCCTTGTTTCATGGGCTGATATCTGAAAGACTGTGCAGACAGAGCTTTGAAGAAATCCCCAAGTGAGTAGATAGAGTTGGGCAGATTAGAAAGATACATAGAAATATAGGTATAACATATATATGACAGTAAGCAAAGATCTGGTTAAAGGGCAGTGTATGCTGGGATTCTGGCCCATAGCTATGATAATTCATCCAGACATAGTAAATAATAGCCTCAAGAGTGGTTTTCCTAAACAAAGGGGTGGGCATTTTCTACTTAGAGAGCTTTTGTCCAAGGTTTTCCAATTTTCTTTGTCTTTCCTTAATGTGCTCAATCACAAAAACAATAGAGTGGGGCAAGGGGTCCTGGGGGCTTTCTACAAAGACCAGCTTCAGTAATTACTCTCCAGTTTACCTGAGATTTACTCCCTGCATATCTGCTTCTTTTAACAGAAAGAAAATATTCTTACAGATAAAATAAAGCCAAGTAACATCCAAGCACTACGTCGGATAAACAACTGATTATTTACTACTGATCTGGTTGAACCGAATCATTCGTGATCTCTAAGGATCATCAAGAAAGCTGGGTTTTAAAACTGTAGTTACAGCATTCTGGAGGCTGAAGCAGAAGAATCACTTAAGTTCAATACAAGCCTGAAGTACGTGGCCTGACCCTAACTGAAAAATATAAATAAATAAGTAAATAAAGCTGGGTTTGAAGACATCTGTCCTGAGATACTAAGTAAAAAAATATGTAAGTTAGAAAATACTGTGGGGATGTAGTTCAGTGGTAGAGCACTTGCCTAGCATGCAGGAAGCCCTGGTTCATCCTCTGCACCTCCAAACAAAACAAAACAAAAAACCTATTAGAAAGTACCTAGAGTAAGATTATCCTGTTTTTTTGTTGTTGTTTGTTTTTGGGGTTTTTTTGCTATGCTAGAATTGAATCCACGGACTACCTGCATATTAGCCAAGTGCTCTACCATTGACCTAACTAACCTCCAGCACCCAGTGACTTTTTAAAAGACCATCTTTACCTTTAACGACTGTTTACTAAATCAATTACCTGCAATTCTTATTTCCAACAATTAAAAGCATTTATAAATCAAAAATGTGTTTCAAAATGTCTTCTAAAGAAAAAGTTTTAAATGGCCTTACTTCAGGAGACCATAAAACTTTTTTCTGGTGCTAAGAATCAAACGCCAGGGCCTCTGGCTTACTAGTTAAGAACTGTACCACTGAGCTACATCCTAAGCCCTAGTGAAATTTATTAAAATTATTCTTTGACTTATTTGGCGACAAATGTATGGCATGCTTTTTGTTTTTTTCCGCAAACGCTTCAAATGTATTCAAATATCTAATTTTATGCAGCCCAAAGGGCTATAATAAAAGTGTAGTCACACTTTTACAAAATCCTCAAAACAAATTTCAATTTGTATTATTTCAAGTACTAAGCACGATTAACAATAATATCAGACTTACAACAGCAGATATGACTTTTACATTGCCTAAAAGCAAGGGAGCAACACCAATCTTTTAAGGTCGAGGAATTCCTAGCAGGCTCAGTTATAGTGAAGAATATCAACATCCCGAGGTGATCCATTCTTCACCAAAACTCTCTGGGGATTTGCAAAGTGAGAAATTCTTTTGTATCTTTGAAAATAGGCTAATGAAAGGAATTTCTTTTAATCTGGCTTAGGTCCGGACTAGTGAGTGGCACTAATAAGGAACAAACACATTAGCACCAAAAGGAAATGATAATTAGAAAAGAAATCTTAATCCATACCCCACTGGCTGGGATCTGTAAAGCCTAGCCACTGGACTTTAAATGTAAAAATCACATTCAAATGTGCAAAAGGACAATGTGGGGCTGAGGATGTAGCTCAGTGGCAGAGCACTTGCCTAGCATGTGGGAGGCCCCAAGTTGGATCCCCAGCATTGCAAAAACAAAACAAAACAAAAGGATAACCGGCAAAGTATTTGCATGTGAAAATGAGCGGTTTATGTGCATAATTGGTTAGCTGAATACCTATTCTTGAGTGGAATGGGGTTTTCCTAGGAGATATTTCAGGTTTGGGGGAGGAAGCAAAGTTTTACACAAAGGATTAAATTTAAGAGTAGATTTATTTTTAAATTGAAGTTAAACACTTAAGTGCTGTCAATTAAGCAAATTGATTCTGATCTAAAGTGATTAATTTTAATGGTGGTTCTAAAATTTCTAGTTCTGCTTATTGGAATCCAGCAGCCTTCTTACTGGTGAGGATTAGAAGGTGCGGCAAGTGAAGGGGCAGAAAACAGAAGAGGTTAAATCATAGACTTTAACTCTCCAGAATCTTAGGGTTGGAAAGAAGAAATATGGTGAAATAAAAGACAGAGGCTGCTGAGGTTTTTTTGAATACCTGATTCCTGCTGCAGTTATCAAAATAATCCTGGCCCAAGGGATTAATAGTTCTCTATCTTAGGACATTCCCTGAAATGTCATTTTATGGATACTTACTCATATTTTTTATTGATAAGATTTGGCTATCATCCAACGTCTCGAGTTTCGCATTAGCTGTTGAGATGTAGGAAAAACTGTTTTCATACATAGATTTTTTTTGGATCACCTCTAAGTAATTCAGTATCAAAAGTACTTCAGGAAAATTGGATTAAAATTGTATGATGGAGGACACAAGTATTCTTCTTTATTTTTAGTTCCTTTTATTTTTTCAAGCCCTGTTATCAAGGGCTGACTTTCAATTAAGAGAACTTTGTGTGTGTGTGTGTTGAGGGGTACGGTGGCGCTGGGGTTCAAACCCAAGACCTTGTGTATAGTAACCATAGACTGTGTCACTGAGCAATATCCTCCATTGTCCCTAAGAGATCTTCTTGAAAGCTGTCTTGTTCTTGAGTTTCTATACCAACTTACAAGGCACTCTAGGCAAAACCCAGTTTTGCTGTGAAACTTTGCCTATATAGACAAACATGCTAACCTTATGACAATTGTTACCCAGCAAATTCGAATAGTCATTGTGAGTTTTATAGAGTAAATATGGCAAGACTCAGAAATCAAATTCATAGCTGCCAAGCAGTGGTGGATCTAATTCAAACTTGCTAGACTTGAGCCTGTCGAGGAAATGTAGAGAAAACCTTAATATCAAACCCAATGCAAAGTATTTCTTTTAGGAATGTCTGTGACCTGCCATCCTTACTTCCTGGAAAGGATTGGTTCCCATGATAAATGTCTCTCTACTAAAATATTTTTTGTAGTTGTTGCTTTATCTTTATCTAATGGTTAACCTAGAGGACTATGTTAATTTCATGCACAGATAACACATTCCAGTTTGACCTTATTCCCCTTCCTGAGTAGATGACATTGAGACTAATGTTTCTCACAACTTAATTTTGTCCTGCATATGTTCTGAGAATGGATGTTCCATGATGCTCAAAATACACATTTCATAGAACTGGAGTGTTTCTCAACAGTACCAAAAAAAAAAAAGCAGTTATTGTTTAATTTTTTCCATTGCTGGGAGTCAAACCCCAAGGTCTTAGGTACATAGAGAGTTAAGTGCTCTCTCTACCACTGAACAACTCCCCCAATAAAAACACAGTATTAATTGAAGTAAACATAAATATATTTTGAAATTCAATTTTCTTTTCCTATTTTTTTGAGTGCTGAGGATCAAACCCACGGCCTCACACATGCTAAGCAAGCACTCCACCACTGAGCAAAACCCACAGCCTTACTCTTAGGAGTAATATAATTTTTCAATTGTTTTCATTCTTGTCGTTTTTAAAAAAATTTCTTTGAGATTGAACTCAGGAGTGCTTTATCACTGAACTACACCCCCCATCCTTGATTATGTATTTTGAAACAGGTCGTGCTATATTGCAGAAGCTGGCTTCAAACTTTCCATGTTCCTGCCTCAGCATCCAGAATCATTAGCATTACAAGTGTGTGCTACTGCCAATTCTTATTCATGTCAATGATAAATAAAAGTTGCTCACAGATGCTAACTTGTCATTGCATGAATGTGTAATCATAAGAATTCCAAAATCACTTCTACGGCCACTATATAGTTGAAAATCCAGTGAATTTTTTAAGGTATATATGAAGGGTAGATATGAAGATGGATGAGACAGCAAAATTAATAATTATGTTGCAAAAAAATTAGAGGCTGTGACCTGTACAATAAATTAATGTATATTATACATTTTTAAAGAAATAGGAAAGACACCAGGTGCAGTGGTGCAGGCCTGTAATCCCAGCACTTTGGGAGGCTGAAACAAAAGAATTGAGAGTTTAAAGCCAGCCTCATCAACTGCAAGGCACTGAGCAACTCAGTGAAACTCTGTCTCTAAATAAAACACAAAATAGGGATGGGGATGTGGCTCAGTGGTCGAGTGCCCCTGAGTTCAATGCTCGGTACCAAAAAAAAAAAAAAAAAAGAATTAGGAAAGAAGTAAACAATAAGGAAAAGGACTGATCAATTAGTTACCTATTTATGAATATACAAAAGGAAAAAATATGATAAATGGAACCCAAAGACTCAAATTGGGAAAAAAATTATTATTATTATTATTATTATCATTATTATTTGGGGGGGGTAAAGAGGATTGAAATCAGGGGTACTTGACCACTGAACCACATCCCCAGCCTTACTTTGTGTTTTATGTAGAGACAGGGTCTCACTGAGTTGCTTAGCGCCTCACCATTGCTGAGGCTGGCTTTGAACTCGAAATTCTCCGGTCTCAGCCTCCCAAAGTGCTGGGATTACAGGCGTGCACCACCACACCCCAGCTGGAAAAAACTTATTTGATCACATATGACACAGAAAAAGAAAACCACACAAGTCATTAGGAGAACAAATTCAAGTCCAGCATGAGCAATTCAGGGAGAATTTGTCTCAAAATTAAAAAAAAATTTACAGGGCTGGGGATGTAGCTCAGCAGTAGAGCATGCCTGGATTCAAACTCCAGTACTGAAAAAACAAGTTCAAAAAAGATGTTCAGTGAGAAGTATAAGACAGAGTTTTACACAAACAAACACAGAATACTATACATACATCTACATCTGTTAGTTTAAGCAATAGACATGTTTTTCCTACATTACTGGGGACTGACCCCAGGGATGCTCTACCACTGAACTACACCACTAACCACTTTTTAAATTTTTTTTTTTTGGTACTGGAGATTGAACTCAGGGTCACTCGACCAATCACTGAGCCACATCCCCAGCCCTATTTTGTGTTTTATGTAGAGACAGGGTCTCACTGAGTTGCTTAGCTCCTCGCCCTTGCTGAGGCTGGTTTTGAACTCGCGATTCTCCTGTCTCAGCCTCCCAAAGTGCTGGGATTACAGGCTTGCGCCACCGTGCCTGGCTCACTTTTTAAATTTTATTTTGAGACAAGGTCTCACTAAAAGTTGCCCAGGCAGGACTCAAACTTCCAATCCTCCTGCAACAGCCTCCCGAATAGCTAGGATAACTAAGCCTAGCTAATAATAGACATTTTGAAAAGCTGGAAGATGACTCTAAGGAAGTTAACTGTAGAGAAGAGAACCTATATAACATTTAAATTTTCTTTTAACATATTTCTGCAACATTACATTTTACAACTGATGCTGTATTCAGAAGATACTTTTGTGTGTGTGTGTGTGTGTGTGGTACTGGCAGTAGGGATCAATTCCAAGACCTCACATATGAAGAAAACACATATTTTAAAATAAAAATCAATATATAAAGGCTTGGGGGTGTTGCTCAGAAGTAGAGGCCCTGGGTTTGATTCCAATATCACACACCAAAAAAAAGAAAAGAAAAGAAAAAAAGGAACAATCTGCAGAAGTGAAATAAAATATGGAAATAGTAATTTAATGAATAAAAGTTCATATAAGATTCTACCATAATGAATTTGTCAGCTATCAGCTAAAGGGAACTGCCTGCATTTTCACATTTCTGTCTCAAATGGAAAGTAAAGGTTATAAAGCACCATTGAAATGTTGAGACTAGGGAAAAGGCAGGTTCTCAAACAACAGTGTCAACAACCAGGAGTTGTGGTGAGTTGATATAGGAAAAGATTTGCTTTTATAGCCTGAGGAAAATTTAAGATCCACATTCTTTTTTTTTATTAAATAACTTTGTTTATTAATTTATTTTTATGTGGTGCTGAGGATCGAACCCAGTGCCTCACACATGCAAGGCAAGAGCTCTACCATTGAGCTACATCTCCAACCCCAAGTTCCCCATTCTTTTTCATGCAAAGGATCTGAGTCAACATGTGAATGTGGACCTGACTCAGTAGCCCTGGTAGATCTTAGGAGGAGACATGGAATGAGGAAAGTAACTCTCCAAAGTCCGTTTCTAGATTTATGTAATGGAACTTTTCTTTTTTCCTTTTAGTACTGGGGATTGAACCTGGGATAGCTTAAATACTGAGCCATATCCCCAGCCTTTTTTATATTTTATTTTAAGACAGAGTCTCACTAAGTTGCTTAGGGTCTCGCTAAATTGCTGAGACAGGTTTTGAAGTTGTGATTCCTCTGCCTCAGAATCCTGAGCTGCTGGGATTACAGGCATGTACCACCGCTCTTGGCTGATATAATAGAATTTTGAATCACCTTGCATTTTATTTTGGGAGAGTTTTATTTACTTTTTCTTGGTTTTTTGTTTTTGTTTTTGTTTTTGGTACTGCAGATTGAACTCAGGAGCACTAAACCACTGAGACACATCCCCAGTCCTATTTTGTGTTTTATTTAGAGATAGGATCTCACCAAGTTGCTCAGCGCCTTGCAATTGCTGAGGATGGCTTTGTACTCACGATTCTTCTCTCAGCCTCCCAAAGTGCTGGGATTACAGGCTTGCGCCACCGTGCCCAGCTTGGGAGAGTTTTCTTTAAGTTTTAGTTTTCCATGGTTGTAAGAAGAAACAACATGAATCTGATAATGTTACCTTTTTACTTGAAAGCTGCTGTGGTAATCATTGCTGAAGAATAATGCTCAACTCCTACTTATCAAGGTAAACCCTGGACATTAACATTCTGGCTCAATAGACCTTAAACAACCTTATCTAGGGCCTTCATTTACTCACCTCCATACCCTACCTACACACACACACACACACACACACACACACACACACACACATGCAAACTGAAGGGACAAGAGTTCAGGGACAAATCTAATGAGAATGCTGCGCCAATAGACTGAATTTTATCTCCACAGTGAAGCCGTCTCCAAGTTTATAAACTATTTATCACATCTCATTTTATTTCAAGTGCATATTTTCTCCATCGAATAGTAACCTAATGTTAGTAAAAGGGCTAAGTATTTAATATCTAGTAACAGGAACATTATTATATCATAATGATTTATATTGATAAATCAGGAAAATGCCCTGAGAAGTGTTTTGAATACATGCCAATTTTAAAGGTTTACAAACCTGCAATTTCAAAAGAAGTACAAGAAAATCCAAGTGGAATTGAAAATCAAAATAAGTTATGATGCTGGACATGATGATGCACGCCTGTAATCCCAGCAACTCAGGAGGCTGAGGCAGGAGGATGGCTAGTCCATAGCCAGCCCCAGCAATTTAAGGAGGCCCCTAAGTAATTTACAAGACCCCACCTCAAAATAAAAAATAAAATGGAGCTGGGCACCACAGTGGCACATGCCTGTAATCTCAGCACTTTAGGAGGCTGAGACAGGAGAATGATGAGTTCCAGGCCAGTCTCACCAACAGCTAGGTGCCAAGCAACTCAGTAAGACCCCGTTTCTACATAAAACACAAAATAGGGCTGGGGATGTGGTTCAGTGGTGGAGAATCCCTGAGTTCAATCCTCGGTGCCAAAAAATAAAATAAAATAAAATGGATGGGGATGTGTTTTGATGGTTAAGAGTCCCTGGACTCAATTCCCAGTACTACTACTACTACTAATAATAATAATAATAATTGCTATTATTGATAACAACTTACAGCTATCAAGTTATAAAACAACATCTTACTGAAAGCTTACACTAGTTATTTATATGGACCCAGCATAAAAGAATCAGCTGTGGTGTGCGACAGATTGACAGCTCTGCCATCACCCTAGGGCTAAAGTGGGCCCTGTATATCCTGGCCACACTGCCCAGTTTCAGCCCCTAGAGATAGTGTGGGCAGGGCATGGGTTGCTCAGTCAAGGCAGCCAGGTGCAGAAAAGGAAGCTTTCTGAGTGGGACCAAGCACGGAAATGCTCGACTTTTTGGAAAGAAGACTATAGGTTAGGAAGAAGCCAAGTGGGAAAAGTTAGCTCACTAATAAGAGTAGAGCTAAAGGTGGGCACGGTGGCGCAAGCCTGTAATCCCAGCACTTAGGGAGGCTGAGACAGGAGAATCACAAGTTCAAAGCCAGCCTCAGCAATGGCAAGTCACGAAGCAACTCAGTGAGACCCTGTCTCTACATAAAACACAATATATATATATATAAATTTTTTTTTTTGGTACCAGGGATTAAACTCGAGTGCATTCGACTACTGAGCCACATCCCCACCCCTATTTTGTGTTTTACTTAGAGACAGGGTCTCCCTGAGTTGCTTCGCGCCTCGCCATTGCTGAGGCTGGCTTTGAACTCGCAATTCTCCTGTCTCAGCCTCCCAAAGTGCTGGGATTACAAGCGTGAGCCACCACGCCCAGCTTATAAAACACAAAATAGGGCTGGGGGTGTGGCTCAGCGGTCCAGAGTATACCTGAGTTCAACTCCCAGTACAGGGGAGAAAAAAAAAGAGTAGAGCTAATCTCTTTCTTTTGCGTGTGCCTGCATGAGAAGGCAAAGCTGAATTGTTGGATACAGACGCACAGGATAAATGGTTGTTGCTAGGGAGAAAGTGGTTGTCATATGTGATAAAAACCCTTAAGAGAATAATGCTTTCTCTTCTTTGATAATAGCTGTTTGTCTCTGCTTTTACTCCCCACCCCCTTTCCATCAGAACAGAGCCTTGACTACAAATACTGATAGCTAACTACATTTAAAAGAAGCAGGCTGGTGGGGAGAACTTGGAAAATGAAATAAGCTAGAAGAACCAGCCTGTAACCAAGACTGTTATTCATTAAGAAGGGTTTCCCTATCCACCAAAAAATTATTCATTTAGCAATTCAGATAACATATGCCTTCTATGCATCATTCACCATACCAGACACTATAGATAAGAGGAATAAGACACTGACCATGCCCCCAAACCTGTCACAGATGTTGAAGCAACAAAGCCAGTTAAACTGTCATCAGTGGCAGCAATGAAAGTCTGCACAGGTAGATGCAACGCAAAAGACTGATGAATTTAGCCTAGGACACTCAGGAAAAGCTCCACAGAGGTGTGACTCTTGAGCCTTAAGAGAAGTAGATGCTCCTTAGTTGGCAGAGGTGGGGAAAGCTTGGAATCAAAACAAAGGGAACAGAGTAAGTGAAAACAACATGGTGTATTCAAGTACCTGGGACCCTGCTATAGAGGGTCCAGCCAGACAGTAAAGAGCCTTAGAAACCTTGTTAAGAAAGGGGAATTTGAGCCGGGCGCAGTGGCTCAAGCCTGTAATCCCAGCACTTTGGGAGGCTGAGACAGGAGAATCGCGAGTTCAAAGCCGGCCTCAGCAATGGCGAGGCACTAAGCAACTCAGTGAGACCCTGTCTCTACATAAAACTCAAAATAGGGCTGGGGATGTGGCTCAGTGGTTGAGTGCCCCTGAGTTCAATCCCCAGTACCAAAAAAAAAAGGAAAAAAAAGAAAGGGCAATTTGAGCCTGTCGCAGTGGCGCACACCTGTAATCCCAGCACTTTGGGAGGCTGAGACAGGAAAATCCCAAGTTCAAAGCCAGCCTCAGCAACGCGAGGTGCTAAACAACTCAGTGGTCAAGTACCCAAGTTCAACTCTCAGTACCAAAAAAAGAAAAAAGAAAAAAATGAAGATTTTGAACTGGACATGGTGGTGCATGCCTATAATTCCAGAAGCTCAAGAAACTAAGACAAGAGGATCGCAAGTTCAAAACCAGTCTTGGGGGCTGGGGTTATGACTCACTGGTAGAGCACTTACTTAGCATGTGTGAGGCACTGGATTCAATTCTCAGCACCACATATAAAAAATAAAATCAAGGTCCATTAACAACTAAAAGTTATTTTTAAAAAACATTTCAAAGAAAAAATTTTTAAACAGCCTCAGCAATTTAACGAGGCCCTGAGAAACTCAGCAAGACTCTGTCCCCTGTTTCTAAATAAAATATTTTAAAAATGGCAGGGGTGTGTGGTTCAGTAGTTAAGCACCCCGGGGTTCGGTCTCTGGGACCAAAAAAAAAAAAAGAATGGGGATTTGGCCCAGCCTGGTGGCATATGCTTATAATCCCAACAGCTCAGAAGGCTGAGGCAAGAGGATCTAAGGTTTGAGGCTAGCCTCAACAATTTAGCAAGATCTTGACTCAAAATGTAAAAAAGAAAAAGAAATGGGAGTGCCGGCACAGTAGTGCATACCTGTAATCCTAGTGGCTCGGGAGGCTAAGGTAGAAGGATCACAAGTTCAAAACCAGACTCAGCAACTTAGGAAGGCCGTAAGCAATTTAGAAGTACCCTGTCTCAGCCGGGCGCAGTGGCTCAAGCCTGTAATCCCAGCACTTAGGGAGGCTGAGACAGGAGAATCGCGAGTTCAAAGCCAGCTTCAGCAATGGTAAGGTGCTAAGCAACTCAGTGAGACCCTGTCTCTACATAAAACACAAAATAGGGCTGGGGATGTGGCTTAGTGGTCGAGTACCCCTGAGTTCAATCCCAAGTACCAAAAAAAAAAGGACATTATCTTTAAAACAATGGAGAATCATTGATAGTCTCAGGCAACAAAACAACAGGATCAAACCTGTGCCTAAAGATCTTGCAGTCAAGGGACTAGGGATACAGCTCAGCTGGTAGAGTGCTTGCAGGACCAGAATGGAGCAAAAAAAAAAAAAAACTTGTGGTCAGCAGAAAAGAAGAGGAAGAAAAGATCTCTCAATCAGCAAGAGATAAGAGGAGGAAAAGCCAAAAAGAGGGTCTACAGAAGAGTGCCTGATCATTCTCATTGAGGGCGAAAAAATAATAGTGCAAGGATTACATTTTCATCTATTACTTTTTTTGCAGGGTACCAGGGATTGAACTCAGGGACACTTAACCACTAAACCACATCCCCAGCCCTATTTTGTGTTTTATATAGAGACAGTGTTTCACTGAGTTGCTTAGCGCCTCGCAGTTGCTGAGGCTGGCTTTGAACTGGATATTCTCCTGTCTCAGCCTCCCAAAGTGCTGGGATTACAGGCATGCGCCACCTCGCCCAGCTCATCTATTACTTTGATGTAAAAACAATATATTTTATGACTATTCCATACTTTAATCAAACTTCCCTGACAAATTCATGAGAAAGCATATTAGTGTTTTCGAACCTCACATGAACATTCATGCTAAAAATGGGCCTGAATCTAAAGTAGCCCATTTTTCTAACTCAGGGCAAACTGTAACTTTGGGGGGAAAAGTCAGTAAGGAAGCCATTAATTATGAAAATTAACCTGACATTTACCTGGGCTTCTAAGAGTTAAAAAGAACCCCCTAGGATTAACAATGATACAATTCAGCCGGGAGCGGCGGCGCAAACCTGTAATCCCAGCACTTTGGGAGGCTGAGACAGGAGAATCGCGAGTTCAAAGCCAGCCTCAGCAATGGCGAGGTGCTAAGCAACTCAGTGAGACCCTGTCTCTACATAAAACACAAAATAGGGCTGGGGATGTGGCTCAGTGGTAGAGTGCCCCTGAGTTCAATCCCCAGTACCAAAAAAAAAAAAAAAAAAACCAATGACACAAATCCACTTAGAGCATGCCTAATTCCCACATCTTTCTGAAGGAACAAAATGTAGTAACACAAGCTCATATTGAAGGAATTGAAGATTGTCCTCCTAGAGAAGATACTATTCAGCAAATCTGTCAAAACTGTTTATTGTAAATAAAGTATTTTGAATGTGAACTTTTAAATGTATTAAAAAAATTTTGCTTACTAATATTTATTTAGTTGCAATCAGCAACCAGAGAAAATAAGCAGTAAAAAAATGAAGCAAACCCTGCCCTCATGAAATTCATAACTGAACCAAAAAAGTATAGGTACATTCTCTTATTTTAGACTATAAAATATCATGTTGTAGGATTATAAAATGTCAATGTATTGTTTTGCTTTTTATTTTTAAATCACACAAGGAACACTTGTGGCTTTTTTTTTTTTGGTACCAGGGATTGAACCACTGAGCCACATCCTCAGCCCTATTTTGTGTTTTATGTAGAGACAGGGTCTCACTGAGTTGCTTAGCGCCTCGCCATTGCTGAGGCTGGCTTTGAACTCAAGATTCCCCTGCCTCAGCCTCCCTAAGTGCTGGGATTACAGGTGTGCACCACCATGCCCAGCTTCTTTTTTAATTTACACATAATTTTTGTATATATTTATGGGCTATAATGTGATAATTTGATACATGTATATAATGTGTAATGAGTAATGATTAAATAAGGTGTAATTAGCATTTCCATTTCCAAAAATGTGTAAATCTTTTTCATTTCTTTGTGTTGGTAACCTTCAAACTCGTCTCTTCTAGTTTTTTGCGGGGAAGTTTTGTGTGTTTTTTGTTTTGTTTTGCTTTGTTTTGTTTTGCAGTACTGGGGATTGAACACATGCTAGGTAAGCTCTGTACCCTTCAATTATATGCCCAGCCCTTTTCCTTTTTAAACACTTTAGAATAGCATTTACTTTGGTGACATTGTAAATGACACTGGTTACTTCTTTCTCATTATTAAGGCAAGATGACCTTTGGGAAATGCACAAAGTATAAAGAGGGGAATAAAATATTCATCCAAACTATTATTAATGTCAAACCTTGTGACTTCTAGTTTCCTTCCTTCCTCACCCACCAAGGCATGAGGAGTTCTGTCCACTTGATCTCCTAAACTTACTCTGTAACAGCCACTTTTCTCTGTTACCATTGGTAGGACACTAATCCAAGTCACCATTATCTCTATAGAATACTGTGCTATCTTACCTAGTCTCACTAATGTTCTTGTTCCCATTGTATCTAATCTCCATATAGTACCCAGAGCGATTTTTTGATTATTTATTTAATGTTGGGTACTGGAGATTGAACTCAGAAATACTCTACCACTGAGCTACATCCCCAGTTCTTTTTAATTTTTATTTTGAGGTAGAATCTCCCCTAAATTGCTGACGGTCTCACCAAGTTGCTAAGATGATTCTACTACCTCAGCCTCCCAAGTTACTGGGATTACAGGCATGTACCACCATGCTGCCAAGACTGATTTTTTTAAAACATCTTAGAGCTGAGTGTATTAGTGCATCCCTATAATCTCAGCAATTTGGGAGGCTGAGGAAGGAGGATCAAAAGTTTGAGGCCAGCCTGGTCAATTTAGTGATCAATTTAGTGGTCCATTTGGTAGTACTGGAGAATGAACCCACAGCCTCAAACATGTTAGGCAATAGCTTAACCACAAAGCTATACTTCCATCTACCCGGGCTCTATCTTTTTTTTTTTTTTTGGTACCAGGGATTGAGCTCAGAGTGCTTAACCATTGAGCCACATCCTCAACTATTTTTATTTTTTATTTAGAAACAGAGGAGTCTTGCTAAATTGCTTAGAGCCTCCCTAAATTGCTGAGACTGGCTTTGAACAAGTGATCTATCTGCTTCAGCCTCCCAAGCCACTGGGATCATAGGCAGGTACCACCACACCCAGCTGAGTACCAGAATCTTCACTAGTATCCAGGTTTTAGGTTACACATTTCTTTTTTCATTTATTTATTTGTTTATTTGTTGTTGTTTTGGGTACCAGGGATTGAACCCAGGGTGCTTAACCACTGAGCAACATCCCCATCCCTTTTTATATTTTATTTAGAGACAAGGTCTCACGAAATTGCTTAGACCTCCCTAAATTGCTGAGGCTGGCCTTGAACTTGTGATCCTCTGGCCTCAGCCTCTTGAGTTGCTGAGATCACAGGTTTGTGTCATCAAACTCAGCTTCACTTATTACTTCTTTACAGTAAAAACATTCTGTCGAAGCCGGGCGCGGTGACACAAGCCTGTAATCCCAGCATTTAGGGAGGCTGAGAAAGGAGAATCGTGAGTTCAAAGCCAGCTTCAGCAATGGCGAGTTGCTAAGCAACTCAGTGAGACCCTGTCTCTACATAAAATACAAAATAGGGCTGGGGATGTGACTCAGTGGTTGAGTACCCCTGAGTTCAACCCCCAGTACAAAAAAAAAAAAACATTCAGTTGGCTGGGCGCGGTGGTGCATGCCTGTAATCCCAGCACTTTGGGAGGCTGAGGCAGGATGATTGGGAGTTTAAAGCTAGCCTCAGCAAACAGTGAGGCGCTGAGCGACTCAGTGAGACCCTGTCTCTAAATAAAACACAAAATAGGGCTGGGGATGTGGCTCAGTGGTTGAGTACCCCTGAGTTCAATCCCTGGCACCAAAAAGTAAAAAGAAAAACAAAAAACATTCAGCTGATAACAATTTCTACTTTGAATAAGAAATGAGATAACGTGTATATTCAACAATGACAAGGTGTTACTAAGAAATATTTTTCTGAGAACTTCTCATATTTGAATTAAATCACTGGCTATCTTACTATTTTCTTCCCCTAAAGAAAAAAAATCCAAAGTTACTTAGTTAAAAGATACTTAAAGTTAGCCCTATGCTCTCAAAGCTGGGAGCACAACAGATTTATCAGGAAGAGTGACTGGAGGGGAAGAGGGAGGAAGTTGCTCCCTAACCCACTCAGGGACCTCCGGAATTTGATAATTCAGCTTGAGAGGGGTGAGTGAAGATAGCTTTGAGAAGTATCCCTGCAGAGCTGATTGGCCTCTCCTTCTCTGGAATCTCTTACATATTTTGCTGATAACCTCAAGATTGAAGGTCAATCCCTAGAAGCACAGTATCAAGTGCATGTCGGTCTCCCTTGCTATTGAAAGCTCCTGCAGTGGCCCTGTTAGAGAACAGGGAAGAAGCAGCCCAGGCGCAGCACCTCACTCTCACGCATACTCGCTCCTACACGCAATACCAGGCTCTTTCACCTCGGTGCTTCCTCCACTGCAATTTACCATTTTGAGTACTTCGTATCATTTCATAGCCACACAAAACAGACTTTTCCTTGCCTAATTTCACTCCACTTTTCTCCTTTCACTAATCTATAGAATGTACTTTTGTGACAGGTACAGGGACACTGAACTACATCCCTAGTCCTTTTCCTTTTTATTTTGAGATAGGATCTCTCACTGATTTGCTCAGGGCCTCCCTAAATTACTGAGGCTGGCCTTGATATTCCAATCCTCCTGCCTCAGCCTCCCAAATCACTGGGATTACAGGAATTCCTTGCACCCAGTTCCCCAAGTCCTTTTTTATTTTTATTTTGAGACAAAGTCTCACTAAATTGCTGGCCTGGCCTGGAACTTGTAATCCTCATGCTTCAGCCTCCCCAGGTCATTGGGATCACAGGTGTGCACCACTGCGCCCAGCTAGAATGTACTGTTTGTAATCTCACAATTCGAACCTTTCTTTCTTTTTTTTTTTTTGGTACCAGGAATTGAACTCAGGGGCACTCGAACAACAAGCCACATCCCCAGCCCTATTTTGGGTTTTATGTAGAGACAGGGTCTCACTGAGTTGCTTAGCACCTTACCATTGCTTGGTAAGATAGATGCTTGGTAACTGTGGAATTAATAAGTAAATATTCTCTTATATAGCAACAGTAGCAAAATACTTGTATTAAATGAATGGTGTAGCAGTCAGCTTTATTTGTGGAAACAAAGGAACCTCGTGTTCTGCTATTTACACCCTTGTGCAACCCCTTCTTGTTTGTGACCTATTTGAACAATAGAATATATCAGAATTTAACCTTTGTCAGCTTCAGGCTTAAACCTCAAGAAAGCTCTGCAGCTTCCTGTTTTTGCACAGTTGGAAGCTAATCCTCATGTACATCATCCAACTACTCAAACCATCAGATTAGAAGGAAGCCCAAGTTTTCTACTGAGGCCATGTTGAAGATAACTGAGAATCCACATAATACCAAAAACTAAGGAAATCGGTTGGGCAAGGACTGAATCCTTTCCTCAAACTCAGGTGACAACTACCTGAGAACTAGTTGTAGTTCTGGCTAAAACCTCCTTCCCTGTGAAAGTGAAGAACTGATATTTTTAAACCCTCTATAATTTTGTAGTTCTAGCTTTTATTTAAATTTAAGATAAATTTAGTAGCTATTAAGTCATTAAATCAGGTAATGGCTCATAAGATGTCCTGAAAGGTACTGGTAATATATGGGTTTGTTCCATATCTGAAACTTAAAAGGAAAGATAGGATTCTGGGAACATTTAGTAGAAATAATATCCAGACAAATTATCCACATTAAATCTGCCAACAGAGTTAAAAGTAGCTGGGGAGAGGGGAGGGAGACACAGAATAAGAAATATTGCATAAATAGCACCCCTGGTCTCCTCAAGGAGGCTTTGCATGAAGTTAAGGTAATTCAATGTATGAGTCCCATTTCAAAATCTGGCATTACTCAGTCAACACAAATTTATTTATCATGCTTATTGAAAAAATTTTCTGTACTAAGCAGTATGAAAGATCAGAAAATGGACATGATAGCTGAGTGTGGTGGCGCATGCCTGTAATCCCAGCACTTAAGGAGAATCGCGAGTTCAAAGCCAGCCTCAGCAAAGGCAAGGCACTAAGCAACTCAGTGAGACCCTGTATCTACATTAAACATAAAATAGGGCTGGGGATGTGGCTCAGTGGTTGAGTACCCCTGAGTTCAATCCCTGGTACCAAAAAAAAAAAAAAAAAAGAACCACAATCAATCCAGGGAATTTTAAATTAACTATAGTTAGTGTTGTATTTCCACTGTGCATCCTTTCTTCATAATTGAGACAACATAGGAGATCATCGTGGGGAATGAATTCTTTGTTGCTTCAAGTTTGGATTAGTTAAGAAAACATTATAACATTGCTAACAGCTAATAACAATAATAATCTAAGAAGAGTAATAAGACACTTCACAAATAAACAAAAATTAAACCAAACTGGGCAAAATGCCCAGATTACTTCCTGCACATACCACCAAAGTACTATAAAAGTAAAAATGGAAACCGGTTTCTAATGTTGAAACATTTGGGAATGGTAAAACAAAGAAAGACTTGTTTTTACTTCTCTATTTTTTTCTGTTTTTAAATACACATGACACCTTTTAATAAAGGAAAGAAAACATTTATTGAAATTAATTGTCATAGCCGGGCACAGTGGCGCAAGACTGTAATCCCAGCACTTAGGGAGGCTAAAACAGGAGAATTGAGAGTTCAAAGCCAGCCTCAGCAACAGCGAGGTGCTAAGCAACTCAGTGAGACCCTGTCTCTACATAAAACACAAAATAGGGCTGGGGATGTGGCTCAGTGGTCTAGTGCCCCTGAGTTCAATCTCCAGTACCAAAAAAAAAAAAAAAAGAAATTAATTGTCATTACCTTAAGTGGCTTTGGAAACCAAGAAATTGTCATGAAATCCTAAAAGAACATGAAGAGGAGACCATGTCTGTATCACAGGAAAAGTGGGGATTCCAGTTTCGCAGTGGCAGGTAGCTTGTCTTTAATGGATTTTACATGCCCCTAACTGTGTTCTTCATATATCTTCTCAGTAAGCAGCTCTTGACTATTAATGACTCTGAAATGGAAGAAGGAATGGTTCCTAGGCACCCTGGGGATGCGTTTGGTCCTGAACATTACTAGAAACAGGAAATTCAGTAATGGAAAACATGCTTGCACTACTCACTTTACTAAAGAGTGTGTTCTATCTAACTGCTCAAGCCTCAGAAGTGAGCCAATTAGAGAGCTTAGTAAAGATAAGGCATCTTCTCTTAGGAGAGACTGTGAGGAGGGTTAACACTGAATTCCTACTCTTCATGCATAAAGGAAGGCAACGTTACCAGTTTCTTCTGTTTCATATTCTGTGCTACACATGCAGATATGTATATTACACACATCACCTCACATCACAGCACTGTAATCGAGCTACACTCCCAGTCCTGCTACATTGATTTAAAATGATGGTGAATTTCTGAATTGACAAATATTTCATTTATTTATTAAAAAAATGTTTAATTTGAGCTAAATGCTTGATCTGTATCAGTGGAAAATAGCAGGCTTTCTGATAGTTAAAAGTCTAATTGCAAAAATCATAACAGTTTATTAATCTAGTCTACCTAATTCTGTGAAAAAATATATATACACGCATGAAGAAACAAGAGAAAAATTACTGATGAACTTAAATTATTATTAATTTTGTATCAGAGATTGAAATTAGAGGGGTTTAATCACTGAACCATACTCCCAGCCCTTTTATATATTTTATTTAGAGACAGAGTCTCTCAGTTATTTAGTGTCTCACTTTTGCAGAGTGGCTGGCTTTGAACTCGCAATCCTCCTCCCTCAGCCTCCTGAGCTTCTGGGATTATAGGCATGCACTACTGAACCCAGCTTCAATTCTTTTTTTTTTTTTTTTTTTTTTTTTGATACTGGGGATTGAACTCGGGTGCTCAACCACTGAGCCACATCCCCAGCCCTATTTTGTGTTTTTTTATGTAGAGACAGGGTCTCACTGAGTTGCTTAGCACCTCGCCCTTGCTGAGGCTGGCCTTAACCGGCAATCCTCCAGTCTCAGCCTCCCAAAGTGCTGGGATTACAGGCGTGCGCCACCACGCCCAGCTCCAGTTTCAGTTCTTGATGATTGGTAGAACTATAGGCTACATGTGGAGCAGATGCTTCGTCTCCAAACACCAGGACAAAGAGAATTTGATATGATTTGGTTAAGTTAGAATTTTATACCTGGGAGAGATTTTATATATGAGTAAATCCCAATTCTTTATTTTTAGGTAAGAAATTCAAGTCTCAAGCAGTAATAGTGAGTGCTATTTAGAAGTTTAGGTAGACCCAGGGTCTTTTCAACTCAGAGTAGACCATGTTCTTTGTTGGTACTGAAAATCCACATAGGTAAATTCCAACATTCCATTGTAAGGCTGCATTCTGTATTGAAGGAAACACTGTAAAAGAGAAAAGGAACACCTCTTTGAGAGCAATCAATTGTAACCATAATTTAAGCAATCAGAAGCCCAGAGCAGTGGCACACACCTGTAATCCCAGCACTTTGGGAGGTTGAGACAGGATAATCGCAAGTTCAAAGCCAGCCTCAGCAGTGGTGAGACGCTAAGCAACTCAGTGAGACCCTGCCTCTAAATAAAACATAGGGTTTGGCATGTGGCTCAGTGGTCGAGTACCCCTGAGTCCAATCCTCGGTACCAAAAAAAAATCCATCCTCAGCAATTTAGTGAGACTGTCTCAACATAAAAATAAATACATAAATAAAAAGGGCTGGGGATGTGGCTCTGTCGTTAAGTGCCCCTGGGTTCAATCCCTAGTACCAAAAAACTAAATAAATAAATATGATTTCCCCTAGTGCTTGTTTCTCCTAGTCAGATTTTCATTCTCATTCTGATAGTCAGAGCCTAGATCCACTATAAATGCACTAATGATCCCACTTACGTGACAATTTCATGAATAAATGATTTATTATTTCTTTTAAGTTTCTATTAACTTTTTCCTTTTATTTTTATGAATTAATTTATTAATTTGTGCTACGGGGGATTGAACCTAGGGGCACTTTACCA
The DNA here is from genome assembly GCA_028644305.1 of Xerus rutilus. Classification (NCBI taxonomy): domain Eukaryota; kingdom Metazoa; phylum Chordata; class Mammalia; order Rodentia; family Sciuridae; genus Xerus; species Xerus rutilus. The sequence continues at coordinate 37,134,552 of CM053408.1, forward strand.
CTGGGCTATGTCCCCAGTTCTTTTCATTTGTGAGACAACATCTTGCCAAGCGAACTGAGGCTAGCCTCCAACTTGAAGTCCTTCTGCCTTAGCTTCCCAAATTGTGGGAATTACAGGCATTCATCACCATACCCTGCAGAGTTGGATATTTTAACAATATTAATTAAATATTTCATTCTCTGAACACAAGATATTTATTTCATCAATTTGGCCTTCTTTAATTTCCTTCATTAATGTCTTATAGTTTTTAGTGTGCAGGTATTTCAATTCTTTGATTAAATCTATTTTAAGGATATTTTACCTTTTTTTTGTTTGTTTGGTTTTGGTGCTAGGGATTGAACCCAGGAGTACTTTATCACTGAGCCACATCACCTGTCCTTTTTATTTTTTATTTTGAGACAGGATCTCAGTAAGTTGCTTAGAGCTCACCTAAATTGCTGACGCTGGTCTTGAACTCATGATCTTCCTGCCTCACCCTCCAGAGTTGGTAGGATTACAGGCATGTGCCACCATGACGGCTATTTGACCCTTCTCGATACTACTGTAATTTAATTTCTTTTTCAGATTGTTCACTGTTAGTGCATAGAAATGCTACAGGTGTGTGTGTGTGTGTGTGTGTGTGTGTGTGTGTGTGTATGTGAGTTGAGGATCAAATCCAGAGCCTCATTCGTGTTAAGCATCTGCTCTACTATCAAACTACACCCTGAATCCTGCTACTGATTTTTGTATGTTGATTTTGTATCTTGCAATGCCTTTATTAGTTCAATCTGGTTTTGTGTGTGCGTGCGTGTGTGTGTGTGAGAAGTCTTTAGAGACATATAAGATCATGTTGCCTGTAAACAGACAGTTTAACTTCTTCCTTTCCAATTTGGAGTCTTGTATTTTTTTCTCTTATCTAATTTCTCCGGCTAGGACTTCCAGTACCATGTTGAACAGAAGCGGTGAGAGTGGGAATTCTTGTTTTTTTCCTAATCTTAGAGGAGGTCTTTCAACTTTTCACTATTGAGTATGATGTTCCCTGTTGGCTAGTCATATATGTCCTTTACTGTGTGGAGGTTCATTCTTTCTATATCTATTTTTTTTTTATTTGTAGGTGGACACAATAGCTTTATTTTATTTTTATGTGGTGCTGAGGATCGAACCCAGTGCCTCCCGCGTGCTAGGCGAGCACGCTACCACTGCGCCATAACCCTAGCCTCCTTTCTATATCTATTTTGTTGAGAGTTTTTATTATGAAAGCCTACTAAATTTTGTCAAATGCTTTTTCTGCATCCATTGAGGTCATCATATGGTTTTTGTCCTTTATTCTCTTACTGTGGTGTGTCACATTTATTGATTGGCCTATGTTGATCCATCCTTACATCTTAGAGATAAATCCTACTTGATTACAGTGAATGAACATTTTAATGTTCTGCTGAATTCAGTTTGCTAATATTTATCCCTATTCAATAGGGATATTGACTTGCAATTTTCTTTTCTTGGAGTGTCTTTGTTTGGCTTTGAATATTGGGGAATACTGACCTCATGAGTTTGAAGTATTCCCTCCCATTCATTTTTTGGAAAGAATTCGAGAAAGATTAATGTCAGCTCTTTTTTAAATGTTTAGTAGCTGGGTAATCCCAGGAAATCAGGAACCTAAGGTAGGAGAATTATGAGTTCAAAGCCAGCCTCAACAACTTAGTGAGGCCCCACATAACTTAGTGAGACCCTGTCTCAAAATAAAAAATAAAAAGGGCTAAGAATATGACTAAGCACCCCGGGTTCAATCCCTAATACCAAAAAAATAAAAATCAAATTAATTAATTAATTAATTAAACATTTAGTAAAATTCAGCAGTGAAGCCATTGTATCCTATGCTCTACTTTGGTGGAAGATTTGTGTTACTCATTCAATCTCCTACTTGTTATTAACCAGTTCAGATTTTCTATTTCTTCATGATTTAGTCTTAGTAGGTTTTAGGTGTCTTGGAATTTTTTCATTTCTTTTAGGCTTTCCAATTGGTTGGCATAATAGTACTTTTTGGTACTAGGAATTGGACCCAGGGGTGCTCTACCACTGAGCAACATCCACAGTCCTTTCATTTATTTTTTATTGTTTTTAGTACAGTGGAATTGAACTCAGGGGTACTTGACCACTGAGCCACATCCCCAGCCCTATTTTGTGTTTTGTGTAGAGACAGGGTCTCACTGAGTTGCTTAGAGCCTTGCAGTTGCTGAGACTGGCTTTGAACTGTGATTCTCCCGTCTCAGCCTCCCAAAGTGCTAAGATTATAGAGGTGCTCCACCAGGCCCGGCTTCATTTATTTTTTAATTTGAGATGGTTTTGCTAAGTTGCTAGGGCTGGCTTCAAACTTTGGATGCTCTTGCTGTAGCCTCCCAAGTTGCTGGAATTAGAGACATATACCACTGTGCCCAGCTCATAATAGTTTCTTAATGATCCTTTGGATTTCTGTTACAGTTGTGACATCTCTTTCTTTCTTTTTTTTTTTTTTGTACCAGGGATTGAACTCAGGGGCACTCGACCACTGAACCACATCCCCAGCCCTATTTTGTATTTTATTTAGAGAAATGGTCTCACTGAGTTGCTTAGCACCTCGCCATTGTTGAGGCTAGTTTTGAACTCAGGATCCTCCTGCCTCAGCCTCTCTATCCTCTAGGATTACAGGCATGCTCCACAGAGCCTGTCCATGACATCTCTTTCATTTGTGTTTTCTCTCTTTTTTTCTTAGTTGCTAATAGTTTGTCAGTTTTGTTAATCTTTTCAAAAAACAACTATAAGCTTCATGAATCTTTTCAATTGCTTTTGTAGTCTCGTTGATTTCTCTCTGATCATAATTATTTCCTTCTACTTACTTTGGGCTGAATTTGTTCTTTTGCTGGTTGCTGAGGTGTAACATTAGGCTATTTATTTGATTAATGACTCCCTGACAATTAATGGTATACACCATGTGCTATATTTCCAAGATCTCAATCCTTACGGCAACCATAGTACATGATATGATTTTCAAGTGATGAAACCGAGACTCAGAAGGATTTATAACTTTCCAAAGGCTATACCTCTGTAAATAATGTAAAATGTATTTGAATGTGGTCTATTCATGCTAAATCTTTCTTTTTTCTTTTTTGCATTTTCCATCAATATTCTTTGCCCATTTTCATTCATTCATTCGTTTGCTTGTTCTTCCCACTTTTTAAAAAAATGTTTTTAGTAGTGTGCTCCCCTACAAACATTCACCCATTAATCACTTCATTAGAAGTATAGAGAACAAAAATACAGGTGACTTAAGTCAATAGGAGCACCTGCTTTCAAATAAACAGAATGTCTACAATTACAGAGAAATACAATACTCATATTTTATTCATACCAGGATGCACTTATGCATACTTATACTGTCATAACCTGAAACATGATCTATCCACCCCCACCTCTAGGAACTTCATTCTATCACTTTCCTACTTGCCTACTCTGCTGGAGCCACAACTGGCTCTAGTGCTACTTCCAGAACACACCAACTGGCCCTCCCTTTTACCATTTGCATTTGCTTTAACATCTGCCTAAAATGCTCTTCTGCCAGATGTGTGCTCCCTCCTTCACATACCTGGGACCTCTGCTTGACTGCTCCTCATCAGGGAGGTGTTCTCTAATCACCAAGTATAAAAAGTCAATCTTCCCACCCCTCCCACGTGCTCTGCACACCTATATCTTTTCTTATCTTCTCCATTGCCTTATTACTGTCTGACATTTTAAATTTTTATACTATTATTATTGTTATTAATATTATTATTATTATTATTATTATTATTATTATACTGGGGATTGAACCCAGGGACACTTAACCACTGAGCCACATCCCAGCCCTGTTTTGTATTTTATTTAGAGACAGGGAGGGTCTCAATGAGTTGCTTAGCGGCTCACCATTTGCTGAGGCTGTCCTTGAATTTGTGATCCTCCTGCCTCAGCTTCCTGAGCCACTGGGATTGCAGGTGTGTGCAGTGGCACCCAGCTTAGTTATTTATTTTAAATCATGGTAAAAATAACATAACAAAATTTACCATCTTATTCATTTTTCAGTTTAGTTAATTCACATTGTTATGGAACCAATCTGCAAGACCATAACAAAACTTAAACTCTACATTCATTAAACACTCCATTCTCCTTTCTCCTATCCGCTGGCAAACCTCACTCTTCTGTCTTTGAATCTGACTGCTCTCAGTACCTCCTGTAAGTGGAATCATACCATATTTGTCTTTCTGTGACTGACTTAGTATAATGTCTTCAAGATTCCTCTGTGAAGCCGGGCGCGGTGGCTCAAGCCTGTAATCCCAGCACTTAGGGAGGCTGAGACAGGAGAATCGCAAGTTCAAAGCCAGCCTCAGCAATGGCGAGGCGCTAAGCAACTCAGTGAGACCCTGTCTCTACATAAAACACAAAATAGGGCTGGGGATGTGGCTCAGTGGTCGAGTACCCCTGAGTTCAATCCCCAGCACCAAAAAAAAAAAAAAAAAAAAAGATTCCTCTGTGAGCCAGGCGCGGTGCCTCAAGCCTGTAATCCCAGCACTTAGGGAGGCTGAGACAGGAGAATCGCAAGTTCAAAGCCAGCCTCAGCAATGGTGAGGCGCTAAGCAACTAGGTGAGACTCTGTCTCTACATAAAACACAAAATAGGACTGGGGATATGGCTCAGTGGTCGAGTACCCCTGAGTTTAATCCCCAGTACCAAAAAAAAAAGATTCATCTGTGGTATAGCATGTGTCAGGCTTCTTTCCTTTTCTCTTTTTTGGTACCAGGGATTGAATTCGGGGTACTCAACCACTGAGCCACATCCCCAGCCCTATTTTGTGTTTTATGTAGAGACAGGGTCTCACAGAGTTGCTTAGCGCCTCACCATTGCTGAGGCTGGCTTTGAACTTGCAATTCTCCTGTCTCAGCCTCCCTAAGTGGTGGGATCACAGGCTTGCACGACCGCGCCCAACTTTCATCCACCTTTTGGCTGTAATGCTGCCATGAACATGAGTACACTAGTGTCTCTTTGAGACCCCTCAATTCCTTCATATATATACTGAGAAGAGGGATTGTTGGACTGAGTAGTCCTAGTTTTATTTTTATTTTTTGATACTGGGAATTGAATCCAGAGGCACTTTACTATAGAGCTACATCCCCAGATCTTTTCACTCTTTTATTTTGAGATAGGGTCTTGTTACATTGCCAAAGCTAGCCTTGAACTTGAAGTCCTCCTCAGCCTCCAGAGGCTGGAGTTGCTGGGATTACAGGCTTGTACTACTGCATGCTGCTCTGGGTTTATTTTATTTTATTTTTGTGGTCCTGGGAATTGAACCCAGGGCCTTGTGCATGTGAGGCAAGCACTCTACCAACTGAGCTATATCTCCAGCCCACTGGTTTTAATTTTTGAGGAACCTCAGTGTTAGCTTTCTGTCACTGTAAAAAATACCTGAGATAATAAACTTAAAAGGAAAAAATATTTATTTTAGCTTATGATTTCAGAAGTCCAAGTCCATGGTCAATTGGCCCAGTTGCTTTGGGGCCTTAGTAAGGCAACAAATCAAGGTGTAGAATGTCTGGTCGTGGACTGAAAGAGGGAGAAAGAAGCTACAATCTCCTTCAAGGGCACAATCCTAGTGGCCTAAAGATTTCCTACTAGGCCAGTAGTACAAACTGCTCTTGGGACTAAGCATTTTCCACATAGACACTTGGGAGACACTAAGACTCCAACTTCAGCACTCCATAATGTTTTCCACAATGGCTACACCACTTTACACTCCATCGGCAATGCACGGAGGTTTCCATTTCTTTGTATCCGTCCCAACACATGATTATCTAGGGTTTTGTTTTATTTTGTTTTAAAAAAAAAAAAACAGTGGCCATTCTAATGGGTGAGAGTAGTGTGTGTGTTTGTGTGTGTGTGTGTGTGTGTGTGTATAAAAATGTTTTTATTTTCTTTCTTCCTCCTCTGTTAGAGTGGAAACTTCACGGGGGCCAGGACTTCGTTTTTGTCACTGTTGTATATTCAACACTTTAAACTGCCTGATAATATTAGGCATCCAACAAATATTGATTGTTGAATCAATCAATAACACCACATCTTAAAGACTTTTTCTATCTTAGCATAACTAATCAAATTGAAAAGATAAACAATAGTTCTTGTAGGAATTGTTGTATAGAACACCTCTAACAGATTGTTAAAAATTATAGATTTTGAAAGGAAGCTCTTGGTTCTATTGACATTTAAAAAATTAAACCCAGATATATATTTATTTATTTTTGTGGTGCTGAAGATTGAACCCAGGGCCTTGTGCATGCTAGGCTAGTGCTCTACCACTGAGCTATATCCCCTGGCCCACTAAGTTGCCCAGACTGACCTCAAACTTGTGATCCTCCTGATTCAGCCTCCCACCCAGATATAATTTTAGCAATACAATGTATATATCATATCCATTGAAGAATAAATTTTTGCAGAACACATTCAAATCAATTGTCAAAGGTATTTATTTATTTTTATGATCATTATCTAACCGTATCCTTTTTGTTAGGTTGTAAAGAAATGCTCTTAGATGGCGATGCTTTTGATCACCATGGAAACATTAACCATGAGGTGTCTTTGTTTTTTGTTTTTTTGGTACCAGGAAGGAACTAAGGGATACTCAAGCACTGAGCTACATCCCCAGCCCTATGTTGTGTTTTATTTAGAAACAGTCTTACTGAATTGTTTAGTGCCTCTCCGTTGCTGAGGCTGGCTTTGGACTCACGATTCTATGGTCCCAGCCTCCCAAGCCGCTGGAATTACAGGCATTTGCCACCATGCCCAGCTGGTCCATGAGGTTTTTATCAAGTACTCATGAAGATAGCTAAGTAGGAACAGAACTGAAAATTACTTGTCCTTCCACTGAATATAAGATCATTCTTTAAGTCTAATGGGTAATCATCAGTACGTTAACTCCAGGCTCATGAGTTCCACAATTCAACAGAGTCCTGTATAGGTATAGCAGACATTGTTGACTGACTGCTTACCACCCTCTCTAATTTTCCCACCAAAACCCAGTTTTGGTTGGACAGTGATGAATGCAGCCTCAGCACATGGCATCTGTTCTTCTTTGTTAGAATTTTTTAGAGTTGGGTATATAACCCAGTTTTAATGATGAGGTGAAAGGAATGTTTTTGCAGGATGGCTTACCGGAAAGACCTAACTCCCTGATAAGAGATGTGAACAGGGAAAGACCATTTTGTGGAAGGCAAGAAGGGCTGAACCCAGAGCCTCACTCTTACTAAACACATACTTTATACGTGAGCCCCTGAGAAAGACCTTCGTCACCATCTGACAGCTTCCCCTGACTTTGCTTTCTGCTTTGGATATCATTATGTGAAGACAAGGTGCTTTGAAATGTGACAGGCATCATGTGATCAAAAGGGATGACATGGCTATCACTTGGGGATGGCATTGTAGAAGGATCAGAGAAGCTTCAATCTCTAATATTATTGAGCCACTAAACCAACAACACTAGGACTAATAACTTCTAGATTCCTTTTTAGGGAAATGGTGATGTCCTATGGTTTAAGCCACAATTAGTGGAAACACCTTTAGTACATTTGCATGTGTCCACGTAAGAAGGAAGTAGCCATTGTGTACATGGGCCTGTGTGTCTGTATGTGTTAGGTGAAACTAATAAAGAGGTACAATTAGGTGGTCCTAATTCATTTACTCTGGAGGATGGAAGTATGGATGAATTAAAAGAGAATTAAAGAAAAAATGCATTATATTAAACTTGCTGGAGCTATCCCTACAGCCACGAAGCAGTTAAAACTTTTTGTTTGATTTTGGTATCAGGAATTGAACCCAGGGGTGCTTAACCACTGAGCTACATCTCCAGCCCCTTTTATATTTTATTTAGAGACAAAGTCTCACTAAATTGCTTAGGGCCTCACTAAATTGCTGAGGCAGGCTTTGAACTTGCAATCCTCCTGCCTCAGCTTCCTGAGCTGCAGGGATTATAAGTATGCACCACGGCACCTGGCCCCATGAAGCAGTTTACTAAATGCTATTGCTGTTTAGAAATGACTCAAACAATGTGTTGCAGAGCCAAGAAATTTAATAAAATGAATTTTTTTGTGAGATTACTTTTTCTCATGTTAAATTTGAAAAACATAACAGATGAAGTTCAACAATAATACATTGCAAGATATGTAAATTCCCTCCAGGCACAGTGTGACACACCTATAATCCCACTGCCTAGGGAAGCTGAGACTGTTAGAGGAGGACAAAGGATATCATCGGAAGCCCGGCGTGATGGTGCTTGCCTATAATCCCCGCACTTTGAGAGGCTGAGGCAGGAGTTCAAAGCCAGCCTCAACAAGATAGGCACTAAGCAACTCAGTGACACTCTGTCTCTAAATAAAATACAAAATAGATCTGGGGATCTGGCTCTGTGGTCAAGTACCTTGAATTCAATCCCCAGGAACCCCTCCCCCCAAAAAATAGATATGTAAATTCCCTGTCTGATAATTTCATTTCCCTTCCAGGAAAAACTCACTTTCAGAGTTCACGTTAGATGCCGTGAGTTTGGATTAGCATGCTCCCAGGTGACTCACTTGCTCAAACAATGATTTGCTTTAGGTATCTTTTCTATTAATTCTTACCACCCGGTTTCCATCACACCTGCCTATGAGTTGCTAGCTACACATAATAAATTCGGACACTTTCATTTCAAGGTTCACAATTTCATTGTTAATCTCTCCTTTGAAAAAGAAATGCAGCTTTAGAATCCTTTCCCCTGCTTTCCACTTCTCCCACACTCCAATTTGGAAGCTGACAGCCCTTTTTCATGTTTTCTTTTTTTTTTTTTCTTTTTTGGTACTGGGGATTGAACTCAGGGGTACTCGAGGGTACTCGACCACTGAGCCACATCCCCAGCCCTACTTTGTGTTTTATGGAGACAGGTTCTCACTGAGTTGCTTAGTGCCTCGCCATTGCTGAGGCTGGCTTTGAACTCGGGATTCTCCTGTCTCAGCCTCTCAAAGTGTGGGGATTACAGGCGTGAGCCACCACGCCCAGCTTCCTATGATATCCTTTGTCTTCCTCTAACAGTCTCAGCCAAATGTAAGTTTTTCAGTGAAGAATGGCTTTTCTTTTTTTTCTTTTTTTTTTTTGTACTGGGGATTGAGCTCAGGGGTACTCGACCACTGAGCTTTTCTATTGGCCAACTCCGTCTTGAGGCAACAAATACTTGAGTTATGCATTACACAGTAAAGTGCTTTGAAATATACTAATTAAAAGAAGGGAGAGTCAGCACTAAAGATACTGAGGATACATCATCTTATTGTGATAATGGAAGCTATAGGAATGGATGATTGGACTGGGAAGAAATAAATATGTGGGACGAAGCCAGGCGCGGTGGCTCAAGCCTGTAATCCCAGCATTTAGGGAGGCTGAGACAGGAGAATCGCGAGTTCAAAGCCAGCCTCAGCAAGGGTGAGGCGCTAAGCAACTCAGTGAGACCCTGTCTCTATATAAAACACAAAATAGGGCTGAGGATGTGGCTCAGTGGTCAAGTACCCCTGAGTTCAATCCCCAACACTATTATGAAACACTGGAGGAAAAACCATGAATGAACCATCATAATAAATATAGATCTTAGCCAGCTGCCTTGGTACACATCTATAATCCCAGCATTTAGGAGGCTGAGACAGGAGGATTGCAAGTTCAAAGCCAGCCTCAGCAATTTAGTGAAGCCTTAAGCAACTTAATGAGATCCTCTTTCAAAATAAAAAAAGGGCTGAGGATATGGCTCATTGGTTAAGCACCGCTGGGTTCAATCCCTAGTACCAAATATAAATAAATAAATACAGCTCTTTACAGTCTGGCTATTGACTGACATGCGAGATTCATCTCCTGTGACCTCCCCCAGACACTGTGTTCCTGCCATTCAGAACTTCTGATAACACTTAAAATGCAAGAGACTTGCTATTCCCATGCCTTTGCTCCTGCTGTTTCCTGTGCCTGGAATTCCCTCCCTCCCTTAATCATGCTGCATGCTATTACTCTTCCTTCAGGTACCAGCTTCTCTCTTCAAGGTCTTTGCTGAATTCCCTGAGCAAGCAAAAGACCCCATTGCATTGGATAATACCTCCACTATTAAAATCATCACGTTCTAGCCAGGTATGATGGTGCTCACCTGTAATCCCAGTGGCTCGGAAGGTTGAGACAAGAGGATTAAGAGTTCTAAGCCAGCTAGGCACAGTGGCACATGCCTGTAATCCCAGCACTTTGGGAGGCTGAGATAGGAGAATTACAAGTTCAAAGCCAGCCTCACTCCATCTCTACATAACACACAAAATAGGGTTGGGGATGTAGCTCAATGGTCCAGTACCCCTGAGTTCAATCCCTGGTACCCCGCCCCCCCCCAAAAGAGTTCAAAGCCAGTCTCAGCAATTTAGCAAGGCCCTAAGCAACTCAGTGAGACCCTATCTCAAAATAAAATAAAACAAAAAGGGCTAGAGATGTGGCTGAGTGGTTAAGTGCCTCTGAGTTTAATCCCTGGCACCAAAAAAAAAAAAAAAAAAAAATTACCACATTCCATCTGTTTAGTGTATTTGTCCACTATACCACAGTTCCATGTGTACTCAGTTCTTTCACCTCTGGATTTCCAGGTCCCAACATGACACCTGGCATAGGTGGTAGTCTTACATTCACTTAAATGTTTAAGGATACAGACTTTCATGTCTAACACAATTGAATGTAAATTTCTTACTCTGTCATTCACTTGCCTATGTGATCTTAACTTTTTTTTTGGAGGTGGAGACTGAACCCAGGTTGCTTAAACACTCAGCCACATTTCCAACCCCTTTTATTTTTTATTTCTTATTTTTTTTGGTACCAGGAAATGAACTCCGAGGCACTCCACCACTGAACCACATCCCCAGCCCTATTTTGTATTATTTTTAGAGACAGGGTGTCACTGGGTTGCATAGCGCCTTGCTGTTGCTGAGGCTGGCTTTGAACTTGCGATTCTCCTGCCTAAATCTCCAGAGCTTCTGGGATTACAACCATGTGGCACCATGCTTGGCTTTATTTTTTATTTTGTGACTAGGTCTCGCTAAATTGTTTAAGGACCTCATTAAGTTGGTGAGGCTGGTCTCAAACTTACAATCCTCCTGCTTTAACTTCTCAAATCTCTGGGATTACAGGTGTGTGCCACCATGCCCAGCTCTTGTCTGTGTGATTTTTTTTTTTTTTTTTTTTTTGCACTGGGGATTGAACTCAGGGATGCTTGACCACTGAGCCACATCCCCAGCCCTATTTTGTGTTTTATGTAGAGACAAGGTCTCACTGAGTTGCTTAGCGCCTCGCCATTTTCAAGGCTGGCTTTGAACTCATGATTTTCCTGTCTCAGCCTCCCTAAGTGCTGGGATTACAGGCTTGTGCCACTGCACCCGGCTGTCTGTGTGATCTTAAGCAAATTACTATTTATCTTTAAATTGGGATACTAGTGTACTTATCTCACTGAATTGATTGAGAATGAAATGAGATAATGCACATAAGGAACTTTTCATAGAGTTTGACACTCTGGTCTAGTATGAGTCAGCATCTTAATTTCAGAAGGAGTGCAATATAATTGCTGAATATCTGAATAGTGCTCTCTCAGTGTGAAGTCCCAGTATGAAGAACTTTGGGAAGGAGAGAATGATCAATAAAATCAAAACTGCTGAGAAAGCCAGAAGGATAAAGGCTGTCAACTGGCAAAATTCTCATCCTAAGCATCCTTCTTTCCCCAACAATTTAGCTGCTTTAACCTCACTGTCAGACTCAGCCTTGCCCCAAGCTCTATAACCAAAAAACACAAAAGAATTAGGAAAGAAAAGAAAACAACTTTGGGAGGCTGAGACAGGAGAATTGCGAGTTCAAAGCCAGCCTCAGCAACGGCAAGGCACTAAGCACCTCAGTGAGACCCTGTCTCTACATAAAACACAAAATAGGGCTGGGGATGTGGCCCAGTGGTCAAGTACCCCTAAGTTCAACCCCCAGTACCAAAAAAAAGAAAGAAAGAAAGAAAAAAAGAAAACAACTTCCAGGCAGAGCAAAGTTCTAGAATAGGCAGGAGGAGATGGGATCAAGGTCAGGATGATTCCTTTTCTGGAACAGGAAAAAAGAAGGCAGGAATATGTAAAAATGGAGATGTTTAAAAGTGGATCTATATTCCTGGTTTTCATAACCAAAGAAGGTGGTGATAATAGAGGCATTCATGAATAAAACATTTTGTACTCTCAGATGAAAGAATTAAGTTTGCTGCACAACAATCCAGTGTTTTATCAGAAAGAGAGAAGATTTTCTAAGTTGGCAGAAGAGGTCTCTTATCTAATTAGAAGTCTTATTTAGTCAACAGCTTTGGTTTGGTATTCTTGTACATTTTAGCTTTTTTATTTAAATTTGTATTCACAAAGTAAATATTCATTGGTATCTAAATCCTTATTTTCGTTTTTTTTAGTGCTTTGGATGGAACCCAGGGTTTTGCACAAGCTAGGCAAGCACTGTGCCACTGAGCCACAACCCCGGCCACTAAATAAATTCTATAAGCACTCTAAAAACTCTATGCAAATACTTGGCAACCATCTTGGACAGGTAAAAACATTAAATATATTTATTTCTTGGATATTAGTTTTACCTCAATGATGCAAATCCATAGATATTTTCCTTTATATACTAGAATAGTCAATGTGATTAGTTCATATAATTCATGTTAAATATATCTATTATTCTAATGTTAAAAATCACACAATTTAAGCAATATTATAATACCGTGCATCTAACATTGTTCTTTAAGTTTGTGATTACAGCCATGACATGGGGCAGCCAATTTGTTTAACCAGACAACAAACACCCAATATCAGAAAGGGTTTGATTTGCTCAATACCAAAATGAAGTAGGGTGAAATAACATGATTATTATTATTATTGTTGTTGTTGTTATTATCATCTCATACCAGGAATTGAACCAGGGACACTTAATCACATCCCCAGGCTTTTTTTTTTTTTTTGTACCGAGGATTGAACTCAGGGGTACTCGACCACTGAGTCACATCTCAGCACTATTTTGTGTTTTATTTAAAGACAGGGTCTCACAGACTTGCTTAGCACCTCACTGTTGCTGAGGCTGGCTTTGGCTTTGAACTGGATATTCTCCTGTCTCAGCCTCCCAAAGTACTGGGGATTACAGGCTTGCACCACTGTGCCCAGCTCCGTCTTTTTATGTTTTATTTAGAGACAGGTCTTCTCTAAGTTGCTTAGGGCCTTGCTAAATTGCTGACACTGACTTTGAACTTGCTATTCTCCTGCCTCAGCTTCCTGAGTTGCTGGAATTATAGGCGTGCATCACCACGCCTAGCTGAAATAACATTATATTAAAGCAAAGACAGACAAGCAGAAGAGTATCTCAGTATTCATAAACCTGTAGAAATATTTGAGTTTTACAAGCCCATCCTTTAAAGACAACCAGGAAAAAAAATGGTCACACAAACCCAATTCATATGAGGTCATACACTACAAAAAATGATGTGATTCTTCTACATTTATTGCCATAAGACTTGAATAAAGGTTAATGAACTTGAAAAGCTGTGTCTGGCTTTAATACCAAGTGCCTGGCAAGAAACCATCCATTACAAAGGAAAACTGTTGTGATAAATAACTTGTATATAAGACAATTAGAAGATTCAAGGAGATGCGTCACTACTTCAGTCTAGTGAAAAAATTATTTAAAAGAATCAAACTACTTTCAGTCCTGCTCAAATAAAATATATGAATACTTAATTTTGTTTAAAATAAAAATAATTTCCAAGCCAGTGCGGTGGCGCAAACCTGTAATCCCAGCACTTAGGGAGGCTGAGACAGGAAAATCGCGAGTTCAAAGCCAACCTCAGCAATGGCGAGGCACTAAGCAACTCAGTGAGACCCTGTCTCTACATAAAACACAAAATAGGGCTGGGGATGTGGCTCAATGGTCGAGTGTCCCTGAGTTCAATCTTAAGTACCAAAAAAAAAAGAAAAAATTTCCAGGTGTAAAAAATGACAATAACCCAGATCTGGATGTTACCTCTAATTTCTGCAGGCAGTGAGATGCCACTCTCACAGAACACTACCAGATCTCTCTGACTTCTTACTGGACTGGTCATCTTTCTCCCATCTCCTAAACTTGGGCACATCCCCAAAAGAACTGCCTCTGGTCAAGCATGACAGGAAGTGCCACCAGTGTGTATTCTGTCTGAAATGTTTCTGTTTTCAGCCTAAATGAGAATACAGAAATGACTTGTGAGGTTTTAAGTTTCTCTCTCTTATCAGCCACAGCTCACCAGTGGTCTTGGCCAAGCACAGGTTTTCAAGATAGAAGACACTGCTTAGAGAGATATTATTGCCAAGTTAATAAGTAAATATAATGGCAGAAGTTTTGCATAGTAAGTTGACAGAACAAAAACAGCCCAGATATCGGATGATAAAGCTTAGTAATTTAAATTAAATTTAGTTGTATGAATAGCAAATAAGAGTCATGTACAAATAATAATAATAATGGCCTTAAAATAAGGAAGTTACAAACATCAATACAAACATTGGTGGGAAAGAACAATTTGAAATTCAGAATGTAATCAGATTGAAGAAAGGAAATCCAAACAGATCTGTGACTTATTAAGGAGCACAGAGAATTTTATACCAAAACTCCACTGGAGCCAGGGTACAGTGTCATACACCTATAATCCCAGCCGTCTGGGAGGCTGAGACAGTAGGATCGTGGGTTCAAAGCCAGCCTCAGTAACAGCAAGGCACTAAGCAACTCATTTTATTTAGAGACCCTGTCTCTAAATAAAATACAAAATAGGGCTGGGGATGTGGCTCAGTGGTCGAGTGCCCCTGAGTTCAATCCTTGGTACCAAAAATAAAAAATAAAAATAAAAATAAATAGAAAGGGCTGGGAATGTGGTTCAGTGGTTAAGTGCCCCTGGGTTCAACCCATGGAAACAAAAACAAACAAAAAAACAACTCCACTGGATAGTATTAGTAATTACAGATACATACTTAAATTACTGTGATCTTTGCATGTAATTATTGTGCTATTATGCATTATTATTCCCTATGAATTATTTTATTACCCTCATAAAGTCCTGATTGAAGGACTTTATATATTGTTACAAAAGGATACCTGATCTTGCCAGGATCTTGCACATGCCTATAATCCTAGTGATTTGGGAAGCTGAGGCAGAAGGATCACAAATTCCAAGGCCAGCCTCAGCAACTGAATGAGAATCTATCTCAAAACAAAAAATAAAAAAGAGCACTGGGGGTGTAGTGTAGCTCAGTAGTAAAGCACCCCTGGGCTCCTGGGTTCAATCCTCAGAGGCAAAAAGAAAGAGAGACAGAGAGAAAGAGACAGACAGACAGACCAATATCTAACCCAAAACCTGGATACTAGTCAAGATTCTGGTACTGAAATGAGCCAAAACCAGTTCAGCAAAGCCCTTACAATGTTCTTTGTTTTCCCTTCATATTCTACAAACTACATTTGCACTAAAGATTCTTAGCAAAAACGATGATTTTACATCCATTATTGCCCAGGCTTTGAAGTAGATTATTTCTTCCTCTAAAAATTCCACTTGCAGGGGTTGGGAATATAGCTCAGGGGGAGAGCGCTTGCCCAGCACAGCATCCATGAAGCCCCCCTCAATCCCCAGCACCAAAACATAAATAAAAACAAAAACTAAAAACCTCACATGCAGAGCAGCTCCCAAATATCTACTCAGGAGAGATTTAATGGAGGCAATCTGATCAGAAAACAGAGATGCTAAAGGAACATGGAATGATGTTATTTGTGCAGAGTAAACATTGTTTTTATTAGATTGTATGTTACAGAATTGAAGAAAATAGCAATATTTTCTAAAGTTTTATTTGAATTTTAAATAATATTGTGAAAATATGATATCCAGGATTAGGTAGTGGTAATGATGATGATGATGGTTGTATTTGGACATGGCTATACACACACACACACACACACACACACACCCCTGGGATTGAATGCAGGGATGCTTACTCACTGAGCCATATCCTCACCCCTTTTTTTTGTATTTTATTTAGAGACAAGGTCTCACTAAGTTGCTTAGGGCTGTCTTTGAACTTGAGATCCTTTTACTTCAGCCTCCCGAGTTGCTGGGATTACAAGCATGCACCACCATGCTCAGTTTGGAGGTGGCTTCTATCAGCATGTGGGAGGAAGGTGGCTAATGAAGCCAAGCCCTTGTGGCACTATTCACTTTCTAAAGAACAAAGACCAAACTCTACTAAATTGAAGGCTTTTTTTTGGATATCATTTCATTTATTTTTTCAGTTTTATTTTTTGCTACTCTCTCCTTGCCCCTACTCTGTAGCCAATTGGGATTGATCACTAACCATTCTACCTGTCCTTCAATACTCCTCATCTCTACCTGTCTCTTCAAAATGTTCATCCTGGGTCTGAAATGTTCTGCATGCGATTTCTACCTATCAAAATTAAATCCATTTTCCTACATTTAACTCAAATTTTAACTGCTTCACTAAACCTAATGTGATCTCCTCCAAACAAAAAATCTCATCTGTACTCTTGTGGTATTTTGTACACGATTATTGCCCTTGCTATATTCTTTCTATCTGTACTCTAGTAAGCTATGTATAATGATTGACTTAATCTCTTATATAGTTGAGATCCTTGAGAACAGAACTAGAGCTCATGTCCTTTCTTCTTTCTTTCCTTCCTTTCTTTCTGAATTTTCTTTTCTTCTTCTTCCCCTTTTTCTTCTTTCTTTCTTTCTTTCTATTGTAGTGCTCAGGAACGTAGGGCCTCATACACACCAGGCAGGCCCTCTACCACTGAGTTACCCACCCCAGTCAAGCTAAATGTTTTTTTTTTTTTTTCTGTATAATCCTACATATTTATTTATTTATTTATTTATTTATTTATTTTGAGGATGATAAGATCTTTTCTGATAATTTGTTTTTTTCTGTTATGTTTGCCAACATGTATTAAAATGCAACTTTTGGGAAAAAATAAATAAATAAAAAAATAAATGTTTTTTTTGATAACAATTTTTAAATATTCTGGGTTCTTTCAAAAGAACCATAACATATCATACATACGTACAACTTACCTTCAGACAAATCCGAGAGACATATCATCTAAAATAACCTCCAAGGGGTATATTATATTCTAGACAATACCTGAAATTTTAAATTTGGTTGCTCATTTTAACAGCTGCCTTCTGCAATGTCCAAATGAAAATATAAGGATGAGTTCATTATTAGCATGCCTTCCATCAAATGATAGCTAAATCTGAAAATGTGATTGTTGATTGCTATCTTTTCTAAATGTCATAAAGTTCTACAAATTAAAAAGCAAATGAGGCACTAAGTATTGTGATAAATGCTTGTAATCTCACTGACTCAGGAGGCTGAGGCAGAAGGATCACAAGTTAGAGGGCAGTCTCAGCATTTAAGTGAGACCTTCAGCAACTGAGTGAGAATCTGTCTCAAAAATGATATAATAGGAGCTGGGTGCGGTGGCGCACGCCTGTAATCCCAGCACTTAGGGAGGCTGAGACAGGAGAATCGCGAGTTCAAAGCCAGCCTCAGTAACTGCAAGGCACTAAGCAACTCAGTGAGACCCTGTCTCTACATAAAACACAAAATAGGGCTGGGGCTGGGGCTCAGCGGTCAAGTGCCTCTGGGTTCAATTTCCAGTACCAAAGGAAAAAAAAACAAAAATGATACAATAGGGCCGGGGCTGTAGCTCAGTGGCAGAGCACATGCCTCACAAGTGTGAGGCACTGGATTCGATCCTCAGCACTACATAAAAATAAATAAATAAAGCTATTGTTTCCATCTACAACTAAAAAAAAATTTTTTTCGGGCCACATCCCCAACCCTATTTTGTGTTTTATGTAGAGACAGGGTCTCACTGAGTTGCTTAGTGCCTCGCCATTGCTGAGGCTGGCTTTGAACTTGCGATTCTCCTGTCTCAGCCTCCCTAAGTGCTGGGATTACAGGCGTGCGCCACCGCACCCGGCTTAAAAAATATTTTAAAAAAAAAAAAACCATACAATATAGCTGAGCGCAGTGTCGCAAGCCTGTAATCCCAGCACTTTGGGAGGTTGAGACAGGAGCGCGAGTTCAAAGCCAGCTTCAGCAACGGCAAGGCGCTAAGCAACTCAGTGAGACCCTGTCTCTAAATAAAACACAAAATAGGGCTAGAGATGTGGCTCAGTGGCCAAGTGCTCCTGAGTTCAATCACCAGTACCCAAAAAAAAAAAAAAGGAGGCTGGGGTTATGGCGCAGTGGTAGCATGCTCGCCTAGCACTCAGGAGGCACAGGGTTCGATCCTCAGCACCACATAAAAGTAAAATAAAGCTATTGTGTCCACCTACAACTAAAAATTAAATAAAACGATACAATATAAAAAAACCTGAGATGTTTCTCAGTGGTAAAGTGCCCCTGGGCTTAAGCCCTAGTAGCAAAAGAGAAAAAAGCAAATGATTATTATTTGGACTGACATTTGTTTGCTTGGCAATTTTTAGCAAGTTACTTATACACTTTGTTTATCTACTCAACTAATCTGAAATCTAAAATATGTACTACCTGCTTTTTTTAAAAATATTTTTTAGTTGTAGATGGACACAATATCTTTATTTATTTATTTTTATGTGATGCTGAGGATCAAACCCAGTGCCTCACACATGCGAGGTCAGCATTCTACCACTGTGCTACAATCCCAGCCCCACTACCTGCTTTTTGAGTTGTTATAGATATTAGTCATTAAGAGATTATTTTTCCCATATATCCATCAAAAATATGTGAAATTATTACCACATTCTTCTATAACTTCTTCAGTTTTAAAACAAAAGTATAATAAAATTAAGTTGTTATTTTTCTAGTGGTTCTTAGGATTGAGCCTAAGTGTGCTTTACCACTGAGCTATACCCTCAAAACTTTTTTTTTTTTTTTTTTCACATTGAGACAGGTCTCATTACATTACTCAGGCTGACTTCAAACTTGTGATCTTCCTGCCTCAGCCTCTTGAGTAGCTGAGATTACAGGCATGATCAATGCAGTCAGCCCTTCAAAAGCTTTTTAAACATCTGTAATGAAGTGATGATAAAAATGATGCAGAGATAAAAATAACATTGAACAAGTCTTGTTCAATATCAGCTTACTCCATGTTCACTTGGTTTTCACTCTGTGGTAGATCACAGTTTCAAAAGTGTCCCAGATCCTATCTCTTGTGCTTTCTTAAAATGTGATGTTAATATCCATCCCATCAGCTGGGTGTGGTGACACACGCCTGTAATCTCAGCACTTTGAGAGGCTGAGACAGGAGAATCACAAGTTCAAATCCAGTCTCAGCAACGGCGAGGCGCTCAGCAACCCAGTGAGACCCTGTCTCGACATAAAACACAAAAAAAGGCTGGGGATGTGACTCAGTGGTCGAGTGCCCCTGATTTCAATCCTTGGAACCAAAAATATATATATAAATATCCATCCCATCCATTGAATGGTGGGCTCTATGTCTCCTCTCTTTGAATCTAAATGGAACTCTGAGACTGCCTTGACCAACAGAGTGTGGTAAAAGGGACCCTATGTTGATTTCCAAGTCCAGGTTGTAAAGATGCCTTTCGCTTCTGCAAAGATGTGAAGATGTCTTAGGACTCTTACTCTTAGAACCCTGTCACTAGGCTCTGAAGAAGTCAAGCATCCACATGGAACAGTCCTACACCTATACGTGTTCCTACGTCCCCAGGAGCTGAAGCCACAGATGTAGGAAGTGAGTGAGAAAACCTTAGGTGATTCCTGCCCCAGCTGTGGAGGCACCTCAAGCCTTCCAGTAACCACAGCTCACTCCTCATAGACCCACCAAGCCGAACCCAAGTTGCAAATTAATGAGCAAAACTCATGATTATTGTTGTCTGAAGCCACTGTTTGAGGTGGTTTATTATGCAGCAATACACAAATAGAAACTCTGTTTATATATCCTTGAAATAAAAGCTAAGTAGACAGGGTTTTTTGTTTTTTTTTTGATACCAGGAATAGAACTCAGGGGCACTCTACCACTAAGCCACATCCTTAGCCCTATTTTGTATATTGTTTAGAGACAGGGTCTCACTGAGTTGCTTAGTGCCTCACTGTTGCTGAGGCTGGTTTTGAACTTTCAATTCTCCTGTCTCAGCCTCTCAAAATGCTAGAATTACAGGCGTGCACCACTGTGCCCAGCTCTTTCCTTTTTTTTAATTTATTTTTCTATATAATTTTCTTTTCTTTCTTTTTTCTTTTCTTTTCTTTTTTTTTGTGTGTGTGTATACCAGGGATTGAACCTAGGAGCACTTAACCACTGAGCCACAATCCACTCCCTTTTAAAAATTTATTAGTCAGGCGCAGTGGTGCATGCCTGTAATTCCAGCACTTAGGGAGGCTGAGACAGGAGAATTACAAGTTCACAGCCAGCCTCAGCAACGTCGAAGCGCTAAGCAACTCAGTGAGACCCTGTCCCCTGTCTCTACATAAAACACAAAATAGGGTTGGCGATGTGGCTCAGTGGTCAAGTGCCCCTGAGTTCAATCTCCAGTACCAAAAAAAAAAAAAAACCACAGAATAGGGGGCTGAGGTTGTAGCTCAGGGGTAGAGCGCTTGCCTTGCATGCTTGAGGCACTGGGTTTGAACCTCAGCACCACATAAAAATAGATATTTGTGTCCATCTACAACTAAAAAAAATACCAAATTTTAAAATAAAACATAAAATACGGCTGGGGGTGTGGTTCAGTGGTGGAGTACCCCTGATTTCAATCCCAGGTACAAAAATAAATAAATAAATAAATAAGATTTTATTGATTTTATTTACTTACTCATTTTTGAGACAGAGTTTTGTTAAGTTATTTAGGGCCTTGTTAAGTTGCTGAGGCTGGTTTTGAACTTGGGATCCTCCTGCTTCAGCCTCTCAAATTTCTGGGATTTTAAGTATGCACCACTGAGCCCAGCTGGTAGTTTCTTATTAACACACATTTACCATAATATCCAGCAATCCCATTTCTAGTGCATACTCAAGAGAAGCAAAAGCAAGTTTTCACAATAAACCTATAAACAGATGTTTATAGCAACTTTATTCATAATTGTTGCAACCTGGAAACAACCCAAAGACCATGTGCTGAGTGGCTCACAGTGTATGCCCATTCAATATTCAAAAGGAACAAAATGTTGACACTGGCACAGGTAAGAACTTATATGGGGGCTGGGGTCATGTCTCAGTGGTAGAGTGCTTGCCTAGCACGTGTGAGGCACTGGGTTCGATTCTCAGCACCACATATAAATAAATAACTAAAGATTCATCAACAACTAATATAAATATTTTTAAAAAAGAACTTCTATGGACCTTACAGGTATTAAGACAAATGAAAAAAGTTCCAAATGGTTATATTCTGGATAATTCTACTCATATAATATTCTGGGAAAGGCAAAATGTAGGGTCAGATCAGGGGCTGTTAGGGGTTGCAGGGGGGAGAAGTGTTTGACTACAGTAGATTTAGCAAATGGAACATTATAGGCATATGGAGCTATTCTGTACCAAGATCACAATGATAGTTATACAACTCTTAGTATTTGTCAAAACTTATTAAACTATATAAAAAGTGAATTCTGCTATATGCAAATTTAAAACAAATTTTAAAAATCTAATAATGTCCATACATGACTATATTCACTTATTGTCTCTCTCCCAACCCTTCATAGTCTAAACTAAATTATCCTCTCTTGTAACTCAGAGGCTTTGCAGAACATGAAAACTCAAAATATAACATCTTGACAAGCATAAACAAAGAATGGGATTAATAATGGAAGAAAGTGAAAAAGCTTGAAAATGTAAGGCTTTTTTTTTTTTTTTTTGGCTTGTTCAACGAGATTTTCCATTAACCCAGATTATTCTCAGAATGATTTTTTTCAGGACTATCATGAAACAGCAGGAATAATTAAGCAGTTCCCAGGAGAAGCAAAAGCTAAGTGAGGGCCATGGTCTCTGTGCTCAGCAACCATAATGCTGGAGAAATGCTCTCTTAGAGAACACAGTGGTGAAAATGGAAGTTGAGTTATTTTCATTTGATGGATTTGAGTGATAAAATCAATGTAAATGCAAATAAAATCAAAGTAAATTTTAATGTAAATCCTATATTTAAATCAAGGCAACTCAAAAAAGAGAGCCCCACAAGAATAGTTATAGAGAGCTGAGAGTAAGAAGAGGGCTAAGGGAGCTCCCTTAATAGTCAACAATGCCAGAAAATTAGAAGAGAAAGACAGTAAACAATGGTTATTGTGAAGTAGGGCGCCATTAAGACCAAGTTTGAACTCCCCGAATTACAATTTAATAGCTTTGAACTTGAACATGTAACTGGTTTCTCTAAACCCACAGTTGTATCATCTCGAAAATAGGAAAAACAGTATCTCCTTCACAGGATTATTTTGCCTAGTTCAGCACTATGCCTGACTCATTGTAAATATTTCATTATTAGCATATGGGAAGTCTATATTTTCACAGCAAACCAGGAAAGAACTCTGCTGCTATAAATGAAATGACACTATTCAGAGATTTCAGGGAAGGATTGATCATGAAACAAGAGAAAGACACATTTTATTGGCATAATGATAGAGGATGTCTTACAGCTCCTCCAAGTCTTACAACAATCAATGCCATGGAAACTCCCAGTAAGGCTCCTCAGAAAGACAGTAAGGGCCAGAAACACTAGCGAAATGTCTTGCACTTGGACATCTCAGTACATACTCACCTAATTAATTAAATTTCTTTGGTAATGGCATAGAAATGATGGGTCTCAATATATATGACATGCACACTAAAAACTCAGTTGCATAACTATCATTTCTTAATTTTTTCTTTCACACAGTTAGAAAATGAATGAAGAATAAACATGATCTGATGTCTAGGAAATCTGTCTTTCCAGTTTGGTAACTAAATTGACTTTCATATTTGAAAAATAGGTAAAATTTCTGCATCTTAATTATTCAAGATATAAAATAAAGATACCACTTTTTTAAAAGGGGAGGAGGATGGAAATACCTAATTTCTTAGGTGCATGAGAAAACAGTTCATTGATAAATTTATTCTCTAACAGTAGAAATTGAAGGTCATTTTCCTTGACCTTTCCATTTTTTGGAAACTTAGGTTTTTAACTATACTATGTGAAGTTACTGGACCACTTTAAATATTTCATACTATATAAGCATTTTTCCAAAAGTTCTAAAAAAAAAACTTAGTCCAAATGATCAAGGTATAAAAATAAAATACAGTTTGATATGTAATTCTAATAATATATTAAATAATTACACAAGAATAGCAATACAGCAACTAGATTCAAATATGGATTTGCAAGCACCAAAAACCTTTCTAAACCACTTTTTCTGAATTTCCATTATATAATTAAAATTATGATCAATGAATTTATTGCTAAAATCCAGTAATGTCTAATTAAAATCTTTGAGAAATACTTTTTCAAGTACACTTTTTCTCACAACATTGTTTGGGAAAAAAAATAATTCAGATTTTAAGTTAATTTCAATTCAATCCAGAATTGATTTAGAAAAGAATTATTAAAGCATTTGGAGAAATATGCCCAGGAAACAGTAACACAGATAAAAATACAATATGATTAGGACCTAAAATATTTCACCACTTAGCAGGACAGCACATTTATCCTTTCTGTTTTTCTATTTCTAATTTGCTTAAAATCAGTTGCAAGCTAATGGTGATTCTGCAGCCAGAGGTTGTCAGTACTTGTGTTCCACGTGACTGGATGAATCAGGTAGACAAGAATAACCAATAATTCAAGCAACCTATTTCTACATCCTATGCAAATTAATGCACCAATCACTAAAAAGTACTTCTGTAAGGTCATATAAATGAAAGCCTGAACAGAGGACACCAGTCAGTAACTTTTCTGTTGCAGCATTATGTCATTTTACACAACTTTTAATTATGAGTTCCTCTAAGTAGAATGCCTACTCTGCAAATTACAAAATAGCAATGACCTTTAATGCAAATTTTTCTAGTAGCTATTTTCAAACATAATATTTCTTAGGTCAATAAAAATATTCTAAATATAGGATGAGATTTTACAGCCATTTTTATGACTGCTAATACTCTAATGTATTGTACTTCCTCAGAATTCATACGCACACACACACACACAGAGATATACATCCATATTTAGTCAGTTATAAAAATGCTTTTTTGTTTAGGATGTGATTTATTTTACGTTGTAAATAGTAACACTCTCACCTTCATTCCTAGATGCATATCTATCACAAATACAGGTTTAATATTACTTGCTATCACAATTCTTCAGGGGAAAACAATAACTTCAAGTGCAATAAAAATGCATTGTCATGAAATTAGAATTCTGGATCTTATGACTTAAAACCTTAACAATTTCTTTGGGAAAAGATTACCTTAAAAAATGTACACATGAATTTTTAGTTATTGCATTTAAAAATGCCCATAAACAAAGGTTTACCCTAATGTAACACTACTGAACTACATAGTGTTTTTGTAACAAGGACAAAAGCTTGTTAAGTGTCATCCAAATTTTCCTATCACTTTTTCATAAATTCTGGTGTCCTTGGTGTTCATCAAAATTTTCATGCCACCAGATCCTCCCTGCCAGATAGTATCCATTAAACAATTTTATCCTATTTCTAAACAGGAACCCAAATCTTTTTGGTAAAGAAGTTCCCTACTTGCAGTTAGTGAATCACTAACTCACACTCAAAACACTACCCTGACAGAGCAAGTGGTCAATTGCTACTACTGTGACAATCTAAAATGTTAATGCTGTAGTTCCTGGCAATGGTAGCAGAAGGGGTGGGGGGGGGTGGGGGGGGACCCTAGATACAAAATCACAGATTACAACCAGATGGAATACATTCTTGTTTTAATATTACCAAACAGAAAACAGGATTTATCCAGACAGCCAAAGAAATGTGCACTCCCTCTTTGCAGTGTTGGGGCAAGCTGTTCGAGTCTCTATAGAAATGGGAAGAACAGGAATACACGTCTCCTAGTACTAATACAGGGCTGCAATTGTTGGGCGTATCTCTGTTCAAAGTTGAAAACTGGTAAGAAACCTCTAGACCAGGCTCCTTCTCTCCTTCGGGTGGCAAGTGAATGTTTCCAGCACCCTCTCTCAAGGTCCTCAGGGGATTTAGGTCTACTGTACATTTTCCCCAGAAAGTCTCCCAGTTTCTTCTAACGGTATAGCTCTGCAGTAGGTCATGTGACAGTTGGGTGTGTGCCTCTATGCGCGGTGGGGGGCGGGGGGATGAGTTTGCCAGGTGTGTGTGAGTGTGTGCCTGCAGAAGTTATATGTCTGGTTTTGGAAGACGTGTGTTTTTCTAGGGCGTGAGTGTGTCTGAATCTGTGTGAAGTGAGACTGAGAAAAAGAGATTCAGTGGTCCTGGTCAGGCGATGTAGCCAAGCATGCCAGTGCTGGTCCCACTCCCCGATCAGCCTCTGCATTGGAGCAAGGTCCCCGTCCTTAGGGGGACACCAGGACAATGGGGTGCGGGCGCCCCTCCCTGCACTTTGTGCACCCACCTGACGAATCCGCGGCGGGTTCAGCGGGGTGGAGGCCCCGCCTTCTGGGGCCGGGGAGGTGGGAGAAGCCATCTTCCTGCTGCTCGGGGTTTCTTCCTCCTGTCACTCCCGGGTCTCCCGCGTCTCCTCAGTCTCCTTAGCGCCGGGCCTGCGGCCCGTCTGCAGCCGCCGCGCCCGGAGGATGCGCCGGGGCTTCTCCGCCGCAGGAGTGGAAGGGGCCGCTGTCTCCTTGGCTCGCCCGCGCGGAGTCCTGGACTGAGCCCCTTGCCCCTGCCTGCGCCCACCTACCTCCCAGTCCGGAGATTTGGGGCCATGGCGGGCAGGGGTCGGACGCGACCTTGGCCGCGGGGCTGCGCGGGCGGCTGCCCCTTCTCGAAGGCGCCGCGCTCCGCGCGTGTCTGAATGAGCAAGCAGCCGGGCTTATTCTAGCAGCGGCTCTAGGAGAAAGAAGGCTCCTTCTCTCGCTGCTGCCGCTATCGCCCGGAGAGCGATGAGCTCATGGACAGCTCCCAGAAATATGTCTATATGCACCACTGACTGCCGGAGTTCGGGAGGTGGGTGGGGATAAGGAGGCTCCTCGGCGGGCGCTCCCGCATCACAGGCAGACGTTCCCTCGGGAGGCCCCCGGCTGATGGGGCACGTCCAGCTCCTCCCTGCCCATCTCCACAATCGCAGCTCTTTTCATTCATACCATACACACATTCCCTATGCACACTCATTCTCCTTTAGCGTTCTGTTAGGCACCCACCCACCTCTAGCCTCCACGCTTACACATTCTTTGTTCTGCCAACCACTCCCTATTGGTAAGGAGGAATTATTTTACGGAGAGAACATGGTATGAAATACCACTGCAACTTCAACTCTTG
Source organism: Xerus rutilus (assembly GCA_028644305.1). NCBI lineage: Eukaryota > Metazoa > Chordata > Mammalia > Rodentia > Sciuridae > Xerus > Xerus rutilus. Next base: position 37,161,077 of record CM053408.1, read on the forward strand.
TCAGATGTGGGCTGGTGGATAAAATGCCATGGTGGTGAGCCTTTTATGCTTCGGGCATTTCCTCCTTACCCCAAGACCCAGCTTCTCATTTCCATCTTCATCACTATGAGAAAGGACCTTCCAGCTACCATCTAGGGTAGTGATTTGGCCCCATCATCTTGGCCCCATCACTAAAGAGAAGTCTACATCTTTTGTAGCTCTGAAGAGAGCTTAAAAGAACCAGATTTAGTAGATCTCTTTTGATGCAAGAGCTGGTGGCAGGAACGGTGAATGCCACACAAGGGCCGACCTAGTTTTTATTACTGATTCCCAGGGATACAGCTGGCACCATGGTTGATTTAGAGCAAAACACTATGCAAGACCTGATCATTATCTCCCTTCATTGACTCAGTTGCCCCATTGAGGTAGGAATTATGACTTTTTACAGATAGCAAGATGACCTTTATAAGGTCTTATGCATCATCAATTTTGTCTCCTATGGATCTCTCCACAAAAACATACACATCCACCTTTAAAAACAAACCAAAACAGAACTCTTGGTGATGGTTCATGTCTTTAGTTCCAGCTACTCAGAAGGCTGAGGCAGGAGGATCCCTTGAGCTTGGGAGTTTGAGATCCACCTGAAGGACATAGCAAGACTCTCTCTCAAAACTGGAACAAAACACCCACCTTTCTATATCATAGACATCCCCCATTCTCACCAGCTACTGTTCCAGTTCTCTATACCTCTTTTTAGCAAGATCCTCTGCAAAATTTCAATATCTTCAATTCCTGTCCTCACATTCCCCATTGAACCCACTCCATTCAGGTTTTCCTTCATCTACTTTACCAATTTTTCTCCATATAAGTTTTCCAATGACTTCTATGTTACTAATCTAATGACCAATTCTCCATCTTCATATGTCTTGACTATTAAACATTATTTAAAAGAAAAAAAAATCACTTCTTCCTTCCTGGAAATGTCTTCCATTGGTTTTGATGCAAAAGCTGGTAGCAGGAATGGTGAATGCCACACAGGGGCTGATCTAGTTTTTATTACTGATCCAGTCTTGCTGGATGGTCTTTTTACCTCACTGCTTTCTTTGTTTCAGTCTCCTTTACTGGCTCTTCATCATTTTCAAGACCTCTAGACTTTGGAATGCATCTTGATCCCTGTTTTCTTCTTTCTGCTCACTATATTGTTGCTCTCATACAGTCCCATAGCTTTAAATGGAATTTATATTGTGATAAATCCCAAATACATGTCTCCATCTCCTTAAGTTCTAATTCCTATTGCCAGCTGCCTCCACCTGGGTATCTAGGAGTTCCAAACCAACCATAGCCAAAGGTGAGCAACTTTGAATCACCCTCAGCCAAATCAACTGCTCAGAAATAGCTTTTTCTATCTTTGGAATGCTCAGGAAAATTAATATTGTCAGAAATATCATTTTCTTTGTTTGCTCTCACACCTTATAGTTCATCCATCAGTAAATTTTATTTATTCTACAAAGTCCAACCACTTCTATACTTTCACTACATCCCTCTAGTCAAAGCCATCATCTTTCACCTGCCTGTTAGCTAAAGTCTCTGTCTGCATTTTTCCACCCTTGCTCTTCATGGTCAACTTACAGCAGAGCAGCCAGCCAGCACTCAAAGCCCTCCCGTGTTTTCTTTTCCTCACTCAGAGTAAGAGCCATGCCATTTTAGTGGTTTATAAAGTCTGTAATCTATCCTTTCTGCTCCCTTCCCTCTGGCCTTATTTCTGGCAATCTCCTCAGCTCATTTTCTGTAGCATGCTAACCTTGTTTCTATTTCCTGAGTATTCCAGGCCTGATCTGGTCTCAGGTCCTTTGTAACTGGACCACTCCTCCAGTTATGCATGGATCATTCCCTTACTTCCTTCAGATCTCTATGCCAATCTCACTTTATAAGCGAGGCCTTGCTGTTAAAGAGTGACTGTTTAACACTCCTGTTTTGGAGTGACTTGTGTCAAGCTCCTTCCTCAAATTCATATATTGAAATCCTAACTCCCAGTAACTCAGAATTGACCTTGGACTGTTACATATACAATTTGTTAATATGAGGTCACACAGGAGTAGAGTGGGTCCCTAATCTGATTGGATTTCTCATCAACAACAAAAAAATTAGACACACAGGCATGCACATGGGGAGAATGGCACGTGAACCTGAAAGTGGAAATTAGGGTGATAACTTGAGACGACAAGGAACATCAAGGCACACCAACAAACCACCAGAAGCTAGGGAAAGTCAGGAGACAGATTTTCCCTCACAACCCTTACAAGGAACCAGCCCTGTTCACACCGCCATCTTGGACCTCCAGCCTCTACAAGGGCAAGGCAAGAGATTTCTGTTGTGTGAGCCGCCTGTTTGTGGTGCTTTGTTATAGAAGCAGCCCCAGGAAACTAATATACTCTATAATAATGCCCACTATCCCTATTCCTCTTTGCTATATTCAGTTCTGTATACTTTTTAACCATCTGACAGAATTTATATTTACTGATTTGTTTATTGAAAGTCATCTACCACTTGAAGGTAAGATCCATGAGGACAGGCATGTAGTTTGTTCATTATTCAGCATTTCAAATGCCCAGAACTTTCAGCACCTTGAGCATTCCTCTTCAATAAATATTTGTTGAATGATCTAAGTATCTTTGCCAAAGTTATTTAAAAGGTTGGAAAGCCACGATTTGAACTCTAGTCCTTATCTTGAATGCTCAAACTCTTTCCAATCTGCTAGTTTCTCAATGTGCATAAAAATCATAAATATTTGGGCTGGGGTTATAACTCATTAGTATAGTAGTAGAACACTTGCCAAGTATGCGTGAGAGCTTGGGTTTGATCTCTAGCACCAAAATAAATAAATATTTATATTCATAAATAAGAATAAGTTATATTAATGCTCAAACATAGATTTTTTTTCTACCAGAGGTTGAATCCAGAGGTGCTTAACCATTGAACAACATCTTCAGCTCTTTTTATTTTTATTTTGGGATATGATCTTGCTAAATTGCTTAGGGCCTTGTTAAATTACTGAGACTGGTTTTGAACTTATGATCCTCCTGCCTTAGCCTCCAGAGCTGCTGGGATTTCAGGCATGTGCCACCACACCCAGCTCAAACATGGAGAATTTTATGATGGTATATCATAAAAATTGTTCATACTCTCTGCAAACATTCCCCCAGGTCACCCAATGTGACTCTCTTTATGGGGGCAGTGTTGCATGATGGTTAGGATGGTGAAATGAAGTCGGGCACTAGCTAAGTTCCTATTTACTTACTTGGCCTCTTTTCTTTTAGGTACTGGAGATTGACTCCAGGGGCACTCTACTACTGGACTACACTCCCAGTCCTTTTTATTTTTTATTCTGAGACAGGGTCTCATTAAATTGTTCAGGCTAGCCTTCAACTTGCAATCCTTGCTGAGATTACATGTGTATATCACTGTGCCTGGATGGCCTTACTTAGCATTCTATATTTTATTCTTCTTTTTCTATGAAATGTAAATAATAATAGTTTTCACTTTTTAGGGTTATTGTAACTATTAAATAATGTACACAAATGTTGTAAACATACAATCTAAATAATAACAATACTCACCTGGCAAAAATAAATCTTAATTAAATCTAGTTTTCCATCTACTCTAAGCCTGCAATCTTGAAGGCTAGAGAAATATGCTGAGAGGTCTCAGTATCGATGGCTGCTAATTTCCGGCAAATTCAGTGGTATGTGGCAATCCTACCACATTTCTCTAATCAATTCATTCTCCCAAGATAATCATTAACAATTTCTCTCTCCTTGCACTGTGGTTTCTTCATTCTCAACTAATGACCTTGTTATTGCACAGAGAAAGCAGAAGTAACCAAAATATATTCCTACCACCATTTCTATAAATCTGCTCATGTGCTGAATGATGTCTTTTATCCTCTAATCAGGGATGAATTGTGCATGTTCTTATGCGAGGCCACACCCTCCATGCCGGCTCTTGATCTCACCCACTTAAACTTACTGTGGATACCATTTGTGCAAGTTCTCTACTCTCCTTTTTTTTTTTTTGGTACCAGGGATTGAACTCAGGGGTTCTTGACCACTGAGCCACATCCCCAGACCTATTTTGTGTTTTATGTAGAAACAGGGTCTCACTGAGTTGCTGAGCGCCTCGCCATTGCTGAGGCTGGCTTTGAACTCACGATTCTCCTGTCTCAGCCTTCCAAAGTGCTGGGATTACAAGCGTGAGTCACCACAGCCGGCTCCCCACTCTCATTCTTGCTCCCCCGCCCTCAAAGAGTTATTCCCCATCTCTCTCTGATCCTATACTTTGGCTCCAATTATGGAAAACTACTCTGTAAAGATGTCTATATAGTATTTGCTAGCTCTACTTCCTCTCCCCTGAGACTCCCTTGAACCTACTCCATTCAAGTTTTCGCCTCACCCTTTCACTAAAACTATCTGTGTCTAGGTCGCCAGTCACCTCTGTGTTGCATATGCTTCCGCCTGTTTTGGCCTGTTGTCATCTGATTTCTCTCTCAATAGCATTTGACATTTATTTCTTCATTTGACTTCTAGGACTTGGAAATTTGTCTTGGTTTTCCTTCTTCCGCATGAGATGCTCCTTTTCAATCCATAACTTCAGTCTTGGGTTCTCATTTTTCTACCTATGCGCACTCCACAGCTGATCTCATGCATTTCCATTATGTAAATACATCGATATGCTGACAACTCCCAAATCAGATTCCTGGTCCCCCAGGCTCTCCTTTTGCCAACTGACTGTTTTCCATCTCCCCCTAGATCTAGTAGATGTTTCAGACTAAATATGCACAAAATTAAACATGTACTACTCTTCTAGCATTCTTCTTCATCCCAATAAGTGGCAACTCCATCTTTCTGAGACTGCATGCAACAAATTTTGCATTCATCCTTGACTGGCCTCATTTTAAAATACAATCAGAACCTATTTCCCAGTCCCTCCACTGCTACCACAATAGTTCAAGCCTCCAATCCCCCTTCTCTTGGATTATTGTCATAGCTACCTATAGTCCTAGTCTCTGTTCTCAACAGAGCATTGAAAGTTACCTGTAACATCTAAACACAAATTGGGAGTGATGGCACATGCCTATAATCCCAGAGAGGCTGAAGCACGAAGATCATAAGTTTAAGGTTAGCCTCAGCAATTTAGAGAGACCCTGTCTCAAAATGAAAAATAAAAAGGGCTGAGGGTATAGCTCAGTGGTAGAGTGCCTCTGGGTTCATTCGCCAGTACCACAATAAATAAAATAAAATGTAAACCCAACCATGTCATTCATCTCCCAAATGCCCTCTAATAGTCTTTCTTTCTTTCTCTTTTTTTTTTTTGGTACTGGAGATTGAACTCAGGGGCACTCGACCACTGAGCCACATCCCCAGCCCTACTTTGTGTTTTATGTAGAGACAGAGTCTCACTGAGTTGCTTGCTTAGCGCCTCGCCATTGCTGAGGCTGGCTTTGAACTCGCGATTCTCCTGTCTCAGCCTCCCTAAGTGCTGGGATTACAGGCTTGAGCCACCGTGCCTGGCTCCCTCTAATAGTCTTTCATTTCATCCAAAATAAAGTTCAAAATTCCAGAAGCATCTATCATCTCTTACTCCTCCCCCAACCCTATTGACTTTCTGATCTCATCTCATTCTTCTCCCTTCTCCACATCATATGTAGAGAGAAGAGTAAATGATTTTATACACGTAAAACACTTTAAACACAACCTGGCACGTGGTAAGTGCTCAGAGGTGTTAGAAGGTTAGTGCCTTCTAAGTGTAAACTGTTTCCAGTGAACTAAATAAAGGCATTATTCAGTTTCTAAAGCATGAGATATTTAAAATACAATGCAACTGAGCCTGGTGGTGCATGTCTGTCAACCTATCTTCTATAGAGACTGAGGTAGGAGGATCTCAAGTTGGAGACCAGGCTGGGCAATTTATCAGGACTCAAAAATAAAATAAATAAGGGCAGAGGATATAGCTCACTTAGTAGAGTACTTGTCTCATATGCACAAGGCCCTGGATTCAATCCCTAGTACCATCAAAATAAATAAACAAAAATAGTTCTTTTTGAGTGTGTGTGGTGCTGGGATTCAAATCCAAGGCCTTGGGGATGCTAGCCAAGTGCTGATCACTGAGCCTCACCCCAGCCCTCCACCCTTCTTTCTCATTCATCCCCCCAAACAATACATATACACAAATATACTCATGTACATATATTCGAGAAACCATGGTTAGGCAATTTCATCTTTGTGAGCCCATCATAGAGTATACTTAGCACAAACTAAGACAGTTATAACTTCACTAAGCAATACAGTCTTAACAATCTTCACATATGTGGTCCATCAGTGACCAAACTGTCATTATGTAATGTGTGACTGTGCTCAAAACCTGCTGCATCATCTTCATTCCCAATGTAGATGGAGCTTCTCACCATGAACCGAGTCACTCAAATCACTTTAGTGTAGTTCTGGACCATTCTCTATCATCTCTCATACTTTAATAATTCATCTAATCCTTTTTTTTTTTTTTGGTGCTCTGGATCAAACCCAGATCTCATATATGCTCCGTGCATGCTCTACCACTGAACTGCACCCCCAAACCTGTCAATTCTAATGTCCTGCTTCATTTTTGTTTTCCATATCCATGGCTTTAGTCCAGGCTTTCAGCTACTCAGAATATTGTTGTAGTTTCTTAATAATGGCCCTGCAGAGCTCTTTCTAGCTTGAAACATCCTGCATAATTCAGCAAGAATATCTTCCAAAAAAGAAAAAAAAAAATACTTTCCATTTACAAAGCCCCAGTGGCTTTTCATTGCCTTCAGGATAAAATCTACCCTCCTTTGCTTTGAAGTAAAATCCCCTTCCAAATGTGTATATACTTTTTGTATCAGGATATTATTATTAAGACTAATAACTATAAAAGAATTTAAAAAGGAAAAGATTGAAAGATCATCCTACATAAAAATGTAAGATTTCTCTATATAAAAATTTACTCTTGTTCAAAGCCAGCATCAGTGACTTAGCAAGGCCCTAAGCAACTCAGTGAGAGTTTTTGTTTTGTTTTTTGGTACCAGGGATTGAACCCAGAGGCACTTAACCACTGAACCATATCCTCAGTCCTTTCTTAAAGTCCTTTCTTTCTTTCTTTCTTTCTTTCTTTCTTTCTTTCTTTCTTTCTTTCTTTCTTTCTTTCTTTCTCTCTCTCTTTCTTTCTTTCTTTCTCTCTGGCACCAAGGATTGAACTCAGGAGTACTCGACCACTGAGTCACATCCCCAGCCCTATTTTGTGTTTTATGTAGAGACAGGGTCTCACTGAGTTGCTTAGTGCCTCACCATTGCTGAGGCTGGCTTTGAACTCATGATTCTCCTGTCTCAGCCTCCAAAGTGCTGGGATTACAGGTGTGTGCACCGCGCCCGGCTCCTTTTTAAAAATTTCATTAGAGACAGGTCTTGCTAAATTGCTGAGGGATTAAACTTGGGATCCTCCTGCCTCAGCCTACTGAGTCACCCAGATTACAGGCGTGTGCTATTGCACTCAGTTTACAATTACTTTTTCATTTATAGCCTTTTATACCTATCACTCACATTTGAGCTTCACAACTACTATAGTAGCAAAACAGTGATATGCTGATGTTATAGATAAGGAAAATAAGACCCCCAAAATTTTGCTCTATGACACAGTCGCATAGTCTGAGCGCTTGCCAAGCATTTCCTGATGAATTATATTCCACAGTGCAGCTTTATTAAAATTCACAAGTCTACTTGGGAGGCTGAGGCAGGAGGATCACAAGTTGGAGGGCAGTTGTGGCAACTTGGTGACATTCTGTCTCCAAATAAAACATAAAAAGGTCTAGGAGTGTAACTCAGTGATAGGACACCCCTGTATCCAAAAACAAAACAAAACAAATACAAACAAAAGAAAACCTCAAACATATTTTTCAACTCTGACTAGAAAGCATTCATTTTCTTTTCTTTTTCTTTTTTCAAATTCTGAGATTTGATTTCCCTCTACCTGCTTCCCCTCATACTTAAACCAACCAAAAACCATGGGAAATATGAAATGAATGCTTCAGTTTGTTACCATACTAGATCATGTAAAAAAGGCTGAATCAACTTCCCAAGAAGCGTGGGTCTACCCCTAAAGCCATTATCCATCTCTCTTGGTGTTTATCAAGGACTGCATTCCAGGGGATCTAGTGTATGTAACTGGCACACAGTAAATGATAAATGGCCATGGCATACAAATGTCAAGTGTCATTATTCCCAGCATACCACCTGGCTGTAGTTATTTGCATTTAGCTTGTAGCGGGTTTCTCCTCCCCTGCCTCCACATATAACCCTAAAAGAAGCTAAATCTCTTAGACATAAGGACAAGAGTTTCAATAGAAGATAATTGGAAGATACGTGTAAGGCCCTGAGTTCAGTCTGTAGCACTGAAAAAAAAAAAAGTGTGTGTATGTGTGTTCATTTTAGGTGGGATTTGTAGTCTAAAAGCCCTAGACTTTGGTTTTTACACATATCCTAAGGTTTAAAAAGTCTCTCTACAGCTTCCAGACAAAATTGAGAGCGGTAATAAATCTCTTAAGAGAATTGGGCTTACTTCCAAATAACCATATTAAACCCATATACATAAGGTCCGAAACAATCTTATAACTAATCAACTAAAAGGGCAGGAGTTTCAGCTACACAAAACAAATCAATAGATTGAAATGCAGATATTCTAGCTTACAAGGATCTTGATCCAAGTTCTATTCATATTAAATATAGACCGAATGTCAGGAGATGAACTTTCAAGGCTCCTCATGTAAGCCGCTTTTCTCCCTCTCCAATTTTATTTCCTATCTTTTCTCCACATAAACATTTTTTCAGCTGAATCAGTCTACTCAATTTTAAATAAAACACTAAATTTATGTTGTCTCCTAGAAAAAGCATTATTGGATTTCCCTGGACTTTTGCTGTTATCTCATCCTCTGATGATTTATTAGAATTTACTGTCTGTAGTAATTATATAACACATCACATATAATATTTATCTTTTATTTATATAATATGTGCAATAAGCCGGGCGCGGTGGCACAAGCCTGTAATCCCAGCACTTAGGGAGGCTAAGAAAGGAGAATTGTGAGTTCAAAGCCAGCCTCAGCAATGGCAAGGCAATAAACAACTCAGTGAGACCCTTTCTCTACATAAAACACAAAATAGGGCTGGGGATGTGGCTCAGTGGTCGAGTGCCCCTGAGTTCAATCTCCAGTACCAAAAACAAATGTGCAATAATTATGCTATAACAGATAGTCACTATTTTTTATGTACATGCCTTATTTCCAGTACCTATGTTATCAGTATTTTGAAGTCAGAGACTATATCACATGCCTGCTTACTACCCCAGCACATGTTCAACAATAGTAGGCAGGAAATGAATGATGATTTTTGGTGACTTGAGGAACTGACCAGAAATGGAAAACTCTCTTGTGTCTTTTCCCTTCTATTTTTCTTTTTTTTACAATTTTTATTTATTTATTTATTTATTTATTTATTTATTTATTTATTTATTTATTTTGGTACTGGGAATTGAACCCAGGAGTCTTTTACCACTGAGCTACATCTTCAGTGTTTTTTATTTTTTACTTTGGAACAGGGTGGCACTAAGTTGCTGAGGCTGGCCTTGACCTTCAGATTCTCCTATCTCAGCCTCCCAAGTGGCTAAATTACAGGCTTGTGCCACCACACCTGGCTTACATGAGCACTTTTAAAGAAAAGTTTATTTTCTTCCTTTCCAGTCACTTGTGGCTTCTTTGAAATAATAGCATGTGTAGAAAGGCAAGTTTTGAAGAACACACTAGACTTTAGGCTACAACTGTTTGATAACTTATTGCTTGAAGTTATTCCAGATGTTTTCTATCCTCATATTTATAAGTACATTTCATTATTTCACTGAATATTCTAAATTATTTTTAATCTGGAATCTATTTTGTAAAAAATTTAAATATATAAAAGTAGTACATGTTCCTGGTAAACAGCACAGAAATATTATATCATTAAGTATAATGAAAAATAAGAAAACTTGGTTCCCCATTCCCCTAGACCCATTCCCCAAAGTAACTACTACGACAAAGACAGAATAAGTATATCTGGAGTGCAATATTCATGTGCCTTTGGATAAGGTTGTGTGTGTGTGTGTGTGTGTGTGTGTGTTGTACTTTACAACATGGCATGTGCATGTTTCCATATCACTACATATAAATCTTTTTTTTTTTTTTTTTTGGTATTGAGGATTGAACTCAGGGGCACTCGACCACTGAACCACACCCCCAGCCCTATTTTGTGTTTTATGTAAAGACAAGATCTCACTTGAGTTTCTTGGCACCTCACTGTTGCTGAGGCTGGCTTTGAATTCACAATTCTCCTATCTCAGCCTCCCAGAGTGCTGGGATTACAGGTATGTGCCACCGCACCCAGCTTCCTTTTTTTTGTGTGTGTGATTCTGGGGATTAAACCCAGGGCCTCTACATTTTAGGCAAGTGCTCTACCACTGAGCTGAATCCCCAGTCCCCAGCCCTTTTTCAAAAATTTTATTTTCAGATAGGGTCTTGCTAAATTATTGAGGCTGGCCTCAAACTTGTAATCCTCCTGCCTCAGCCTCCCCAGTTTCTGGGATTACAGGTATCCACCACTGTGCCAAGTTTCATTTTTTAAAAATACTTGATACTTACAAAAAATTTTTGTAACAAATAGGTAATAATTAAGACATTATATGATAAGCTTATATGAACACGATACTATAAATTCTAGATAGTATTTTATTATTAAAGTTTTTATTGAGATAATTATAGATTTACATGCAGTTATAAAAAATAATACAGCAATATCCCTTGTACACTTTGCCAGTTATCCCTATGGTAACAAAAAAGGTACAGTATAATATCATAACCATAATATAGACATCCATACAATTCACCAATTTTATTCAGAATTCCTCAGTGTTACTTTTATTCATTTGTTCCTGCTTGCCAGTGTTTGTATGCGTGTGTTGAATTCTATACAATTTGACCTCCTGTGTACATTTATGTATTCATGCACACAGGCAAGATAATGAACTTAGTTCCTATATCACAAGAATCCCTTGTGCTGCCCTTTAATAAACACGCCCTCCTTAACCTCTGGCAATCACTAATTCGTCTACCATTTCTTTTTTTTTTCGGTATTGGGGATTGAACTCAGGGGCACTCAACCACTGAGCCACATCCCCAGCCCTACTTTTGTGTTTTATGTAGAGACAGGGTCTCACTGAGTTGCTTAGCACCTCACTGTTGCTGAGGCTGGCTTTGAACTCACAATTCTCCTGTCTCAGCCTCCCTAAATGCTGGGATTACAAACGTGAGCCACCACGCCCAGCTTCTTCTTCTTCTTCTTTTTTTTTTAGATATTTTTTAGTTGTATATGAACACAATATCTTTATTTTTTATTTTTATGTGGTGCTGAGGATCGAACCCAATAGCTCATGCATGTGAGGCAAGTGCTCTACCACTGAGCTACAATCCCAGCCCCTCAACCTCCATTTCTAAGATGTTTCCATTCCAACAATGTTACATAGCTGGAATTGTAGCATGTAGCCTTTTGGGACTGACTTTTTTTTGCTCAGGGAAATTTCCTGGAGAGTCATCTAAGTTGCTGCATGCATTCATGGCTTACTCTTTTTTATTGTGGAGAATTGTAAGTTACGATCCTAACACCTTCCATTTAAGAAACTAAATATGAGTGACTCTGAGAGTCAAGGATGACATTGAGGTTAATATAGGCCAATCCTTGCATTGGGAAGCATAATGCTAACTTTCTGAATGCAGCCCTGGGTAAAACCCAGGATAGTCTTTCCAGTGGGAAATGAATAAAGTTAGAAAATACCACTGCACTTATGTGTATACTTAACTGCTTGGTCAACACGATTTACTTTGACCTTAAAGGACAAGAACAGTAATCTTAGACTGGATTAAACCTCCAGAAGACTCTGGTGACCTTCTTCTCCACTGGGATAATATCCAGTTCCTCCTGGGCAGCATGCCTGGTACATGCAGAGCCAGTGTTCAAACCAGTTACCTGAGTAGGTCAAAAGGGTGAAATGTTCTTTTATGAGCTTGCTCTAGTGCTTGGGACAACTTTCTCTTGTAGGCCAGGATAATCCTAGTGTATTAAGATAATATGGCCCATTCAGAGGAGCTAGGAAACTGTGAAGAAAGGAGGAAGATTGAGGAACACTGCTAATTCAGGACACATTGAACCTCCCAATCCTTGAAACAGCTACATAAAGTGTTCCAGGAAATGTGAAATAGTATTCTGTAAAGAGGCACTATTCTAAAAGTGGAAACTAGAACATAAAACAACTACACAAATATATATATATATATAAAATCTGCCAGATCATAGAAGTTCTTTCCTTTGAGATGTTAGTTCTTGCTGGATTGTGGAAAAAATGCAAAAGAAAAAATAAAGTTAGACATAGGTTCATAGATGGGAAAACATACAAATGACCCTTAGTGTGTGTTTTATTTTCACTTAAAATATGATTTAAGAACCTGTAAATGGGAGCAGATTGTTCATAGGCAACTAGGAAAATCTGAATAGCAAATTTCATTGGTTTGCAGATGGTACATAAATATAACTTTGCAAAACTAGATCAGACAGAACAGGGGAAAAATAGGGAGTAATTTATTGCAATGAGGAAGAAAAAAGTCTAGATTGCAAAAGTAAAACAATTAGAGCCCTATTTTTTTTCTTTTTTGTTAAAAATGCCTTAAATGTTAATTAACTCAATATTTTCTTTAGTTTGACATACAAACAAACTTTTAGTTTTGTGGTCTTGAATTTCTTCTTCGCATCTCTTTACTTTTATTTGTGTGTGTGTGGTGCTGGGGATCAAACCCAGGGCCTCCTACATGCTAGACGGGTACTCTACGAGCAAGTGTACCCCCAATCCTCTATCCTTTTTTAAAATGATACAAATGAGAATTTGGAGAACAGTAATGTTGAAGTATCAGAATGAGGGAAAAGGATCATGTGTGGGTCAGTTCTTCTGGTCCATTAAGCATCTTAAACATATCATATCCCAAACTAACTTCAGCTATTTATCTGCATCCTCACAATGAGAACCAGAAATTTGGGGATTATGCTAATCTCCTATTGCTCCCCCACTATTCCTCCCTACCTTGCTCATTAAATAAATGTCCCCTTTACTGACATCTTTTATAGTCTCCTTCTCTTTCAGTTACCACTCTTATTTCAGGGTCTCCTCCTCGTTTTTTCCTTCTTTACTTAAAGGGCTTTCTGACTGGTCCCCTGATTCTGATCCTCTGAAGGGTTCTAGAATGATCTTTCTAAAACAAGTCTAACCAGGTGGCACATCTGTTTCCACCCCTTATAGGGTCTTTGTGGCGTACTGGGAATTGAAGCCACGACTTAACACATGCTAGGTAAATGCTCTACCACTTAGCTACATCCCCAGCAGACACATTACTTTTTTTAACTCCCTTAATTTTACTTTGTGACAAGTTCTCACTAAATCACCCAGGCTGGCCTTAACTTTGAGATTCTCCTGCCTCAGCCTCCTGGGTAGCAAGAATTATAGTATTTTTTCACAAGTTCTTCATAGGGTCTGGGATGTAACTCAGTGGTAGAGCACATGCTAAGCATGTGTGAGGCCCTGGGTTCAAATCCTAGTACCCTAAATAAATACATTTATACTCTCATTTTACCTATGTAATTCATTATGCATCCATTCATTCATTCCTTTTGTTTGTTTTCTGTATTGAGGATTAAACCCAAGGCTTTTCTTTCTTTCTTTTTTAATATTTTTAGTTGTAGATGGACGCAATACCTTTATTTTGTTTATTTAGTTTTTTTTTTTTTAATGTGGTGCTGGGGATTGAACCCAGTGCCTCATGCATGCTAGGCAAGCGCTCTACCACTGAGCTACACACCCCAGCCCAATCCAGGGCCTTACCTAGGCTAGGCAAGCACTCTAACACTAAGCAGCATCTCAGCTCCTAAATGTTTATTGAGTGCCTATTGTATGCCAAGTCTCCTACTCTTACTATACTGTGAGGATTTATGTGAACCTCCTCCCTAGAAGAACATAAACTTCTTAGATTCTAAACTTAATCCTAATACACTATCTAGTGGGTAATTAGATGGATGGACATATAGACGGATGGATGAAAAAATTTTTTTGTTTTTTGTTTTTGTTTTTTTTTGGTACCAGGGATTGAACCCAGGGGCGCTTAACCACTGATATATATCCCTAGCCCTATATTTTATTTAGAGATAGGATTTCACTAACTGGCTTAGGGCCTTGTTAGTTGCTGAGGCTGGCTTTGATTTTAAGATCTTCCTGCCTCAGCCTGCCTAGCCGCTCAAATACAGGCATGTGCAACTGCACCCAGATCAAAATGTTTCTATTAATCATCTTTTTAAAAAAATTTTTTTTTAGTTAAAGATGGACACAATATCTTTATTTTGTTTTATTTTTATGTGGTGCTGAAGATTGAACCCAGTGCCTCAGTGTGAGAAACAAGCACTCTGCCACTGAGCCACAACCCCAGCCCCTATTAATCATCACTTGCAGAGCAACTTCTAAGATGTCATAACTTCTCTGCCTTCTAAAAATGACTAGAACTATGTGGTCCTACTAAAGGTCTACTACTTTTTTTGGGAGTGCTGGGGATGACACATGCTAAGTAAGCCCTTTACCACCGAATTATGCTCAGCCTTCTATCCTCTTTTTGATTATTCCTTGGGGTGCTTGATTTTTCCTTTTTATATTTTTCTGTTGTCTTCCTTGCCAGGAATTGACTTTTTTTTTTTTTTTGGTACCAGGAATTGAACTCAGGAGTACTCGACCACTGAGCCACATCCCCAGCCCTATTTTGTGTTTTATGTAGAGACAGGGATTCACTGAGTTGCTTAGCACCTCGCTGTTGCTGAGGCTGGCTTTGAACTCGTGATTCTCCTGTCTCAACCTCCCAAAGTGCTGGGATTATAGGCGTTCTCCACCGTGCCTGGCTAGGAAATTACTTTTTGTTTACTGTTTGTTTATTTGCTACCAGAAGCGGCTGTATTTCCTCTGATGCCATTCTGATCTCTTTGAAATTTGGAAGCCACATTATTAAAGTATCTATAATTGTGTGCAAAATACAAATAGATTCAGATTGAGGTCCTGAAGATTATCTTTTATTTTTTGTACAATGAACTGAGCCCAAGGACACTTAACTACTGAGCCACATTCCCAGCCCTTTTTTATTTTTTATTTTGAGACAGGGTCTCACTAAATTGCTTAGGGCCTCACTAAATTACTGAGGCTGGCCTCAAACTTGTGATCCTCCTGCCTCAGCCTCTGGAGTTGCTTGGATTATAGGCATGCGTCACCATGCCCAGCAAGATAATTTTTTGATAGCAGTTACCAACTCTATGGCACTGAACTTTATAACAACTATATTTTCTACTCATAACACTTCTCTTCCTGATTGCTTGGGTTCCAGATAGATGTTGTATCAATGTGCAAAGAATGCCTGTAATCTCAGAGACTGGAGAGGGTGAGGCAGGAGGATGGAGTTTGAGGACAACCTGGATTTTTTATCAAGACCCTGCCTCAAAATAAAAAAAATTAAAAGGACTGAAGATGTAGCTCAGTTGTAGAACAAATCTGGGTTCAATAATCATTCCAGTACTGCAGTGATTATTATCATTTAAAAACTTATTATCTAGAGAGGCTGAGACAGGAGAATCGCAAGTTCAAAGCCAGCCTCAGCAATGGCGAGGCACTAAGCAACTCAGTGAGACCCTATCTCTACATAAAACACAAAATAGGGCTGGGGATGTAGCTCAATGGTTAAGCATCCCTGGTTTCAATCCCTGATATCCAAAAAAAAGACAAATTTAAAAAATCTATTTATGGGCTGGGAATATAGCTCAGTGGTAGAATGTGTGCTTAGCATTCACAAAGCTCTAAATTCAATCCCAGCACCACACACACAAACCTATTTGATTTAAATGTCTGGCACAATCTATTGAACTGTTCAGTAGATGATAAAATGAAAGAACACGAAGTTGGAAAACAGATGAACCAGGTCAAAAGTTTTGTTCTGTTCCTCCATGTGACCTTTGAGTAACTTAATTATTCTCCTTTGATTTCATCTATAAAATTCTCGGCCTGAAAAAATGAAGACAAAAACATTCCTCTTACTGCGTTGTTTACAAGTAGATTAGTCTAATGAATTAAGAGAAATTGTTTATTTGGCATTTTTCTATTGCAGAAATGAACTCCTCCAAAAAAAAAATAAGAATGTAGGTATGACTGATTACAGGATGAGTTCTCACTTCTCAGCAAAACCATTAATGTTTTACTGGGCAAATCTGGTGATTTCTTTCAAATGTGTGTTATCAGAGTCCAGGTAACCTTGGCTGATTTCAGCTTTGATCACCCTCCTTTCAAGAGACCTTACCTTCTCTGTTCTGTTTGAGTGGCAGCAAGCTCTTCTTTCTGTGTAGATCACCATGCCACTCTTGTAGAGGGTCTTGAGTTATCTTCCAGCACACAGCAAACCTGTAATTGTGATGTACTAAGGAAATAATTAAGCCGGTGGTGGTGGCTCATGCTTGTATTCCCAGCACTTTGGGAGGCTGAGACAGGAGAATCACAAGTTCAAAGCCAGCCTCGGCAATGGCGAGGCGCTAAGCAACTCAGTGAGACCCTGTCTCTACATAAAACACAAAATAGGGCTGGGGGTGTGGCTCAGTGGTTGAGTACCCCTGAATTCAATCCCCAGTACCAAAAAAATATATATAATAATAATAATTAGTAATGTTCCCCAGTATCTATCCATGAGCTCTTTTCTTATGATGCTATTAGCCATTTTTTTTTTTTTTTTTTGGTACTGGGGATTAAATCCAGAGGTGCTTAACTACTGAGCAACATCCCTAGACCTTTTTTATATTTTATTTAGAGACAGGGTCTCACTGAGTTGCTTAGGGCCTTGTTAAATTGCTGAGGTTGGCTTTGAACTCCCAATCCTCCTGCTTCATTCCCTAGAGCTGCTGGGATTACAGGCATGCACCCTCCGTGCCCAGCTGTTATTAACCAAGTTTTGTTCTTTAAATTCTGAGTCTGCACTAACAAATTTTTTTTTTTTTTTTGGTACTGGGGATTGAACTCAAGGGCACTCGACCACTGAGCCATATTCCCAGCCCTATTTTGTGTTTTATGTAGAGACAGGGTCTCACTGAGTTGCTTAGCACCTCGCCATTGCTGAGGCTGGCTTTGAACTCACGGTTCTCCTGTCTCAGCCTCCCTAAGTGCTGGGATTATAGGCTTGAGCCACCGTGCCCGGCTTGCACTAACAAATTTAATTAAGTAAGACAGATACTTCTAGTACACACATTTTGCAGATAGGAAAATTGAGGCAAGGGTTTAAGCATGCAGCATCCAATAGGCACTAGCACATATGGCAACGAATGCTTGAAATGTGCTTTGTCTGAATTGAAATCTAAGTGTCAAGCACCAACGTATTTTAAAGACTTAGTACAAAGAAAAAGAATGTAAACTATCTTATTAATATTGGCTTACATTAATTACATGCTGATAATTTTGCATCTATTTGTAAATATGTTATTAAAATTAATTTCACCTGTTTCTTTTCTTTTTTCTTTCTTTCTTTCTTTCTTTCTTTCTTTCTTTCTTTCTTTCTTTCTTTCTTCCTTCCTTCTTTCCTTCCTTCCTTCCTTCCTTCCTTCTTTCTTTCTTTCTTTCCTTTTTTTGCAATTATAGGGATCATATCCAGGACTTTGCACATGCTCTGAAAGCACTTTGTCCTCGAGTGACACCCCAATTCTCACCTTACCTGTTTCTTTTAACTTTACTTAATCTGGCTACTAGAAAATTTTAAACTCCAAATGTGTCCCACATTATGTTCCTCTAAGACATAGCTGGTTTATGCAAGTTCCTTAAGTTCAACCTGCTAGTGTCTGAGGCAGGATTAGAACCAAGTGATCTTGGAATATGTACCTTATAAATTAATACAAATCAGTACATTAAACTATTTTAATAATGCAATCAATCAAAATGCAATTAATCAAAAAATTATAATTTAACCAGGCATGGTGGTGCACACCTGTAATCCCAGCGGCTCAGGAGGCTGAGGCAGGAGGATCGAGAATTCAAAGCCAGCCTCAGCAATTTAGTGTGATCATAAGCGAATCAGTGAGACCCTGTCTCTAAATAAAATACAAAATAGGGCTGGGGATGGGGCTCAGTGGCCAAGTACCCCTGAGTTCAATCCTCAGTCCCCCCACCCCCCAAAAAAGTCATAATTTGATTTGCAAGGTACATTATGTTACCCTGTGTACCAGATGTCTAGTAATTCTTACGGGACAGCTAGGTTTAATACATTATTTTGTGAACACTTGAAAATTGTGGAACTTTTAGCTTTCTGAGTAGAGGTTAAAAAGGAGATGAACTGGTGCTGGGGATGTAGCTTAATGGTACAGTACTCACCTAATATGTGTGAAGTCCTGGGTTCAATCCTCAGTATGGAGGAAAAAAAAAAGAAATACATTTTGGGTATCCTTTTTTTAAAATCTTTTTTTAGTTGTAGATGGATACAATATCTTTATTTTATTTATTTATATGTGGTGCTGAGGATCGAACCCAGTGCCTCACACATGTGAGGCAAGTGCTCTACCACTGAGCCACCACCCCAGCCCTTGGGTATCCTTATTATAAAAATTTGAGATGATTCAGAGGGGAGAATATATCCTTAATCTTTTGATCATTTTTGTGTTTTAATTTTTTAAAATTAATTTAGTGAAGAATTAATTTTGCATACAGCATTGAAAATAAAAGAGATAAATAAAAAGGAAGGGAGGTAGGGAGGGAAGAAAGAAGGAAAAAAAGACTCTTGCTTTAGTAGAGCTTACATTCTAGCCAGAGGGTAGAAGAGACAGATGTTAAACAAATAAACGTATATTAAAGCTAATAATTGTATATTTTTATATTAAAAATAAAGGGCTGAGTAATAAGAGGACAGTATGGCAGGGGAGTGGTGGAAGGGAAGGGTGCTATTTTTAATAATAGGATCTGCGAAGTCCTCTCTGATATGCTGACATTTGCACAGGGACCTACATGAAATGATGGGGCCAGGTTTGCAGTTATTTTGAGGAACATCATTCCAGGCAAAGGACAAGCAGGTGCAAAGGACCTAGGGCAGGAGCAAAAAGCTAGAGTAACTAGAGTGGAGTGAACGAGGGCAGAAGATGAGGTGAGAGGGATGTGGGGTAGGGGTATCTGTATGAGGACAGAGATTCTACTGAAAGGACTTTAAATTTCATTTTGATTGACATTGAGAGTCATTGGAAATTTTAAAGAAGAGTGATTAAGTTCTGAGTCATGCTCTGCCTGCTTTATGGAGAATAGGTTGTAAGGGGCAAGAACAAAAGTGGGGTGGGATCAGTTAATACACTGTTGTAATGGTCCAGTTGTGCAAGCATGGTAGCTTTGGACAATGATAATATCTATGTGTGATGTGAAAAAGGTCAGGTTTGTCATTTTTTTATTAATTAATTAATTTATTTTATAATAGAATACATTTTGATACATAGTACACAGAGTACGAGTTCTCATTCCTCTGGCTATACATGGTTCAGAGTTACTCCAATACTGTAATCATACATGTATATAGGGTGAAGATTTGTCATGTTTAACAGTAAGGCTAGCAAAATCCAAGGATGGATAGGAAATAAGACAAGGGGAAAAGGTAGCATGAATATAACCTAAAGAATATGACTTTATGAGCCAGGTACCTTGGCACATGTCTATAAACCCAGCAACTCAGAAGGCTGAGGCAGGAGGATCACAAGTTCAAATCCAGCCTCAGCAACCTAATGAGGACCTACGTTATTTAGTGAGACCCTGTCTCTAAGTAAAATATAAAAAAAAAGGGCTGGGGATGTGGCTCAGTGGTTCAATTCCCGGTACTAAAACAAACAAACAAATAAAAAACCAGAATGAGACTTTACCTCATTTCATCTGTTTGTTCATTCATTAATCTTTTGATATATTTATTTTTATCCAGTGTCTGCATGGTGGCAGAATGCCAGCGAATATGCTGGATGCTAGAAACACAAAGGCAAGAAAAGTTTTCAGTCTAGTGGGTTTTAGATACATATTTTTTTTTTTTTTGGTACTGGAGATTGAACTCAGGGGTATTTGACCACTGAGCCACATTCCCAGCCCTATTTTGTGTTTTATGTAGAGACAGGGTCTCACTGAGTTGCTTAGCGCCTCGCCGTTGCTGAAGCTGGCTTTGAACGTGCAATTCTCCTGTCTCAGCCTCCCTAAGTGCTGGGATTACAGGCTTGAGCCACCGCGCCTGGCTTAGATACATATTTTTTAAGAAAAATTTTTTTTTTATTCCAGGCATAGTGGCATAAGCCCATAATCCAAGTTACTTGGGAGGCTGAGGGAGGAGGTTTGCAAGTTTGAGAGCTTCAGCAACTTGGCAAGACACTGTCCCAAAATAAAAAATAAGAAAAGGACCTAGCATGCAGTTCAGTGGTAGTGCTCAGTGGTACATCTCCAGTGCAGTAAAAAATGAATAATAATAATTTTGATTATAAAATTTATATTCCCTGAAAATATTTCGAAGGGCAATATAAAATATAAAAAAATTAAAAACCTGTCCAGATATTAAAATCTTGAAATTTCAACAGATATTACTCCTTGATATTGTTGATATATTTCACAAGTCTTCTATCATTTTATTTCTAATTTATGATATCTTATCTAAGATATATGCATTATAACATAATTGAGATTATACTTTATATAGTTTTGTACCCAATATGTTTATTCATTCAACAGTTACCTTAACAGGTCATTTAAAGTTTTTCAAAAGTATCATCTTTATTGGCTATATGATATTTCACTTGGTAAAAAGTATTTTATACTTTTCTTGACATTTCCCTTATATTTGATTTATTTTCTTATGAGAAAAATATCTTAGAAATTGAGTTTCTAGGTCAAAAATTGAAATTTCTAGAAGGCTCTTTAAGAAATTGTTTTCTTTTCTTTTTTGTGTGTGGGGATTGAACCCAAGGATGCTTTGCCACTAAGCTACATTCTTAGCTCTTTTTGTCTTTATCTTGAGACAGTGTCTCATTAAATTGCTTAGGGCTATGCTAAATTGCTGAGGCTGGCTTTGGATTTGTAATCCTCCTGCCTCAGCCTCATGAGGCTTTGGGATTATAGGCATGTGCCACTGCACCCAACTAAGATATTGTTTTCATAAAAATAGTAATTATTACCAGGCATAGTGGCACCCAGCTATAATCCCAGTGACTCAGGAAGCTGAGGCAGGATTTCAAGTTTGAGATCAGCCTCAGCAATTTGTCAAGACCCTGCCTCAAAATATAAAATAAAAAGGGCTGGGGATGTAGCTCACTGGTAAAAAGTACCCAAAATAATGATAATGATGATGATAATAATAATACCAATAATAATAATAATAGCTGGGTACACACCTCTAATCCCAGCTAGTTGAGAAGCTGAGGCAGGAGGATTTCAAAGTCAAGACCACCCTCAGCAACTTAGTGAGAGCTTGTCTCAAAATAAAAAAATAAAAATAAAAACAGGACTAGGGATGTAGCTCATGGTAAAGTGCCTCTGGGTTCAATTCCTGGTTCCAAAAAATAATAATAATGATAGCCAGGCGTGGTGGCGCAAGTCTGTAATCCCAGCACTTAGGGAGGCTGAGACAGGAGAATCGCGAGTTCAAAGCCAGCCTCAGCAATGGCGAGGCACTAAGCAACTCAGTGAGACCCTGTCTCTACATAAAACACAAAATAGGGTTGGGGATGTGGCTCAGTGGTCGAGTGCCCCTGAGTTCAATCCCCGGTACCAAATAATAATAATAATAATAATAATAATAATAATAAGTGCTTGGTTAAAGAAAGTTTGATGAATAAATTACCAAGTAAAAGAAAATTTGGGAAGATAAATAATGAAAATGTCTCTCTCTGCTTGTACATACTATGTGTCAGATGCTGTGCTAAGCATTCCATTGTGAATCCCTAAATTAAACGTCCACATAGTGGTGATACTATTATCACCATGATCCCCCTTATAGAGATGAGGAAACTGAAGCTGGGAAAGGTTTACCTGAATTCTCACAGGGAACAAGTGGCAGAACTGGACACAGCCCTGTCACTTGCTACTGAACCCAAGCCCCAATTTGTTTACATTTAAGGTAACCTCCCTTGCTTTGGGGTTAGTTTTTAAGTGGTACATTTTTAGGTAATTTTTCTTTTTTAAAATCAAACTACATTGCTGGATACAATCCCAATTACTCGGGAGGCTGAGCCAGGAGAAGCGCAAGTTTGAGGCCAGCTAGGATGAGACCCTGTTTAAAAAAGGTAGCTTGACAGTAGAGCTCTTGCTTGGCATGTGCAAGACCCTGGGTTCAATTTCCAACATACAAACAACAAAACAAAATGAACAGACAAAACCCTACACTTATGAAAATTTTTTAATGAAGTTCAAAAAAAATTTAAGCATTAAATTATTTTTTGGAGCCAGGCTCTATGGTATGTGCTTGGAACCCCAGGCACTTGGGAGGCTGAAGCAGGAGGACTACTTGAACTGAGGCCAGCCTGGGCAACATAGTGAGACCCTATCTCTAAAATAAAAATAAATAAATTTGAACTTCACCTGTATTTGTCTATGTTGTTTGTCATAAACAATGGAGAAATATCTAACTTTTTTTCCCCTTAGTACCAGGGATTGAACTCTGCGGTACTTGACCACTGAGCCACATCCTCAGCCTTTTTTTTTTTTTAATTTATTTTTTAGTTGTAGACACACACAATAACTTTATTTTATTTATTTATTTATACGTGGTGCTGAGGATCGAATCCAGTGCCTCACACATGCTAGGCAAGTGCTCTAACACTGAGTCACAACCCCAGCTCCCTTCAGCCTTATTTTGTGTTTTATTTAGAGACAGGGTCTCACTGAGTTGCTTAGCACCTCGCTATTGCTGAGGCTGGCTTTGAACTCGCGATTCTCCTGTCTCAGCCTCCCAAAGTGCTGGGGTTACAGGTGTGTGCCACCATGCCTGGCTACCTTTCTTCTTAAGAAAAAAAAACACAAAAACCCAAAAGTTCTATCCTTGAATTGATGTTCCTTGTGACTTCTTCTGAGAGATTTAGGGGCTCTTGCCTATTTAGATCAGGGAATAGAAAACACAGAGAGAAGGTTGAGGTTGGATATTAAAAGAAAATGGAAAGAATGAGTCAAGGTCAAAGAGGAAGGACAGGATTGGGAGGCCCTGTGGATCTTTTTACTGGGTCCTCAGCTGCTGTTGCTTCTCATTTTGCACCTGGCTTCCTGCCCAACACCCAGAGCCTGT
Source organism: Xerus rutilus (assembly GCA_028644305.1). Taxonomy (NCBI): domain Eukaryota; kingdom Metazoa; phylum Chordata; class Mammalia; order Rodentia; family Sciuridae; genus Xerus; species Xerus rutilus. The sequence goes on from CM053408.1 coordinate 37,184,529, forward strand.
CCTTTACCTTTCTGTTCCTTCTTGCTCTTGAGACACAAATTAAGACACAGAAGCCTAAACTCCCACCTTCCTATACTCACCCCACAATGCAAGTGCTCATGACATTCCAGCTAGTATAGAGAAATTTCTTAGGGAGTCTAGTGGCCAGCATTGCCTGCCTCAGGCAAATTCCCTGTGCTTGGGCAACATTCTTGCCTCAAAAAAAGATCATACAGTGCTTGCCACAGGAATACACAATGTAAATAGTTTATGTTTAATGTTAAACAGAATAATGAAGCTATGTGTAGACTGTTTTTGATATTTGTATTCTATTTTTTAGAAAATTTTACCATTCTGGTTGATAAAACACAGACTTTATTGTCAGATAAACTTGAACTCTTAACTTCTGATTTTGCCTCCTTACTGGTTGTAAGAACTTCATTAGTTTTTCTTCTCTATGCTTCAGTTTCCTTAGGCAAAATGGGGATAATAGCAAATGAAAATGTGAAATGACTTAATACATCTCAAAGAATGATACTGTGCCAGGCAAAGGGCTGGGGGACAGGTTGTCTAGCATGCCCAAGGCGTGGGTTTGATTTCCAGCACCATAAAAATAAGATAACAATAAAAACCTCTTCCCTCCTAGTGCTAGGCATATCTTTTTTAATTTATTTATTTCCCACATTAAAATCTTTCTCTTTTTTGTTTTTTTAAACCTGGAATTGAACCCAGGAGTGCTTACCTACTGGGTCACATCCCTAGCCTTTTTAAAAATTTTTAAACTTTGAAACAAGGTCTCACTAAGTTGCTGAGGCTGGCTTTGAACTTGTGATCCTCCTTACTCAGCCTCTTGAGCTCTTGGGCTTTTAGGTGTGGGCCACCATGCCCATCTTAAAATCTGATTTTCTTATCAGACCTAGAAAGATGTCTACTGTGTACTTGTTGCAAATGAATGAACAAATTAAACATGAGTCCAATTCTTTGCTACCTTAGGCATCCAAGAATTTTTGCAAGGGAGAGAAAACCCCCCCTAGTCTTGATATAATGCAGCAAAGATGTGCTTAACACTGCCATTCACTAATACATATCCCAGGTTATGGAGTCTACTTGAGTGAATGTCAAAGAAAAGAGACTGAGAATTCTCTTATTTTATATTATTTTTTCAGTGTGAGGGGATGGAACTTAGGGCTTCACACATGCTAGGCAAGCTCTCTACCACTGTGCTATACTATAACACTGTGCTACATCCCCAGCCCAGGTACTGAGAATTCTGAATGGCTATTAGCACAAAGAGGCTGGAGATCTTCAGCATGCTGCCTCAGAGTTGGCACTATTGAACTGATGGCAAAATTATATAGGATGAGCATTCTTTTTTCCTTTTTTATGTTAGGGATTGAACCCATTTATGTTAGCTCAACACCAACTGAGCTCTATCCCCAGCCCAGGCTGAGCATTCTTTTTTTTTTTGGTACTAGAGATTGAACTCAGGAGCACTCGACCACTGAGCCACATCCTCAGCCCGATTTTGTGTTTTATGTAGAGACAGGGTCTCACTGAGTTGCTTAGTGCCTTGCTTTGAACTCGCAATTCTCCTGTCTCAGCCTCCCTAAGTGCTGGGATTACAGGCTTGCGCCACCGGGCCCGGGCTTCAGGCTGAGCATTCTTAATCTAAACATCTGAAGTCCAAAATGTTCCAAAATTGTTGAGCACCCTCATGATGCCACAAGCAGAAAATTTCACACTACATTTCTTGTGAGAAGTGATAGTCAAAATACAGAGGCACTAAAAATAGTATATAAAAATACCTTCAGGCCAGGCAGGATGTTATATGCCTGTAATCCCAGCTACTCAAGAGGCTGAGGCAGGAGGACCACAAATTCCAGTCCAGTCTGGGCAACTTTGAGAGATCCTATCTCAAAACAAAAGTTTAATACATGGGCTGTGGATACACTTCTGGGTTCAAAACCTAGTACCATAAACAAACAAACAAATAAAATTATGTTCAGACTATGTGCATAAAGTGTATACAAAACATAAATGAATTTTGTGTTAAGATTTGGATTCCCAGCCAGGCGCGGTGGCTCACGCTTGTAATCCCAGCACTTTGGGAGGCTGAGACAGGAGAATCGCGAGTTCAAAGCCAGCCTCAGCAATGGCGAGGCGCTAAGCAACTCAGTGAGACCCTGTCTCTACATAAAACACAAAATAGGGCTGAGGATGTGGCTCAGTGGTCGAGTGCCCCTAAGTTCAATCCCTGGTACCAAAAAAAAAAAAAAAAAAAAAAAGATTTGGATTCCCCCCACCCCACCCTCACCGCCCGGCGCAGTGGTCCATGCCTGTAATCCCAGCTGCTAGGGAGGCTGAGGCAGGAGGATCACAAATTCAAAGGCAGTCTCATCAACTATTGAGGACCTAAGCAACTTAGCGGGACCTTATTTCAAAAATAAAAAATAAAGCCAGGCATGGTCATGCACGACTGTAATCTCAGAAGCTCAGGAGGCTGAGACAGGAGAATAGCGAGTTCAAAGCCAGCCTCAGCAACTGCAAGGCACTAAGCAACTCAGTGAGACCCTGTCTCTAAGTAAAACACAAAATGGGGCTGTGGACGTGGCTCAGTGGTCTAGTATCCCTGAGTTCTATCCCTGGTACTAACAACAAAAAATAGTCACAATCCTACCTCAGGACCTTTATGCTTGCTATCTTTGGGCCCAAAAGTCCTCCTCCCCTAGCCCCACCCTACCCTAGATAGCTGCATAGCTCACATCTTTCAAGATTTTGCTGAAATATTAACTTTTCAATGATCCCAACTTTGAACATCCCAGTTGAAACTATAAAATCTGAGCAGACATGGTGGCACATGTTTGTAGTCCCAGGTATCCAGGAGGCTGAGGCAGTAGGATACCTTGAGTTCAAAGCCAACCGGGGCAACATAGTAAGACTTTGTTGCAAAAAAAAAAAAAAATTACAACATCAATACACATATCACTTCCTTGAACTCCCTATTGCTCTTCCTGGCTTTTTCTCTATGGAATGTATCATCACCTTTTATAGTATATGTGTAAACATTTATCTACTTATTGCTATCTCTACACAACAGTGTAAGTTCAATGAGGGTAAATACATTATTTTATTACTGATGCTTGACCCTTAATATTTTCACATTAAATATTTACCAGATGAATAAATGAATGAATGATATATACCGCTATTTTCTGATGGACAGCTTAAGAAAATATTTTAACAAAAGTACAATCACGTGGGCAGGGGGATGAAAAACAAAATATGCAAAGAGGCAAAAGACAAGTTGTGGAAGTCAGAGGTCTGAACACAAACTTGTCTACTCAATGATTTTGCAGAAGGCTGACCCTTTTCAGTATGTTATCAACAACAATGCAATCACCCTGGCAATTGAGGAAAACCTAAACTCCATCTCAGAAATTCCATTGCTTTATGCTGAACCCTTTTATGGCCATTTCTCATTCATGTTAATAGATCTCTCCTTTTCCTCCAAGGGCAGTACAGCCAAAAGAAATTACTTCAAGGGCCTAGAAGGGAACAACTAGCTAAATATAGCCACATCATACTGTAAGAAATAAAGACTGCTTAAGTCTGCCAAAATAAGAACCCATCAACAAGGAGCATATTGTTCCAAGTTTCAACCTTGAGGTAGGAAAGAAATTAACATTCACAATTCCCTGATTTATATAAAAATCAGAAATTTTATTTATTCATTATTCATTATTATTATTATTATTGTTTGAGACAGCGTGTTGCTATGATGCCCATGCTGGGCTTCAACTTGAGGACTCATTTGATCCTCCTGTAGTCCCTCTCCTGAGTAGCTGGGACTGCAGGCGTGCACCATCATTCCATCGTAAATGACTTGGTGTTTGGACTGTCCTTTCAAAGTGCAACCTGGATATTTAAAGGCAGGACTGTGTGACTCCAGACAAAAATATACTGTATCATACTGGAAGCTGTGTATGCCTTCCCAGCTGCTGCAAAAACATTTGTCATGTGGTAACAGCATACTTCTCACTTCTGATAGCAGGCACACTGTCAAACCAGTATCCCAGCCCTCTGCCATGGCTCTGTTCTTTTGAAGTCAATTTTCCAACACCTTTTGAGAGCAGAACAACATGAAATCAACTGAAGTCTCCTCCTACTTTGGCAGACCATTTCAAAGTTAAGAACACAGTCAATAGAGATTATGTATCCATAACATGCAGTTTGGGCCCAGAGGCATAATGAAACCAAATACTTCTTCAGCCTGTCCAGAGTCTCACAATGGATTAAGCATCGGCTTTGCATGCCCAGTAAGACATCATTATCAAAAACTTGCTCTGGAAAACTTTTAATTATAGCTTTCTCTTTTGGTGTAGGTAAGTTAGGCAGTAAGCAGTGATGAGAGAGATTCTATTTTTAGTGGATATGGGTCTTTTTTTTACATGGAGGCTGTAAAGAAAGGAAAATCAAGTGCAAATGCGAGGTATACTTTGGAAGGATACCATAGGTTAGCACACGAGAGAATATGATGTGGGTCTTGCACAGGCAGAAACAGCTAAATAATGTGCAACCATTTGTTCCACATAGCATCAGAGAAACATTACAGCAGCAAAACTCAAAGTACATTAACATCATGTGAGAATTTATTGAAAGACTTCTCTTTCTTTTTCGTTCTTTCTTCCTTTCTTTTTCTTCTTCTTTTTTTAATATCTAAGGATTGAACCTGGGGGCACTTTTCCACTGAGCTACCTCTCCAGCCCTTTTTATTTTTAATTTTGAGACAGAGTCTTGATAAATTGCCTAGTTTGGTCTCAAACTTGTGATCCTGCTGACTCAAGTCACTGGGATTACATGCTCACAGCACTCTCAGAAGAAGGATATTCTCAAAGCTACTCCAGAGCTATTAAAACTAAAACTCTTTAGGTAGAATCCAGCAAGCTTAACAAACCCTCCGGGTCATTTGATGCTCACCAAAATCCCACGGAGCTAGGGGATCCTATGCTGTAGTACAGTGGTTCTCCAATACTGATGAACATTAGAATCATTATTTGATGATACAGTACCACATCCAGTACCCTGTGCTAAACAGGTGCTTCATCAATTCCTGTGGACTTGTGGGAAGAAACATATTCCGATACAATATACCCAAGAATCACAATGCTGACTTTTTTTTTTTTTGCTGCTGGAAATTGAACTCAAGGGTACTCAACCACTGAACCACATCCCCAGCCCTATTTTGTGTTTTATGCAGAGACAGGGTCTCACTGAGTTGCTTAGCACCTTGCCGTTGCTGAGGCTGGCTTTGAACTGGCGATTCTCCTGTTTCAGCATCCCAAAGTGCTGGGATTATAGGCATGCACCACCATGCCTGGCAAAACTGGAGATTCTAAATTACTGATTCAGTCAGTTTCAGTGATTCACATCTGTAATCTCAGTGGCTCAGGAGGCTGAGGCAGGAAGATCACAACTTCAAAGATAGCCTCAGCAATTTAGTGAGCCCTAAGAATTTAGCAAGACCCTGACTCAAAATAAAACATTAAAAACGGCTGGGGATGGGACTCCATGGTTGAGTGTCCCTGGGTTTAATACCTGGTACAAAAAATAAATAAATGAATAAAATAAACCATTTACATTGTACCAAGTAATAGATATTTTACTGGATTGAAATGAATCCCAGCCACAAAGGAGGTTGAGGCAGAAGGCTAGCTTCTGCCATTTGGTGATACCTGTCTCAAAAAAGAACTGGGATATACCTAAGTGGAAGAGCACACCTGGGTTTAATCCAAACAAAACAAAACAAAAAAACTACCACCACCAACAACAACCAAAACAAACCACTATTTTTTTATGATAGAACTTGGTGGATCAAATGTTATTTTCTAGCAAAAATAATCTATTTATTTATTTATTTGGTACTAGAGATTGAACTCAGGGGCACTCGACCACTGAGCCACATCCGCAGCCCTATTTTGTTTTATGTAGAGACAGGGTCTCACTGAGTTGCTTAGCGCCTTGCCATTGCTGAGGCTGGCTTTGAACTCGCAATTCTCCTGTCTCAGCCTCCCTAAGTGCTGGGATTACAGGCTTGCGCCACCACAACTGGCTGCAAAAATAATTTACATTGGAATTCTTTCACACTATGATGCTGGCACAAATAAGTCAGAGTTGTTAAAGCACATTAAGAACACAAACAGCAGCAAGATACATTGGTACACACCTATAATCCCAGCGGTTTGGGAGTCTGAGGCTGGAGGATCTGGAGTTCAAAGCCAGCCCCAACCAGCAACACAAATTAAAGTGTGTGCATACACACACACACACACACACACACACACAATAAGCCATTGCCAGGCTGCTGCTTGTATTTTTTTTTGGTACTGGGGGTTGTACCCAGAGGTGCTTGACTGCTGAGCCACATCCCCAGCCCTTTGTAATATTTTATTTAGAGAGAGAAACTCACTACGCTGCTTAGGGCCTTACTAAATTGCTGAGGCTAGCTTTGAACTTGAGATCCTCCTGCATCAGCTTCTGGAGCCCCTGGAATTATAGGCGTGCACCACTGTGCCCGGCCCAATCTCTTTTTTTTGGGTACTGAGGATTGAACTCGGGGGTACTTGACCACTGAGCCACATCCCCAGCCCTATTTTGTGTTTTATGTAGAGACAGGGTCTCACTGAGTTGCTTAGCGCTTCGCCATTGCTGAGGCTGGCTTTGAACTTGTGATTCTCCTGTCTCAGCCTCCCTAAGTGCTGGGATTACAGGCTTGAGCCACCGCGCCCGCCTTCCAATCTCTTTTTAAAAACTATGTTTGTTGGGAGCTGGGATTGTAGCTGAGCAGTAGAGCGCTTACCTTGCATGAGTGAGGCCCTGGGTTCGATCCTCAGCACCACATACAAAGCAATAAAATAAAGACATGTATCCATCTACAGCTAAAAAAATATTTTAAAAAACCAAAACCTAAAACAATGTTTGTTTGATTTTTGGTTCTTGTTTTGTTTTTTTGCAGTACTAAGGACTCAACCCAAGACTGAGCTAAATCTCTAGCCCTTTATATTTGTTAGTGTTAGTTGAGATCTCAGTAAGTAGCCAAGGCTAGACTTAAATTTATGATCCTCCTGTCTCAACCTCCATAATCTCTGGGATTACAGGTGTATAACACTGCACCTGGTTAAATTCTGATTTTTATGACAAGTGGTAGTATTAACTTTTGATTGTCCTTTTGAGAATAGAATTGAGTGCCATCTTACACTAATTCAGCTCAAACAACAAAGAAACAAAGGATTAGTTCCTATTTCTGTAGAGCCGTTATTCCTTGAAAATAATTAAATTAACTAAGATCACATAAGGAAGCCCTACAGAGCTGAAGTGATTAGGAAATATGAAGTAAAGAAGTGATCAGAATGGGATAGACCCCTAAAGAAAATTAAGTTTGGAGCCGGGTGCGGTGGCATACACCTGTAATCCTAGCACTTTGGGAGGCTGAGACAGAAGAATAGCAAGTTCAAAGCCAGCCTCAGCAATGGTGAGGCACTAAGCAACTCAGTGAGACCCTGTCTCTAAATAAAACACAAAATAGGGCTGGGGATGTGGCTCAGTGGTCAAATACCCATGAGTTCAATCCCCAGTACCAAAAAAAAGAAAAAAAAATTAAGTTTGGACCAACACTGGGAAGAAAGAATAGATACAGATTGGCATGGAGTGGGCAAGCCATTCCAGGTTTAGAGAATAGCCTTACCAAGGGCTGAAAAAGAGGAATTGGCAAGTCATGTGCTGGGTGCTACTTGCCAACTAACTTGGCTCAAGAAGAAGGTCATGTTAGGGAATACCAAAAATGAGTATGGAAAATTGACAGTGAGCCTGGATTGCTAACCTGAGAGATACAGCAACCAGTAAACAGGGAATCTTAATATAGTCACAAATGTGATGCCAGAAAAATTAGGTATCCTATAGAAAAATAGTTGACACTTCAGTGAATATTGAAATAGAAATCCACAGGCTTATTTTGAGGGCAAAATATGACATTTAAAGCAGAATTTAAAAAAAATTACTGGTGAATTATAATTACAGGTTCATGGGATTTGTTGTTAACATATTCATACATGCACATAATTTTACTCCCCACTACTTCCTATTTTCCTCTTCCCTTCCGCTGGTCTCCTTCCCCTATAGGTCTCCTTTAAATCAGGAGGGTTTTTTTTGGTTTTTTTTTGGTACTGGAGATTGAACTAAGGGGCACTCTACCACTGAGCCACATCCCCAGCCCTATTTTGTGTTTTATGTAGGGACAGGGTCTCACTGAGTTGCTTAGTGCCTTGCCATTGCTGAGGCTGGCTTTGAATTCATGATTCTCCTTTCTCAGCCTCCCTAAGTGCTGGAATTGCAGGCTTGCGCCACTGCGTCCGGCTAAGTCAGGAGTTTTTATAAAAAAGATATATAATAATTATTTGCACTGTTACATTTTTTTTCCCCTCTCAGGTGGGGATTGAACCCAGGGGTGCTTTCCCACTGAGCTATCTCCCCAGCCTTCTTAAAAATTTTGAGATAAGGTCTTGCTATATTGCCCAGGCTGGCCTGCAACTTGCTATTCTCTGGACTGCCTCCACATTAGCTAGGCTTACAGG
>CM053408.1:37198574-37218501 GCA_028644305.1 Xerus rutilus
AGAAAAAAAAAAAAAGTGCAGGTTTTTTGGGGAAAACCAGTCTTTGTACTTGGCCTTCTGACATTATCTGATTGTGTTCCCTATAAGTCTGATAACCTGTAGAACATTTCCATTTAAAACTCCCTCCTAAGCCAGGCACAGTAACGCATGCCTGTAATCTCACTGGCTCAAGAGGCTGAGACAGAAGAATCACAAGTTCAGGGCTGGGATTGTAGCTCAGCGGTAGAGCGCTTGCCTTGCATGCGTGAGGCCCTGGGTTCGATCCTCAGCACCACGTACAAAGTAATAAAATAAAGACATTGTATCCATCTACAGCTAAAAAAATATTAAAAAAAAAAAAAAAAGAATCACAAGTTCAAAGCCAGCTTCAGCTAAAAGCAAGGCGCTAAGCAACTCAGTGAGACCTTGTCTCTAAATAAAACACAAAATAGGGATGGGGATATGGCTCAGTGGTTGAGTGCCCCTGAGTTTGATCCTCGGTTAAAAAAAAAAAAAGCTTATATCACACCCGAAACCTACCTTCAGTTCATCTCCTGCAAGTCAGCATTCCTCCACCAAATTTTCTTCTTTCCTTCCTTCCATTTTTTAATCAACTCCCACTTTCTACCATGTATCCAAAAATCTCAGAGATAGCTTCTACTTTTCCATTTCCATCAGCATTTGATCTGATCAGTCAAATGCTTTGGAGCACCCGGCTCTAAAACATGGATTATAATCAATATTTAAGTAGAAAAATATCACAGGAGGTCAGGGTGTAGTTCAGTGGTAGTACACTTGCCTAGCATGTGCAAGGCCCTGAGTTCCATCTCTAGCACTCAGGCCAACTTTCCCATCAAAAATAAAACAAACAAACAAACAAAAAGAAAAACATAGTATTATAGTGCACAGTACACATAAAATCAATGGTGTTTGTACATATACAAACACATAGTACATATATACATAAGATACACACTCATATGCAATGGAATAACATATATAATTTATTTTTGTGGTGCTGGAGATTTAACCTAGGGCCTTGCACATTCTAGGCAAGAAGCACTTGCCTAGAACACTTGTATATTTTTATATATTTTATTAAAAAAAGAGTGAGGTGCTAGGGATGTACCACTGAACTACATCCCTAGCCTCACTGTATATTTTTATATATTTTATAAAAGTAAAATCTCAGCCGGGCGCAGTGGCACAAGCCTGTAATCCCAGCACTTAGGGAGGCTGAGACAGGAGAATCACAAGTTCAAAGCCAGTCTCAGCAATGGTGAGGCATTAAGCAACTCAGTGAGACCCTGTCTCAAAATAAAACACAAAATGGATCTGGGATGTGGCTCAGTGGTCGAGTATCCCCCGAGTTCAATCCCCTGTACCAAAACAACAAAAACAAAATACTACTAATAAATCTGTAGCCCTGTTGTGGGTACTCAGAGACCCTGCCTGTTCTTGGCACACTGATTATGGTCTTGGCTCCAGGCCTGATCCTTCAGATTCTCTTCCTGGAAATTAGGATTTTTTGTTTGTTTGTTTCTGGGGATTGAACCCAGGGGCTCTTAACCACTGAACTATATCCCTAGCCCTTGTTACTTTTTAAAATTTTTTATTATTTATTTTTTTTGGTACCAGCGATTGACTCAGGGGCACTTGACTACTGAGCTACATCCCCAGCCCTATTTTGTGTTTTATGTAGAGACAGGGTCTCACTGAGTTGCTTAGCCCCTCGCTGTTGCTGAGGCTGGCTTTGAACTCGCGATTCTCCTGCCTCACCCTTCCTAAGTGCTGGGATTATAGGCTTGAGCCACCGCGCCCAGCTAAAATTTTTTATTATTTATATTAAGAAACTTTAGCAGGACACAGTGTTGCACGCCTGTATTCCCAGCACTTTGGGAGGCTGAGACTGGAGAATCATGAGTTCAAAGCCAGCCTTAGCAAGAGTGAGGTGCTAAGCAACTCAGTGAGACACTGTCTCTACATAAAACACAAAATAGGGTTGGGGATGTGGCTCAGTGGGTGAGTACCCGAGTTCAATCCCCAGTACCAAAAAAAAAAAAAAAATCTTTATGAATCTTTATAGAATAGAGTTTGAAATAGAGATTAAGTTGAATTATTGAAAGTAAAGTTGTATTTCTTTTTCTTTCCTTTTTTTTTGGTGGTACTAAGGATTGAACCCAGGGCCTTGTGTATGCGAGGCAAGCATTCTACCAACTGAGCTATATACCCAGCCTCCGTTTTTCTCTTTCATTTTACAGTCCTGGTGATCAAGAGATTGAACCCAAAGGCACTCTACACTAAACTACAACCCTGCCCCCCCAAAAAATTCCCCTCCAGTTATCTCAGGGTAAGGTCTTAAGGTGACAAATGAAATATTATTAAGTAAAATTTCAGAAATTGTCCCCTTAGTTGTTTACAAACAAGCTAAATTGGTCTGGAATTTGCCATCCTCCTTCCTTAACCTTAGGAGTAGGGGGCGTTACAGGCCTGTGCCACTGGTTCTGGTCAGGCTTGTGATTTTCCTGGAAAAAATGACAGACCTCAGTTGTGTCTAAGGTTGATTCCTAGATCTTTCCTCATATCACCTGGTACATTTTACTTTGTCTAATCAAAATGAAAAACCTGAGCTGGGCACGGAGGTGAACGCCTGTAATCCCAGCACTTTGAAGTGCTAAGCAAGTCAGTGAGACCATAAAAGAGGGCTGGGGATGTAGCTCAGTGGTCGAGTACCTCTGAGTTCAAGACCTTGTACGAAAAATAAATAAATAAATAAAAATAAAAGCCTGGTATATTTTATTTTATTTATCAAATTAAGCATATATTTATGAAAAACAACATAATACTTTAATAATTTCTTAGAAACAGTTTATATGACCTGTGTTTAATGGAAGCTCATATAGGCAAAAAACAATAAACACACTCAGGTATTACACATACATGTCTGTACGCATAAACATAAAAAGATATCCAAGGTATTTGAAATGAAAAAGAAATTGTTCAAAATAATAAGTACAGTGAGCACCTATCATAGGTTTCTAAAGTTTATATTTAGGTACTTTTATTTTTGCAAGTACATATTTGTTTTGTAAATAAAAGCAATTAATGATAATGTTGGAAACATTTATTTATGAAACCAGCTGAGGCTGACTTATGTAACTTCAACAAATAAACTATTTAATGATAATGGTATACATTTCTTTCTAGGAAAATGTCTTATTTACAACTTAAGGAACAAAGGTTATTTTTTTAATTAAGTGTAGATTTTAGAAATACATTCATTATGTAGTACTACCATATAAAAAATGGATTTTCCAGGAATCACTTAATTATCCAGTGAAATTAATGGATGAACTTTAATTTTTTCAATTATATTCAGAAAATCTAATGTGTTTACTTGCTTGTTGAGTCTTTGCCAGTCTGATCTTTTCAGCTTTGGTGATTAACTATGGAGAAAGAAATCAGAAATTAGAATGTATCTTAGACCTGAAAACAAAAATTTCACAACTACAAGTTTCAATTTTTTTTTTTTACAAAAAAGGAGTGTGAGAAAAATGAGGTAATTATGCTTAGATCAAATCAATTAGAGAGAAAACTGTTGAGACTATAGTTTATTAAGTATAATAGACATTAAATCTTTGAAATATGACCTTCCTCCACTATAGCTATATATTACTTAAAATCCTTTAATTAAGAACAGCTACTCCATACTGGTAATTTTTTTTTTCAGAGGCCAGGACCAAAGTCGACCTTGTATATGCTAGGTAAGCACTCTGCAACTGAGCTAAATTCCCAACAACCATGTTAGTAATTTTTTAACCATTCGCAAGAAGATTCAGGACCTATATTTGTTGTTTCAGATCCCCTTGGACTGGGACATTAATTATTAAGATGTTATCTACTGATAGTCCCCAGCCCTATTTTGTATTTTATTTAGAGACAGGGTCTCACTGAATTGCTTAGCGCCTCGCCATTGCTGAGGCTGGTTTTGAACTCACAATCCTCTTTTCTCAGCCTCCCAAAGTGCTGGGATTACAGGTGTGTGCCACCATCCCAGGCTGGGACAAGATTTTTTGAGGTAAATGCTATACAAGTTTTATGACGAACTGCTTATAGGAGGAATAAATTCTAGGGTTCAATCGTAGCACAGTGGAGTGTCTTCAGCATACCAATTTATTACGTATTTTATAAAAAAGTAGACGAGAGCTGGGTGTGGTGGCACAAGCCTGTAATCCCAGTATTTAGGGAGGCTAAGACAGGAGAATCGCGAGTTCAAAGCCAGCCTCAGCAACCGCGAGGCGCTAAGCTACTCAGTGAGACCCTATCTCTACATAAAACACAAAATAGGGCTGGGGATGTGGCTCAGTGGTCGAGTATTCCTGAGTTCAATCCCTGGTACCAAAAAAAAAAAGTAGAAGAGTTCAGCTTTCTAACACAAAGAAATGATTTTTTTAACTCAACTGTTGTCCTTTCAGGTACAATGTACTGTACCCAAATGCACTATTAATAAGTTACATTCTTGGAAATTTTTTAAAGAAGACAAAGTTGAGGCGGGCACGGTGGTGCTCACCTGTAATTCTAGCATTTTGGGAGGCTGAGAATGGAAAATCTCAAGTTCAAAGCCAGCCTTGGCAAGGGCGAGGTGCTAAGCAACTCAGTGAAACTCTGCTCTAAATAAAACACAAAATTAGGCTGGGGATGTGGCTCAGTGGTCAAATGCCCCTTAGTTAAATCCCCAGTACCAAAAAAAAAAAAAAAAAGGTGACAAAGGAGCCAGGGGTGTAGTTCCATTATAGTGCTTGACTTGCATGTGTGAAGCCCTGGTTTAGATCCCTGGCACCAAAAAAGAACAAAAGAATAAAAAGAAAGAAGGCAAGTGAAATGTATGCTTACCATCTACCATCTCTACCATCATCCAGTTTAGACATCCAACAAGAATTGAAAATAAAATTCCAGCAATAAAATATGAACAAAAGACTGTAGCTGAAGACCTTTAGTGCTTGCTTTCTGGCCACTGACCAGATACCTAGAACTATTTGCATTATGTATGCAGCATGGGTTTTAGAATTATTGTTATCTAAAGATGTCTCTTTTTGGTGATGACAAACTAGGCTTTTGTTTTTCAAAAAAGCCTGTTTTTTCTCAACGTACCTTTTAAAGGTTGTAATTTAAAGTAGAAATTTTTAATAGCTTCATTTTTTATTTGTAATAACTTAAATTTTTCAAAAAAAATCACCAAAATGCAAGCACCTATAATAAAGGACTTAAACAGTAACCATATGAAAAAAGGAAGGCAAATGAAATTACGTGGAAAGCAAAAGAAAACTGATTAAAATATCTGCGTAAATTTAAAACATCTTATTAATTTTGAAGTAAATTTAAAATCTCTAGAAACTAGATCTAATGAATATTCACTGAAACATTTTTAAAAAAATCTTTTTAGTTGTAGATGGACATGATACCTTTATTTTTATTTATTTATTTTTAAGTAGTGCTGAGGATCAAACCCAGTGCCTCACATGCACTCTACCATGGAGCCACAATCCCAGGCCCACTGAAATACTTTAGAGTTTGATGTCATGTACCATTCAAAGTCACTATTTGATTAAGATTCTTCCCTAAATGAGGTAAGTTAAAATCACACATGTTTAGAATGCTATAATATCTATGATCCTGTTCACTAATTTTATGAATTCTGCTTTGACTTGTTGAATTTCAGACATTTATAATTTGTAAAGACTATGCTAATAAAACAAAAATTCAGCCAGGTGCAGTGGCATATGACTGTAATCTCAGCAACTCAGGAGACTAAGGCAGGAGAATCACAAATTTGAGGCCACTTCGGCCAATTTAGTGAGATCCTCAGGAACTCAGAATACCGTGTCTCAAAATAAAACGGTCAGGGGAAGTAGCTCAGTGGTTGAGTGCTTCTGGGTTCAATTCTCAGTATCCTCGACCCCTGCACAGAACTGAAATGTTCTCAAAACTGAAGAGAAACAAGAGTAGCTTCATTTTGTCTCCAGAAATTTATGTATTTTTACTGATGTGCTCAAAGTGACATGGATGGATTGGGATGTTGCTCAGAAGTAAAGTGATTGCTTAGTATGCATGAAGCCCTGGGTTTGATCCAAGCACCTGAGGGGGCAAAAATTGACAGTATATGTTACAAAGATCTGGGCTAGAGTTAAGAGTGGTGGTGTGCAACTACAATCCCAGCTATTGGGGAGGTTGAGGCAGGGGATTGAAAGTTTGAGGCCAGATTCAGCAACTCAGCAAGACACTGTCTCAAAAAATAAAAGGCAACAAAGGGTTATTAGGATGTATCTCAGTGGTAGAGTATTTGCTTGCCTAGTATGAACAGCGCTCTGGGTTCAATCCCCAGAATAGCAAAAAAAATAAATAAATAAATAAATAAAGATCTGAGATAGGAAAAAATAAGTGATACCCTTTGGGCAGATCTTTCTCATCTCCTGTGAGAGGTCATGAATAACTAGTGTCTTGCCGGGCGCGGTGGGGCAAGCCTGTAATCCCAGCACTTAGGGAGGCTAAGACAGGAGAATCACAAGTTCAAAGCCAGCCTCAGCAGTGGCAAGGTGCTAAGCAACTCAATGAAACCCTGTCTCTACATAAAACACAAAATAGGGCTGGGGATGGGGCTCATTGTTCGAGTGCCCCTGAATTCAATCTCTAGTACCAAACAAACAAACAAATAAATAACAACTAGTGTCTGATTTTTATATGTACAACTACATGTAGAAAATAAAATCTTATTCCTTCTTTCCCCGTTTAATTCTGTATAAACTGAACAGGGTACAGGAGATTTCCAGAATTGGTTTTACACCACAGCATAAAGACTGACAACCAGAATTTTTTATTAGTTTTTTTTTTTTAATCACTTAAGGATGGATCAAATACTATATGGGAACACTGGGCTGTCATGTTAGTAAGATATTTATATGATACTTTTGGCAGAATCACTGACATTCACCTGATTTTTCCTAAATATTTAATTCTCATTATTCCTGCTTTGCAAGATGTATTCCTAAATGCTCCTAGCTTGCTGCTCCGTTTCCTAAAGTCTCTGCTGTAAGTCATCTTTGCAGAGAAATTTAACCAGGGAAATGCATTTGATGTAAAGTCACTTGATTTTACACAGCGCTGGGTATCTTCCACCTCACACTGCCTATCTGTAAGCCTCATGAAAGCAGGGGAGTTTGCTACTCATGCCTTTAACTCCACTTACAAGAATACAACATTTATCTCCTTGCCTTTAATTAAATTTCCAAAAGGAAAAAACCTTTCTAAATTTCTAAAACTAAGAAGAAATTGTAATTATTTCCTAGTTTTCAAAATATATACAATTTAAATGAAATTTCACACTAATTAGAAGGAAAAGTATTAGTTAACAAACAACCGCATTTCAGTTATGGGTTCTAGGATAATGATTTTAACATTTAAACAAAGGCAAATGGGATTTGAAATTAACATCTGAGATCTGAAAGAGTCTTTAGGAAGGAGGAGGTGTCCTCACCTCAGCAAGTTCAGTCAACATTCAAGGAAACAAAGGAAGACCAGTAGGCAACCTCCCCCTAAATCATCATAAATTCCAAGAAATGCCAGGCAATGGAAAGCCTGGTGAAAAACATTCAATTTTTAAGTATAAATAAATAATATATAAAAATATGACCTCAAATCAACAAGCTGAGAATATATGAAGTATGATTTTCAAAGTGTTCACCAAACTAAAAGGATGTATAATCCTTTGAGGTTTTCCTAAAATTTTTATTATTATTTACTTCCAAAGCATAAGCTTCACAGATTGTTGGAATAAATTATTTTATACATTACCAATATCTTTAATATTGTCACCAAAACAAAATTATTGAAAAAAAAGCCTGCTTAAAATTATTTTAGCTAGTACACTTGCTGACTACACTAGAGAAAAATAGAATTTACCATTGTTAGAGAACATATTGTATAGTCTCTCAATCTTATCTGTGAATCAAGTATCTTTGTCAGTTACCTTCTAAATACATTGTGGTTTTTACCATTAAGACAATCTTTCTACAATCATTTACTACCAACCTAAAAACCACAGCAGCCTCAAATCAAGACTGAGTATACTTAACAAAAAAAAAAAAAAAAAAAAGGAAAGTTCTAAGTTACATACCCTTGTAGGCTAACCAATGAATTCTAACTTCCTATATTTTCAAACAAAGATAAATGAGTATTTCCCTATTGCTCTAAAACACAACTTTGAGCAAAATCTTTGTTATTCAATAGAAAATCAAGTTATTTTATGATAATCTATTAGTGACTTTCAGAAGATAGTCAACCTCCAAAAAAAGTTTAGCACATAAGACAAAAAATGCATTGATTACCTTCTCAGTGCCTCTTTTCTTTTCCCGAGGCTGATTAAGTTTGGCCTGTCTATCGACCAGTATCTTTTGCCAATACCTCTGTTCATGATCGCCTTAAAAACAAAACAATAACCGAGTACTGAAATAAGGACATATATAAAAAAACATATTCAAATCTCAACAGAACTAAAGCAGTTGGGGAAAAAAATACAAGTTCCACTAGAAAAATTAAGAAAATATAAAAGAATTACTCATAATAATTATTGTTAAAAATTCTATTAAGTTTTACCAGAAAGGACCTCGAGTTTCCAGCAGTGCTTTTTTTTAATTTCAGTATATGCATTCATTACTGCTTGAGCATCCTCAGGAGTTTTAAATCTGACATGGCATTCTGTATCTCCTTCTAGCAAATCAACGTAAACAACTTCAGAGATCGCAGCCAAAGTGTCCTGTATTGGAATTTAAAATCAGTAATTTAAGATGTTTCATAATAATTCTGAAAGGATTCCAATGGTTATCAAATGTATTATATGAAAATGCTATTACACAGACGAAGTATCCTATGTCAAACATTTCTTCTAAAACAGACATTATCAAAAATATATTACTTTTATCACCTTATATTCAGCGATATATATTTGTAAAGTGGAATGTATAAATGGTGCCCCTCACTCAACAGTTTGGGAGCAGTTATAAGAAGGAATGTGAAATAAGACTAAAAGAAAAATAGTATTTGGAGGAAGTTTATTTTTACTCACCTGTACACCATTATTCACGACTTAAAATACATGCAACAATTGTTCAAATTTTTATAACAGTCATGAAAAAAGTTTTATTGAACAAAAATTCTGGAGTTCTTGAGTAGTTGTACTGGAACCTAGCTCTCAGTTTTTGAAAAAAATACCTAAATAATCTCTTCTAAACAGGTTGTGGTCACCAGCCAGGGAATAATGCCTGCTGTGAGGGCAAATTAAGGAGATTCCTGCATTCTTAAACAAGTTTTTTTCACAGTAGGCAGTAGAGGGTATATAAATGCATTTATGCAGGAATGTTACACTAATTCTTAATTCATCAACTTCTTTACATAAAACTAAGGAAATAAATGAAGATCTGCAACTGGAAAACAAGTCTTATTTATATTGCTTCCCTTTTAGTTTTGAGCCAAATTTTCAAGACACAAATAACTCAAGATTAGTGTTAAATGGTGAATTTCTAGATACTTAAATTATGGCAAGAACTGAGATTATCTGAAAATTATTTCTTAGGCTGATTTAAATTTTTTCTTGTAGAACAAGAAAAAATTTATTAATAAGTATACTAAAGAATAGGTAGTCAAAATCCATGAAGCCAAGGACTGGGTCTTCACTCATCTCAACACTTACAGAGTATTATCTATCACAAAACAAGCCCCTTAATAAATATTTGTAGTATTAATTAAAAAAAGATAACTAGACAAATATACATGCCAATTCCTTCCATTTCTTTATCTAGTGACTGGTACTAAATTTAGACATAAAGCAAGAAAAACAATCATTATTCAGTTGATGTAATTTGAGTATATTCACTTTATACTTGGTTTTTTAGACAAGTTAAATTAGTACAGTTCAAAAGATATTTACTAAATATCCATTATAATGTCAGGCTAATGTCCTGATTTAAAACCCTTATTATGACAAATTAGCCTGGTAATCACATGGGCAAGTCACAGACTGCAGTAACCACCATCATAGCTCAGTTTTTGCTCCAGTAAAATGTAAGTAACTCCTACCTTAATTAATGTAGTTGTCTTATTATAATTTTGATTTCAAATGAAGAATTTGCAATTGTTATAATTACCATTTTGATAATAAAAGCTCCTTAATTAAAAAATTATTTTTGGTGCTGAGGATTGAACCCAAACCCTTGTACATGCTAAGTATTCACTTATATATTCCCCCACTTTTTTTTGCCTGTCACTCTAAATTCTATATTGCTACTACAGTCTAAATGTAAGGTGGTAATATAGCCTTTGGGATTGGTCAAATCTCTCATCAACATTGGAAAGAGAAACTAAATCGGTATCGGTGCGGGCTACAGGACTTTAAGGATAAAATTTTAGATAAGGAGTGTTTATATATCCTTCTGTGCCTTTTCAAGTTAAAAAACCTGACTGGCAAGGGTATATGGAAAACCCAAACAAAATACCTTATGGTACTGAATGTCATTATGATAGAATTTCAAAAATATTTGGTGCACCACAGAACACTGTATACAGTTTAAAAATAAAGCTTCTCATTGAAATGAGTGATAGGGTAAAGGTAAATACGGCACTCTTACATGAAGGAATAGGCTTTCATTAATAAGAAGTATTCCTATCTTTGTTGGTATAAAAAGTTGTATGAAGGAAAAACAGATTATATACCAGTATGCATAGCAACTGATAGTGTAAATTATATACAATGATGGGATTGATTTGCACAATTCCATTTTGTAGCTCTTCAAAAACAGTTACATTTTTCTGTAATTGTTTAAAAATAAATTAACACAAATTAAATATACCTTTACTGAGAATTTCTTAAAAAATTGAAAGACTATTTCTGCCAAAACTCCTGTATTTCTTTGAGGAAAAAAAGTTCAATTTCCAGAATGATTCATCAAGGAAAAAAACAAACTAAATCTGTGAAAAGCGAAAAATATGCATAGTATTTTTTCTATTCTATAATATCCGTTTTGGATTTTTAAAGGTAACCAAATAATTCAAGTATCTATTTAAAGCTAAGAGTGCCAATAATACAAACTCAGAAATTCTTTAGCGTCCTTCAAAACTAGACAATCAGATGACTATAATTCTAAGAAAAGTTTAGACAACCTCTAATGTTGATTAACTCTCCAAAAACAAATATGATGGTGTAATGAAGTATTTGAAGTATTTGTCTAAATCACATTTTCACAGAAAACAAAACAAAAAACAATGGGGAAGCACTTTAATATATTTCCTTCTTTCAATTATACAGCAGTCAACCATTAGTGACACAAATTGTAATTTTCTTGTACAAGAAAATTCAGTGAGGAAGTTTGGTCTTTAGGTTTTGCTTAAGTTTTACATAAGAGTTAGCACAGAACAAAATTGTTCAGATAAAGTAATTTGATTTGTTTTGTCTTCCATATTAAAAACATTTTCACACAGGGAAGTTAATAAAAAGAGAAAGGACTAATAGTCTAAGGGCTTAAAAGTTATTACCCGAACTTGTTTCCTGCCAGGCAGAGCTTCTGTGCTAATGATCTTCACAATCACCCCACTCACAAACTGTGGTCCTGGAGCATTAACCTTCTCCTGAGGGTGATTCTCTTGACTGTGGGCTGATGATTTGAAAAGGAAAACACTCTCACACTTAACAATTTAACAATTAGGACCACTCTTAGAACAAGATTTCTTAGGCTGATTTAAATAATCAATTTAAAATTTACTTATTTTAAAAACAATAATTAAGGAGGCTATAGTGTCATACTGTTTATTTCAGATTACCATGAAATAAAATGTATAAAATGACATTGCTCATAATGCAAAGGGTTACTGTTAAAAGAGCATTTGTAAAAACTTTAAACATGTCCCCTTTCCCCTGAATGGAGGAAATTATACTTAATAAAAAAATAAACAGACATAGGCATTACATAAGAATATTTAAAATATATATTTAAATGTGAAAATTAATGGCATTCCACTACCTTAGCTACATTCCCAGATATTCAAATATTTGGTTTTTTTTTTTTTTGGATTACCACAGTTTGTTTTTGCATTCCCTTTAAGGACATCTGGGTAATTATGAATAAAGTTGCTGTTACATCCATGTGCAGGTTTTGGGTGAACATAAATTTTCATCTCCTTTGGGTAAACACCAAGGGGCATAATTACTAGATTGTGTCAAAATATTTATTAAAATAAACTGCAAAATGAATACACGATAATCCACAGAAATAGTGATTTTTACCTTTTTCATTTCTCATTCCAGAATTATTAGGAATTCCTCTATCCGTCTGCATCTCTGATTCTGATTTTATTTGGGATATAGTTTTTTTTAAAGAAGCCATGCTGGCTTTCTGTAGAGCCAAATACTCTTTTTTTAAATCCATCCATTCGCTCCTGTAAGGTAAAAAGTGAAATAGGAAAAGTGACAACAGGTGACTAAATAAAAAATAAATATGTAAGTTAGTTAATCTAAATATGTACATTTACAATGACTCCTGAATACACTCCTCCCAACTTTTCTTTGTCTAAATGCACTAGTGCCAAATTATTTCTTAGTTCCTAAATCCATCTAGCAAACAAGCAAAGTGAGTTCTTTTTGGCCCAGCATTCAGATGAGATGTTTTAAGTTGTTTCCAAATTAGATTACTATTTTGAACATTTTACGAATGTCAAATTTTAGAGTTAATTCCTTAATTAGTAACATTTATTAGATCAGTTATTTTAGAGGAAAAGTGAGGTATTAAAATTTAAAGGTTGTTAAACTTCTTCCAGTTTGGGAGATAACATTCTTTTAGCACTTACTTGAATCAAGAGGAATTTCTGAGAAGAAAAAAACACCCCAAGGAAGCAATTTATTTACATACATTTAACATGTAGATGTTTCTTCAAATAGCTAGAGCTCCTCCAGATAAAAACACAATGCATCTCCTGGCTCTGTGGGAGCACTCATTGTTACCCTAATCTGTGCCATCAAACAAGCAGATAGCATTTTTTTTTTTTCAAGAGGAGGATATCTTGTGGTAATGGTTTTAGCTGCTAACATTGACATCTGTATACTTCAAAAAAAAAAAAAAAAAGAGTCTCCAGACCCTCCCAGGATCATACTTTCCCTGAGAGCTGACACATTAAAATAACAAAAGGCTCTTGTAATGATTCTCTGAGATAAAAAAGCAAAAGGAATTCAGGAGGTAAGAATAGTATAAATACAAGAGGCAAAGTCCTTGCCTTGACTACTCCTGAAGATGAGGACAGAACCCTCCGGAAATCGGTTCCAGAAGGTAAGAAGGTAAAGGAAAAAATGTCTCTTAACAAATGTTTTTTTTTTCCAGGGTTTTGAGAAAATTTCTCTTAACAATTTTTTCCTTTAGCTTTTAAAGTTTCGGGTACAAAGAAGTCTTGTATGAGTGGACTCCCTTCAACTTTAACATGGAGGTGCTTTCTGTGCTTTTTTAAAAAAGAGTAAGTGCTTCCATGTTTTAGTAGAAGTGAATTCAACCTACTGCACCAGAATGGAAATTTTTAGCCGAAAGTTTTACAGGGGTCCCCTTTGCTTTAACATGGGGGTACCTGCTGTGTGAAACAAAGTAAGTGCTTCCATGTTTCAGTGGAGGTGTCTCCAGAATGGCAAGGCTTCTAATATTCTGTATTTTAGAAGGCTGCTATTGATGTTAACTTTTGTTACAGGTTAGTATTATAAGACAGGGCTCCCCACCACTTAAACGTGGATGTACTTGCTTTGGAACTATAAAGTAAGTGCTTCCATGTTTTGGTGATGGTAAGTCTTCCTTTTACATTTATTTCAGCAAGCTCTTAAAATTGAGTACTTAAACTGCCACTTTTATCATATTTAAAGTATATTTAAATCTGTTCAGGGGTCACCTTTACTTTAACATGGAGGCACTTGCTGTGACATGATAAAGAAAGTGCTTCCATGTTTGAGTGTGGTGGCTCCTACATCATCTGCACATATTACAAGCACTTTGAATCGAGTTTGGGACTACAGGCCATCACTGTTGCTAACATGCAACTCTGTTGAATATAAATTGGAATTGCACTTTAGCAATGGTGATGGAGTGTTGGTTGGTCCGTTGCCACTGTAGAAGATTACCATCATTTACTTACTTGGATAGTACTCTGAGTGGTATAACTTCTTCTCCCATTTTATGTCTCTCTTTATGTTTTTTCTTATGCTTTCTCTTTGTTTTTAATAGGGAACTATCTTTTATATCTCCACCATCCTTTTCCTCTTCCGTAGAGAATTCTAAGTCTAAAGAAACATAGGCAAATGTAAACTGTAATGTTTGAAACATGTCTCAATCTATCTAAATATAAACAAGGATTTCAACCATATCTAATCGTAACCGTGATACCTCTGTTTTCTTTTGAAACTTCGGAAGCTTCTTTTTTAATATCTTTTTGAGCCATTTTCTTTACTTTAGATCTGGGAGCTAAGCACTCTGCATCTTCAGAACTGCTTCTTTTTCTTTTCCCTGTTTTGCCTTCAGGTAAGCTGGACACTTCTCTTTCCCTTTTTTTCTTTTTCTTTGTGGGCTGCTTTTGAGGTTCAGGTGTTTCAGCTTCAGAGCCCTCGGATGTTGTCCTTGACCTTTTAATTTTAGAGATGCTCTCATTGCTTGTTTCCATATTTAACTCTTTTGCTTGCACATTGTCTTCCTTCTTCATTCGGCCTTTCTTCTTCTTTTTCTTTTTCTTTTCTTCTGTAAGAATTGTTTATTTTAATGTAAAAGCAAAGTAATTTTTAATTTTGATTTTTGACACCTATTCTAATATTAGATACTCACCAGCTACTCTTAAACCTGGAATAGGCTTATTTTTCACTGTCTTGGGAAATATTCCTGGTTTCCTTGGTGCTTCTTCGGGTGGGTTGTTAAGAAACTAAAATTTTTAAAAATTTTAATAAAATTATCGTAACATTTTTTGCTTTTCTTTTTCCCCCTTAGGATTTGGACCTACCTCAATAGCTTTTGCTGCTTGCTCTTTTGTTTCAAATTCCACAAAGGCAAATCCCTTTGGATCTCCAGTAGATTTATAATGTGGTATACTTATATAAACCACATTGCCACATTTCCCAAATACTCTTTCAATCCAGCTGTGATTAACATTTTTGGGAAGCAACTCCTGTGATAATAAAGTCAGCATAAGTAATGCAAAGCCTAAAGTTTAACATTCTTTGCCTTGTTCATGTTAATAAATTTTAACCCTGACATTAAAAGGTCTTCTGTGTACTTACCACGTATACTGTGCGCTCATCCTCATCCTTTGGTCTTTCACCCAGAGGCTTTTTTCTCCTTATTCTGGTGCCTTCCAAGTCCAGCTTCAAAGTGGTACATTTACGTTAATAAAGCAAAATAGCTATGGGAACTCAAATTTTAATACATTTTTAAAAATTTTTACCTCTACAACAGCTGAACTTTTCAGTGCTCTGGCAATTAACTTCCCATCTGTGGTCAACTTTTTCATTTTATTAAAAGACACCAGAAGTGATATATCAACATCTAAATTACAGATGGAAGAAGTGGAAATAACTTTCTAAGATAAAAAGCATTTTCAATAAAGTAAAAGTCCACCTTTAAACCAAATAGTGAGTACACTTTTACTAATTAGAATACTTTTTACAATTTAGTTTATACAATTTGTGAAGTATATACTTTTTATCAAGTGATTTCAGATTTGAACTAGATAGGTGTATAAGTTTGACCCCACACTCTATGGACATTAGGGAATGATGGGATGTGTAGCTTCGTGAGGCCACCTTCAGTATTGGGGTTGGGGGCTCTTAAAATTTCAGGGTGGCCTAAATTTGTAGGATTACAAATTACAAAAAATCCTGAGTGATCATAAACATGGGAATTAACTAGATAGGTTATATCTGAACCAGACTTACATCCATCTCTAGATTTTTCTATTTGCTCTCGAAGAAATCTATCCTTGTGAAGGTTTGCATCTCCAAACCAGAAGTCCACTTGCTTAGCAATATCTGCAAGCACCTGTTTAACCCGAGACCGTTTCTTTTTCTCTACATCTTTTTTTTTCTCAGTGCTTTCATCCATTATCTTTTGATTTCCACTGTCAGTTTCCATTCCTGAGTTAGACAAAAACAAGTATGTCACTCTAAGTATAGTTAAAATAGAAAAATATGTAGAATAACCTTTTGTTTGAGAATGGACTTCACATTTGGCAGCCAGGAACAAACTTTGTGGGTTTGTGTGTTCTTTTTAATTAGCTTTTCTCTGTCCATTTTCACTGGTCTTAAGTTTACTTTAAACATAATTTACCTCCTGTGTCAGAGATTATCACAGCCAAAGCCTTTTTTGTGCCTTTTAAACTGCACAACCAGATTATAGTAGCATAGTATAAAATTTACTTCATCAAGACACACTTTTAAATCAGTAAATGCAAGTGCAAGATTTAGACTTAAGACACTCCATCTCAATAACTTCAAAAGTTTAATTCACTTTTAAAACCAAAAACAATTTCCAGCTGGGCGCGGTGGCACACGCCTGTAATCCCAGCACTTTGGGAGGCTGAGACAGGAGAATGGGGAGTTCAAAGCCAGCCTCAGCAATGGCGAGGCACTAAGCAATTCAGTGAGACCTTGTCTCTAAATAAAACAAAATCGGGCTGGGGATGTGGCTCAGTGGTGGAGTACCCCTGAGTTCAATCACCGGTACCAAAAAGAAACCCAAAAAAAACCCAAAAATCCCAAAACAAAAGCAATTTCCAATGGACCAAATATAAATTTGATTATTGACTTTGACCATGTTAATTTCTGCTTTCTAAAAGCAGAATTCAACTGCCAAGCTGCAGAATTGGCCTTCCCTGTGTTTGTTTCTTGGGAGGCAATTGCCTCAAGTTACTTTACATGTTTCTTTTCCTTTGCTTTCCTAGGTTTCATGTTGTTGGTGTTCTGAGGATTGAAACCAGGAGTTCTTTTACATTGAGCCACATCCCCAGCCCTTTTTATTTAGAGACAGTGTTTTGTTAAGTTGTTAAACTGCTGAGGCTGGCTTTGAACTTGTGATCCTCCTAATTTAGCCCCAGTTGCTAGGATTACAGGTGTGCCCCACTGTGCCTGGCTCCAATCCGGGTTCTTGCTGTTCTAAAAGTCACCCAGTAAACTGTCAGCTGAGGATCCACTGAACTTGCTGTATTCTCTGAAATGTATATCCTGAAATAACATAGCAAGCTTGCTCTCTTAATTCCTTGTCTTTATTCAAATGTCACCTCTGTAAGGTCTCCTCTGACAATCATTTAAAAATGCAATTTTCTGGACAGATATTTGATCTTTCCTCTGCCTTACTTTTCTCTCTAGTTCTTATCACCTTCTAACATCCACTATATAATTTTATTCTTTATCCTACCTTTTTCTTATATTACTAGGGATTGCACCCTGGGGACACTCTACCACCAAGGTATATCCCAAGCCCTTCTAAAGACAGGGTCTTACAAAATTGCTCAGGCTGCCCTGAACTTGCAGTTTTACTGCCTAAGTGTCCTCTACTGAGTCACTGGGATTATAGGCATGCATCACCGTGCCCCGCTTTTTATTTTTTTATATATATATATTTTGTACCAGAGATTGAACTCGGGGTTACTCGACCACTAAGCTACATCCCCAGCTCCATTTTGTGTTTTTATTTAGAGACAGGGTCTCACTGAGTTGCTTAGTACCTTGCCGTTGCTGAGGCTGGCTTTGAACTTGCGATTCTGCTGTCTTAGCCTCCCAAAGTGCTGGGATTACAGGCGTGCGCCACCATGCCCAGCTCTGCATTTCATTTTTTTTAGCCTTTCTAGAATGTAAGATTAATGAAATCAGAGATTTCTGTCTTTTTGTCCAGATTTTTTGGGGCTGATGATGGAACCCAGGGCCTTGTTTGTGCTAGGCAAGTGTTCACTGAGCTAAACCCCCAGCTATGACTGTTTTGTTTACTGAGCCATCCTCATCCTGGTTACTTAAAGATTTGTTCTATATAAAATTTATTGAATGGACTGAATCACCAGAGGTACACACACACAAAATGAGTGCATGTGCAAAAGATTAACAATTAAGCCTGGGGTAATGCAGACCTACCTGAGAATAACTTGTCTCTTTATAAGATGTTCTTGGAAAATAGCAGAGTTAAAACAAATGGGAGCTGGGTGCAGTGGCACATGCCTGTAATCCTAGCACTTTGGGAGGCTGAGACAGAATCACAAGTTCAAAGACAGCCTCAGCAATGGCAAGGCTCTAAGCAACTCAGTGAGACATTGTCTCTAAATAAAACACAAAATAGGGCTGGAGATGTGGCTCAGTGGTTGAGTACACCTGAGCTCAATGCCCAGTACCAATAGATAGATAGATAGATAGATAGATAGATAGATAGATAGGGAAAGTTGTGAATGTCTGCTCTGTTATATCTGGGTTGGAGAAACTATCAGTATGCAGGCTTTGGGCCTAGGTGACCAGAATGCCATAACAGATTGTTCAGCAGCACTGGCAAAATGGGCTAAAGCTTTTACCTGTGAAGGCGGCCTAAGAATACCTTAACTCTTATCTAAGGAAGCCATGCATACCTGTTGGGAAGGGGCAAAAAACGCAGTTTTGGGTAATTGCTGTATTTGGGTAAATGCGAGGTCTGAGCCTCCACATGAGATGAAGTTTTTGTAACTACTGTATCTTTTGCTATGTATCCTTCTTTAAAGCTAAGTAAATACAGTATTAAAGCCGATTTGTGTTTCCAGAGTCTGACTGCCTGCTAAAATCAGTAAGAGCTAGAGTGATGCTGCCCACACTAACAGAAATAGATAATGTGTTTCAAGGTAATATTCAGTAATGGGATACAAAGTTCTTTTGATGCATTTCACTTCAAATCTCCAACTAAACACAGATTCTTACCATAGGGAAGAGAAGAGAATTTTGGAATTTTCAGAGTAGGCTTCAGCTGATCAGCCAAGTATCAATTTTAAAATGATACAAGTAATGAGACATTTAGTTGATGCTAGCTTAAGATATAAAATGCAACTATACATAAGAATTAATAATTAGAAATAATATAAGGTGTCATTTAGTACTGCATAACCACATGCCTCATCTCATACTCTCACTTCAATCCGTTTTCAGGCTTTCCTTCCTATCATCCTGGTGAAACTGTAAAGTCTTCAGTGAGTTCCCTGTCTATTTGATCTCTCAGCATCATTTGGAGCTAGTAACTCCATTTTTGGAAAATACTTTATTCATATGGCTTCCAAGAAAGTTTTCTTTTACTGGATCCTCCTATTGTGCTCTATCTTTATTTACATGCTGCCTATGACTTTATTTATTTTAGTTGTAGAGGAACACAATATCTTTATTTATTTATTTTTCTGTGGTGCTGAGGATCAAACCCAGTACATCATACATGCGAAGCAAGTGCTGTACCACTGAGCCACAAGCCCAGCCCCCCCCCCCCGCTTTTTTGTACTGGGGATTGATCTCTGGGGTACTTGATCACTGAGCCACATTCGTAGCACTGTTTTGAGTTTTATGTAGAGACAGGATCTCACTGAGTTGCTTAGTGCCTCACCATTGCTGAGGCTGGCTTTGAACCTGTGATTCTCCTGTCTCAGCCTCCCAGTTTTTTTGTTTTGTACCAGGGATTAAACTCAGGGGTAGTAGACCTCTGAGCCACATCCCCAGCCCAATTTTTGTGTTTTATGTAGAGAAAGGGTCTCACTAAGTTGGTTAGCACCTCATCATTTCTGAGGCTGGCTTTGAACTCACGATTCCCATTTCAGCCTCCCAAAGTGCTGGGATTACAGGTGTACACCACCTCGCCTGGTCCCTGGGCTCCCTTCTTATCTATATTAATTTTTTTTTTTTTTT
>CM053408.1:37218601-37247001 GCA_028644305.1 Xerus rutilus
TTTAATATGAGAAAAAAAGAAATCTCAAATTTTACACAAACTCTTTCTTGTCCTGGTTTTCCCCATCTTAGAAACACCAACCACAAAACTGTTGATGGCAAAAACATGACAGTGATCCTTAATTCTGCTTTTCCCCATACTCCACAGTCAATTCAGCACTTCCCTTAGCTCTACTTTTAAAACATATCTGAAAGTGAATTCTTCTTATCTCCTCCTTCATAACAACCTTGTCCAAGGTATTATCATATCTTGTCAATTGCGAGATCTTCCTTACTGGTTTTTCTGCTTTTACTCTTATTTCCTTATAACTAATTTTCCAGATAGAATAGTAATTTAAGAATGCAAATCAGATCAGGCAATTCTCTGTACAAACTTCTCCAAAGATTTCCTTGTCACATTCAAAGTTCAAAAGTTCTTATTGTTTACAAGACCCTATGTGATCCTGCCTGAGGGTCTCTAACTTATCTTCCACAATTCCTTTCAGCAGGATCACAGACTATAACACCATCTCTGGTGTCTTAAACATACTATGGCCATTTCTACTTCAAGAGTTTTCCTCTATCTGCTCTCTATCTTCCTTTTACATCTGTATGGGTTACTTCCTTTTTCACTCATCTGATATCTATGGATGTCGCTATCTCACAGAGACTTTTTATCCAATCTAAAAACTCCTTGTCACAGCACAATTCACAATAGTCAAACCATATATGGAACCAGCCTCATTAAAGGACATTCTTCAAAGAATGAACGGACAAAGAAAATGTGGTATATATACACAATGGAGTTTTATTCAGCCATAAAGAAAAATGAAATCATGTTATTTGCAGGACAATGGATTGGACTAGAGACCATTACCTTAAGTGAAATAAGTCAAACTCAGAAGGTTAAGCATGGTATGTTTTTTCTGATATGTGAAAGGTAGATTAAAAAAGGAAAAGAAAGGGGGAGGGGAGGCGTGAGCATCTCATAAAAATCAAAGGGAGATCAGTAGAGGAAAGGGACCAAGAAGAGGAAGGGAGGAAGAGAGGGGGACACCCTGGGGAGAATACTGGCCAAATTATATTGTTATACTATGTAATGTGTGCATTTACAAATATGTAACAAATCTCATCATTATGTACAAGTATAATGCACCAATAAAAAATGTGGAAGAAAAAACAAACTCCCCATCAACCTGAACCCTACATACCCACCAGTCACTATTTTCTAAATATTCTCTTATCCTACCTGGAATTATAATTTTATGGTCTATCTACCTCACTAGAATGTAGACATTGTAAGGGCAGAGACTTCACCTGGATCACTACCTAAGTATTTGTTGAATAAATAAATATATTTAAAAGTACCTGTAAAGTGAAGTATTTAAAATTCTTTTGTAAGGTGCTAGGATATAAATACAATACAAAAGGCTATGATTATCACTGTGGGAGACTCCACTGCTAACTGTACACTGCTCTCCTTTTCCTTTCCTGATAAAAGTCTACCATCTAAGGAATAGTGAGCAAAACTGCAAACACACAGAAAGTCACAAATTCTCCTAGAAACCATCTTTCTTGTATCACAGCCCAGAGACCATTATGCACTCTTAAAATGATTCAGATGATGAAATATACCTTTGATTTAGAGGAAGATATAGATTAAATGGAAAGCAAAGTAAGATACAGAATAATTTGGCTTCACTATACAATGACTGCAGAAAATCAGTAAGTTACATGGCAATACTTTTGTTACAGTCTTGATACTCAAAGTTTGTACTTTCTCAAGGTTCTATAACAGGTATGTGTCTTATTATCTATCCCATACTTTCCAAATCAAATTCGTTACCTTTCCTACCCAGGTGTATTCTACTATCTTTGTATTATTTAAGGATGTCATGTTCCACCAAGTTAACCAAGCAAGCCACTTACTAGTTACATGGATTTTGAGCAAGTTACCTCATCTTTCTGTAGTCCATAAAACGTGGATTAAAAAAAAAATCATACCTAAACAAGGTTGTAAGAATTAGTCAAAATTTCATAAATAAAGCACTTCAAATTGCTACTATAAACCAAGCTCAGTGGCACATGCCTGTAATCCCAGCACTTTGGGAGGCTGAGACAGAAGAATCGCAAGTTCAAAGCCAGCCTCAGCAATGGCGAGGCGCTAAGCAACTCAGTGAGACCCTGTCTCTACATAAAACACAAAACAGGGCTGGGGTTGTGGCTCCGTGGTCGAGTACCCCTGCTCCCCCCCCCCAAAAAAAACTACTGCTATAGAAAACACACTCAATATTATATAACCACATTATTTACCAGACTATCACTTTCAATTTGATCTTTGAAAGAGCTTTTATTTCCAGTTTTTCCCATAACTACTGTCACTAGAATATGGCAACAGTTTATAAACAGCTGGAAATCATCCATTCTTCATAGAAAACTGTGTGTAGCTTGTCTAAAACACAGATAGGTTCTGTGATGCTTATGCAAAACTTATTAACTTCAGAAATTCCTTAGCACTTTTCAGTAATATAATGTGAATTTAAAAAAATATTAAGTAAACCAGTAATGTCTGTCTGGCTTTTTAAAATTTATTTATTTATTTTTATTTTTTTGGTACTGGAGATTGGACTCAGGGGCATTCAACCACTGAGCCACATCCCAGCCCTATTTTGTGTTTTATGTAGAGACAGGGTCTCACTGAGCTGCTTAGTGCCTCACCGTTGCTGAGGCTGGCTTTGAACTTGCGATTCTCCTGTCTCAGCCTCCCTAAGTGCTGGGATTACAGGCTTGCACCACCACGCCCGGGCTTCTAACTGGCTTTTAAACATGAGCTTTGAACAAAGATTATAAATTATTGTGTAACAATGCCAGTTACTTTAAATACTTTGTTCTAAATTCTCACAATCCTACTAGGTAGCTTCTTCCACCCTCTTTTAACAGAGGTTCAAAGGTTAAGGAACTTGGCTTCTCTAGCAATGTTAATGAGTCCTGGTATATTTGATTCTCACATTGCCTACTTTTTAGTAAAACCTGAAATTTGCTATCATACACACTATTTTCTGACTTATGAATTGTTAACCTGAAGTCTATGAAAGTTCAGGTGGGTTTCAAGAATTCTTGTGAAATCCATGAAATTGCTAAAAGATAAATTTTTAAAAAAAGCTAAATCATGATGCTTGTACAATCATAAGATGAACACCTGATAAAGATTTTATTTAGTTAATGAGGGAAACTTATGTGCTATAGACCAAGAAAATTAATGACGGAAATTTACATGCTAAAAATCAACTAAATGAAGAATTTAAAAAGCAATTAGGAATGTGATTAAGAGAATTACAGAATGGGAGAAAATCTTTGCTAGCTACTCTTCTGACTGGGGATTAACGTTCAGAATATATGAAGAACTCAAAAAACTAAGCAACTCTCCCTTCCCCCCAAAAAACAATTAACAAGAGAGCAAATGAACTAAACAAACACTTCTCAAAATAAGAAATATAAATGGCCCAGAAATATATGAAAAAATGTCCAACAATTTTAACAATTAGGGAAATGCAAACAAAAAACTACCCTGATATTTCATTTCACTCCAGTCACAATGGCAGCCATCAAGAATACAAACAACAATAATAATGCTGGAGAGAGGTGGTGAAAAAACACTTTGAACTGCTGGTGAGATGTAAATTAGACAAACTATGGAAACCGGTATGGAGATTCCTTAAAAGACTAGAAACGGAGCTGGGCGCAGTGGCGCAAGCCTGTAATCTCAGCACTTAGGGAGGCTGAGACAGGAGAATCGCGAGTTCAAAGCCAGCCTCAGCAATGGGGAGGCGCTAAGCAACTCAGTGAAACCCTAATCTCTACATAAAACACAAAATGGGCTGGGGATGTGGCTCAGTGGTCAAGAGCCCCTGAGTTCAATCCCCAGTACCAAAAAAAAAAAAAAAAAAAAGACTAGAAACGGAACCATAATATACACAGCTATACCATTCATGAATATTTGTCCTAAAGAATCAGAGCCAGCATATTATAGTGATACACGAACACCCATGTTTATAGCAGGACAATTCACAATAGCCAAACTATGGAACCAGCCTAGGTGTCCATCAATGGATGAATGGATAAAGAAAATGTGGTATATATAAACAATGGAGTTTTATTCAGACATAATAATGAAATTATGTCATTTACAGAAAATGGAAGGAACTTGAGAACATTATGTTAAGTGAAACCACACTCAGAATCTGTCAAGGGTCATGTTTTCTCTCCTATGTGGAAGTTCCAGTGAAAAAAGCAAGTGTGTGTGTGTATCTCATGAATATTGAGGACCAATAGAGTACAGGAAAGGAACCAGAGGGAGAAGGGGAGGAAATAGAGATACACTGGAGAACAATAAAGGTCAAATTAAATTGCTGTGTGTGTGCATGTATGAACATGTTACCAATGAATCCCCCCATCCGTTCAATTCTAACGCACTAATGAAAAATATGAGAGGAAACAGTCTTTATTGCTTAGGAATCCCCCTCCCCCCAAAAAAAACAAAACAACACAACAAAAAACCAGACACCCATACAGGTAATCAGATGCGTTAAAATGAATGTTAATATATACAAGCTGGGGAAAAACTAATTATGTCGCCTTGGATAAACCCAATTTCCATTTTTATGTTCTCTACAAGTTACACAGATGTAAAAGTAGCCCAATGACAATGAAAGGTGTAACATTTGGACAGTGAAACAGATATGCCTTTTTCTTTTTGCCATTTTTCAGCCACATTTTTTCCTTATGAAACTGTACACAAAAAGTGTTTTCAAAGACACATTTTCCTGGGAAGCTCACCCATAACTTTTTTTCTGGTTTTCAAAAAAACGCGTGTGCCAAAAAGGGTCGAGAATCACTGTTTTAGTCAAAGCTACTATTCAATGGTAACAAAAACACTTTTGTGGCCTGTCATTGCCTTGAATGAGTTTTCTAACCAAATAAGTTGTTTCATAAATCCTTATTCAATTTCCAAAGCTCAGTTTAAATGCCGTCTTACTCTTGTGACCCACTACGTCTTTCCTAAATTATCTCATTTGTTTTCCAGAAGCATCTATATCAAAGGATTCCGTACACTCTATCACTTATTACTTGTTATCTCTTTTCTTCAGCTGGACTTTCAAATCCCTGAGGACAGAGATGAGATATTTTGAAAAGAAGTCTCACATTCCAAGTCCTCATATTCGCTATCCTTTGGCAGCCAAAGACCAACTCCCATCTGCAAACTCCTTATTGCTCCTCTTGCCACCCGGACTTCCGCAGGGACGCCGCCAAATGTGGGGCGTGTCCCAATCCTCTCAACGCCAGTCACTGCGCGCCCCCACGACCCGAAAACGGGAACTACAAGGGCTGCAAGAGATTTCTGCGCGTGCGCAGTGTACCAGGACAAGAGAATTGATGGGTTTGTGGGAGGGTGCGGGGTAGGAAGGACGACAGATGATAGAATGGACTGCATGAAAAAGGACTGAGAGGAATTTAGACTTCACCCAACCTGAGCGCCCTAACCGCCACTTGTCACTTACTCGGATCAATTCCAAAAATACAGGGTCAGAAACTGCGTCCTTCAGCCCTTTCCGTCTCCCGAGCCTTAAAGTCGTGGTTATTTCGCGTCATAGGACGAGCGACACCGTTTTCCCGTACCTCCCTCTGAAAGACGGGCTGAAAGGGCGTGCGTACGTAACAGACGTCACGGGTGATGGCTACGACCGAGAGGGCGGGGCTTCAGGGAGCGCAGCCACCTGAGGAGGCGCGAAGTCAATGAAGAATTTGATTGGCGGCTTAAAAACGGCAGTTCAGGCTGAGACGGTAGTGGGCGGGCTAAGGACTGGGTCCTCATCTGGTGCGGTCCCAGGTTAGTGACGTCAAATTCGTTCGCGGGAGAAATTCGAAAGTGGATTTTGTGCAATGGGACAGGTGAAATGAAGTGTTTCTTGAGGTTTCCAGGGAATGAAGGGTGGACAGGCAGGGGAATTTAAACGGTTTGGAGCGAAGGGAAGAAAAATGTGTTCCACAGAAGCGGACCGGGAAGGATATTTGAAAATCACGATTGAGTTGGTAGCAGTCACAACTTGTTTCAACTACCTGTAATACTCTGTGCCTCATCTTCATCTCTTTGCTAGCCCCTGCTTTGCAATTCTGGTCCTTAGTATGAGGACCAGAGAGAGTTTTGCTCTTTGATTTTAGGACTGACGAAAGATCAAGTGATCAAGTTTCCGTTGTCATTTGGCGACACAGGATCTTTGTTATTGCAGTCTTGGCAAATGAAATGCATAGTTTTTTTTGTTGTTATTTGGAATGCTAATTTTCTTATTTACCGTGTGTGTGTGTTGAGGATTGAACCTAGAGGCGATCTATCCCTAGGCTACATCCCCAGCCCTTTTTATAATGAGATAGGGTCTCACTAAGTTGCCCAGACTGGCCTTGAAGTTGGGATGATCCTTCTGCCTTGGTTTCCTAAGTTGCTGTGATTGCAAGGCCTGCGCCACCGCCCCCAGCTGGATGGTTTCTTAACAGAAACCATCTGTTTTTGCTGAGTACGTGATTCTGAAACTTCAGCCTGAACTACTTAGAGGTTCACATTTAGGTTTGGAAAATCTTGCATGTTCAAAAACAAAAGAACCCAAAACATCTCATCATAATAAGAAGAATGGTTCATATGTTACTGAGAACATTGATTTGTAATTGTGCATATATAGCAGCACAATAGTGTATA
Source organism: Xerus rutilus (assembly GCA_028644305.1). Taxonomy (NCBI): domain Eukaryota; kingdom Metazoa; phylum Chordata; class Mammalia; order Rodentia; family Sciuridae; genus Xerus; species Xerus rutilus. The sequence continues at coordinate 37,225,328 of CM053408.1, forward strand.
TGTATGTGTATGAGCATATTTAATTATCACAAAGCATCTGTAGTTTCAACAGCACTTTAAAAGCTTTGCAGGTTAATCTTTCACTTACTAGAGGATGGTCAACACTTGAATTGCCTGAAAAATTTGGACAGATTAACACTTTTAGAAAATAATTTATCCTTGTACCTCACTCAAATATAATGCCATTGGCTAAAACCATTTTTCCCCCCAGTTTGGTAAGATAAGAAGGGAGCGCCTGGGAATGTAGCTAAGAGGTATGTAGCTCACTTGCCTAGCATGCTCAAGGTTCTGTGTTGTATCTTTAGCACTGCAAAAAAGAAAGAAAAAAAGAGCAAGGTGAGTTTATTGACTCATTGAATGTAAGTATAAAGACTCTTCTAAATATTTTAATATACAGTTAGCTTTTCTTTCAGGTTTAATCCCATAATCTAATTTACCTTGTCAGGGAGTTTGAATCTTCACAATTTCTTTTTTTAATCTCTTTTTAAAATTTGTTCTTTTTAGTTATACATGACAGTTTATTTTGGCATATTTATACAAACATGGAGAACATCTTATTCTAATTTAAATTGGAAATTCTGCTTGGGCTTGGTGGTGCACATCTGTAATCCCAGTGACTTTTGAGGTTGAGGCAGAAGGATCCCACATTCTAGGCCCATCTCAGTAACTTAGTGAGGCGCTAAGCAGCTTAACAAGATCTTGTCTCAAAATAAAAATTAGAAAGGGCTGGGGATGTAGTTCAGTGGTAGAGCATCCCTGCGTTCAATCTCCAGTACTGGGGCGGGGGTGGGGGGAGTAAATCCCAGAAGTATTGTCTTTAACTTAGGAAAATAATTGGGAATTTATCTTGCAGTTCCTGAATAGCATAAAAGTAATCCTAGATGAATGAATACTAGATTCCTAATTTGTAAATCATGATGATAATGCTTACTTTTTTTGGTGCACAAAGGATTTTGTGAATGCTAAGTATTAATCCTAATACCTACTGTTTGGGATGATGAGACTGATAAATTTATGTAAGGTCTAGTCCAATTCCTGCCTAAAACATTTAGGTATTTAATGAATAGTTATAAATTAGTATTTATGAGTATGAGCACCAGTGTTTACACAATTTGGTTTTGAATTCGAAATATGCCATTTATTTATAGTCTTGGTCAAGGTACTCAGTTCTTATGCTTTCAATTTCTTTCTTTTTTTGGGGTACCAGAGATTTAACTAGGGTATTCGACCACTGAGCCACATCCCCAGCCCTATTTTGTGTTTCATTTAGAGACAGGGTCTCACTGAGTTGCTTAGTGCCTCATCTTTACTGAGGCTGGCTTTGAACTGGCAATTCTCCTGTCTCAGCCTCCCAAAGTGCTGGGATTACAGGCATGCACCACCGCGCCCCGATGCACTCTAGACTTTCTGATTGAATAGGTCAAGAGTGGGAGCTGAAGGCAGATGCAGTGGGGCATGTCTGTAATCCTAGCTGCTTGTTAGGCTGAGGCAGGAGAATCACAAGTTCCAGGCCAGCCTGGGCAATTTAGTGAGACCCTGTCTCAAAATAAGAAATTGAGAATATAGCTCAGTAATAGAGCATCCCTGGTTTCAAACTCTAGTACCAAAAAAACAAAAAACAAACAAACAAAAAACCCTGAGAATGTTCATTTCTAACTAATTCCCAGGTGATGTTATTGATCCAGAGATCATACCTTTTGGAAACATGTTGGGAGAGAGAGTTATATGTCTTTGGCATCTCTGTTTCTTCAGTTTACTACTATTTCTTTATTTATTTTTGCAGCACTGGGGGTTGAACCCAGGGCCTTGTATGTTATGCTAGCACTCTACCACTTAGCTACATCCTCAGTGCTTTCATAAAATTCTATTATTATTATTATGGGCAGGGATTGAACCAGGAATGCTTTACTATTGAGCCACATCCATAGCCCTTTTATTTTTTAAAAATTTTGATACAGGGTCTCATTAAGTTACTGAGGCTGGCTTTGAACTTGCGATCTAAATAAAACACAAAATAGGGCTGGGGATGTGGCTCAGTGGTCGAGTACTCCTGAATTCAATGTCTGGTACCAAAAAAAAAAAAGTCAGCCCTTCATATCCATGGTTTTATCTCTGAAATCAACCAAGTGCACGTTGAAAATATTCAGAAAAAAATTGCATTTGTATTGAACACGTATATTTTTCTAAACAATGCAGTTTAACAGGTATTTGCATGTCATTTATATTGTTTTAAGTTTTTTAAATATGTTTTTAGTTGTGAATGGATACACATCTTTGTTTAATTAATTAATTTAATTAATTAATTATTTTATGTGGTGCTAAGGATTGAACCCAGTGCCTCACACATGCTAGGCAAGTGCTCTGCCACTGAGCTACAGCCTCAGCCCCTGTTTTAAGTATTATAGTAATCTAGAGATGACTTAAAGTATATGGGAGGATGTGTATAGGTTATATGCAAAATCTACACCATATTATATAAGAGATTTAAGCACTTGCTGATTTTGGTATCTTTGGGGCGTCCTGAAATCTAGGGCAACAGTAAAAGGGAAAATTTAAAACTCAAGGGGGCCATCTTGTGGTGACTATAGCAATTCAGAAAACTTCAAAAATGAAATTGGGCTATGAGCAACCAAATGTGGAATGGAAAATCCATTTCCTGATACATATTATGTATCAGGAATAATGTTTGTAGACTTTTATAATTAAAATATAAACTAATGTTTATGCATTTTATTTAGTTTTCTCTTTATTTGGCAAATCCTTTCTTTACAACATGGTATCAATTACTCTGTGTAATGTCCTCAGTAATAGATAATTTGATTGTATCTCTTTTTCCCCTGGTTGTTAGTTAGTCTTGGGACTCTTTAGTTCCTGTCTGTGGTCAAGAGTTTATTGGGAAGATTTATATTTGCTACTTATTCTTTTTACTAAGGTTTAATATTCTATTTTATTTTTTATTTTAGGTGGTATACATTCATAAGAAATGATTATTTTGCTGGATCTAACTAGTTTATAACTTCAGAAGGAAAAATGGAAAACCAAGAATTTATTGTAAGTCTTATAATTTTTACATTTTTTCCTTTCTTTCCTCCTCCTTCCCTTGCTTTCTTCCTTTCCTCCTTCCTGACATTTCTCAAATGTCTTGCTATAGTTGCCAGTTTTAGCAAACAAAAAACAAAGAGCAGGGCATCCAGTTATGTTTGAATTCAGATAAATAGTTGAATTCAGATAAGTTCAGATAAATAGTTTTCAGATAAATACTGCACTATTTTGATTATGCAAAGCCCTCTTTAACAAATTCTTTGGAAGCATGGGGCCAGGAAATAATTCATTTCTCTTGATGACCTGCCATGCCTCTTACATCTAGATAGTGGTTCTCACATTGTTTGGTGTTAGGACCTTTTTATACCCTAAAAAAATAATTCAGACCTCAAAGAACTTTTGTATGTAGAGCTATTGTGTGTGTTTTTGTTTTTTCAAATATTTGAAATTAAAACAAGCCAGGCATGGTGGCACATGTCTATAATTCCAGCTGTAGAAAGAGCTACTGTTTTTTCTCAGTGGTAAAGCACCCCTGGGTTTGGTGCCTGAATTAGGGGTAAAAAAAAGAGAAAAGAAGAAAGAAGTTAAAACAGAAACAAAATGCTTCTGAATTCATTAAAAGGTAATAATAATAATCTCATAACATGGTAACATAAATAACATTTTAAATAAAAAAATAGATAATTTTTTCAGAATAAGAGCAATCATAGGAAAAAACAACCCATTCAAAAGAAACCCATTCTATACCCTGTTCGAATGAGAGTATAAAGACAAGATCATCATGAAAATAGTTTTGACCTTACAGATGCTTGTAAAAAGTCTTGGAAACTCCCAGGAGCCTCTGAACTTTACTTGAAGAACTACATGAGGGTTTTGTTTTGTTTTGTTTTCCCTATTTTCTTTTGTAGTACTGGAAATTGAATGGATAGGGACCTTTATCACTGAGCTACATCCCCAGGCCCTTTTTAAGACATTTTTTATTTTGAGACAGGGTCTCATTAAGTTGCTGAAGCCGTTCTCAAACTTGGCAGTCCTCCTATCTTAGCCTTCGAAGTCACCTGGGATCACAGGCATGTACCTCTGTGCCTGGCTACATAAATCTTGAGTACTGAACAGTATTTTCCTTTCCAACTGATTACTTGAAAACTCAAAATTATTTTTGATCTATTAACTTTTTTTGTTGTTCTAATCAGTTATACATTACAGCAAAATGCTCTTTAATTCATTGTACACAAATGGAGAATAATTTTTCACTTTGCTGGTTGTAGTGGTGCTATTAACTTTTAAGTTTCTCCCTTAGATTTTATCCATTCTTTCTCCTCCTGTTTTGTATGATCTACCCAGCTAGCTAGTTTGTTTGTTTGTTTGTTTTTTTGGTACTGGAGATTGAACTCAGGGTCACTCGATCAACCACTGAGCCACATCCCCAGCCCTATTTTGTGTTTTATGTAGAGACAGGGTCTCACCGAGCTGCTTAACACAGTGCCTTGCCATTGCTGAGGCTGGCTTTGAACTCGCGATTTTCCTGTCTCAGCCTCCGTAAGTGCTGTGATTACAGGCTTGCCACCGCACGTCATTCTTTTTTTTTTAAGTTGTCATGGACTTTATTTATTTGTATGCGGTGCTGAGAATCAAACCCAGTGCCTCACACATGCTAGGCAAGCACGCTACCACTGAGCCACAACCCAGTCCCCCTCTTTGTTTTTTTAACTCAAAAAAACAAAACTCAAGACCTCATACTTGCTAAGCACATACTATACCATTGAGTTATACCCCTAGTCTCTTTCTTTCATTAATGTTGTTATTGTCATGATACCTGCGCTAATATGGAAAACAGGTCTTAAAATTTATTTTTTATGTGTAGGAAGTGTATATAGAATACTTGACATTGAATATTTAATAGAACCTGTTTCTTTACTTTTGTACTTTGGAAATAAGGTCCTGTATACTCATCAAAAGATGAAGAAATCAAAAGTGTGGCAAGATGGAATTCTGAAGATCACTCATTTAGGAAACAAAGTAAGTACAGAGCAGTAGACTATAGAGTGTAAGAGCTAGGTTCTTGCTTTTTATTGAATATTAAGAAAACTATGTAGATGATGAAATGTTAGGAGTATCCCTATACTAACAATGTGAAAATAGAAATTTTCAAATGATTTCCATATTGCACTGTGTAATTTGTGCATTATAAAAGTTCAACAAGTATTATTTAATTTGTTTGATTAAAAATTCATTAAGTGCTTACTGTGTCAGGCACAATGCTTTAAATATATCAATTTACTTAGTCTACAGAATTCTCCTAAGAATTACTATTTTTAATCTTTATTTTTCTGAGGATAAAACTGAGGCACAGAATGGTGAAATAGCTTGCCCAAGGGCCTCACAGCTTGAGAATGGAGGAGTCATATGAACTTAGGCTTTATGCTCAGAGCCCATGTCCTAACTGTCTCTATTAATATCGTTATTATTTTAAAAAATTTGTTCTAATTAGTTATACATGACAGCAGAATGCATTTTGACACATTGTACACAAATAGAGCATAGCTTCTTATTCCTCTGCCTCTATATGGGGCAGTCACACTGGTTGTGTAATCCTACATGTATATAGGGGAATAATATCTGTCTATTAATATTATTAACTTACATAAAGAATTTTATTACAGTTGAATTGATGGTACTATATAACACATTTCTTATTCATTCTTTTTAGATATACATGGCAGTGTATTTTGACATTATACATACATGGAGTATAACTTATTATATAGTATATTGACACCTCTGTGACTTGAATGAAGTCCATCCTCCTCAGTCTAGCGATTAAAAATCTTCATATTCCATCCTTATTTTATCAGTCATTGTGAGATTTTTCAATGAGGGAAGCTTTTCAGTAGAGAAGAGGTTATTCATAATTCTTTTTTAAAATAAATATTTTGTTTATTTTGGTGCCAGAGATTGAACCCAGGGGTACTTAACCACTCAGCCACGTCCCCAGCCCTTTTTTATTTTGAAACTGTTTTGCTAAGTTACTGAGGGACTTGCTAAGTTGCTGAGGCTGGCTCTGAACTTGGAATCCTCCCTTCTCAGCCTCCTGAATCACTGAGATTATAGCTAAGCATCATCGTGCCTGGCTAAAATGAATATTTATTAAGACAGCAAATTAAAAAAAAAAACTAGTTTTGCCTTAAGCTTTAAAGTTCAATTTATGTAAGCCTATTAAATTTATAAACCTATGTAAGTTTAACAGTTACTTCCAGTGGGGTCTTAGCTTAATGTTCATTCAACTTAAGTTGAAAAAGCTCAATGCTTTAAAGTAATTGTCTATTAACAATTTACCTTAAATATTTTAAATTTATAAATTTAATGTGTTTGATTTTCTCTCTCTCTCTCTTTTTGTTTTCCCCCCTTTTGGTACTGTGGATTGAACTCAGGGGTACTCGACCACTGAGCCACATCTCCAGCCCTATTTTGTGTTTTATTTAGAGACAGGGTCTCACTGAGTTGCTTAGTGCCTTGCGGTTGTTGAGGCTGGCTTTGAACTCGTGATTCTTGGCGATTCTCCTGTCTTAGCCTCCTTAAATGCTGGGATTACAGGTGTGCGTCACTGCATCTGGTTCACTATTCACTCTTTTTTTTAAAAAATATTTTTTAGTTGTCAATGGACCTTCATTTTATTCATTTATTTATATGTGGTTCTGAGAATCGAACCCAGTGCCTCACGTATACTAGGCAAGCGCTTTACCACTGAGCCACAGCCACAGCCCCACTATTCACTCTTTTAAACATTTCCTTTGATGTGCAGAAGCTTTTAAATTTGATGACATCACACTTATTGATTCTTTGTTTTATTTCTTGAGCTTTAGGAGACTTGTTCAGGAAGTCAGTACCTGTACCTATATGACAGAATATTGACCCTATGTTTTCTTCTAACGGATGCAAGGTCTCTGGTCAAATTCCCAAGTCCTTGATCTATTATGATTTAACTTTTGTGTCAAAGATAGGGAACTAATTTTATTCTTCTACATATGGCTGTCCAGTTTTCCCAGCACCATTTGTTAAAAAGGTTGTCTTTTCTCCAACATATATTTTGGCACCTTTATCAAGTATCAGGTGGCTGTGTTTGGGTTTGTCATGGTGTCTTCTATTCCACTGGTCTTCATGTCTATTTTGATGCCAGTACTGTGCTATTTTTGTTACTATAGTTCTGTTGTATAATTTGAGATCTGGTATTGTGATACTTCCTTCACTTTTCTTATTCTGAATTGCTTTGGCTATTCTATGTCTCTTATTCTTCCAAATAAATTTAAGAACTAATTTTTCTAGTTCTGTGAAGAATTTCATTGGTATTTTGATTGAATGTGAATACTGCTATTGGTATTATGGCCATTTTGAAAAAATTAATTTTGCCTATTCATGAACATGGCAGGTCTTTCCCTTTTCTGAGGTCTTCTTCCATTTCTTTCTTCAGTGTTCTATTTTCATTGTGGAGTTCTTTCACTTCCTTGGTTAGATTAATTCCCAGATTTTTTTGAAGTTTATTGTGAAGGAATGGTTTTCCTGATTTCTTTCTTAACTGAATTGCTGTTGGAGTATTGAAATGCTATTGATGTCTGAGTGTTGATTTTGTATCCTGCTTCTTTGCTAAATTTACTTATCAGCTCTAGGAGTCTGTTGAGTAATACATTTTCTCTCAGATTATCTTTGTGTGTGGAATGCTTTCAACATAACATCTTAACTGTTAACCTCCACAGGGTGAACACAGAACAGGAATGTAAGAATGGATATTTTTATAAACCTTACAGAAATTTAAAGGATTGAAAAGGAATATAATTAACAACTTATGCCATTTAGACAACTTTGATGAAATAGGAAAATTCCTAGAAAGATCCAAATTCCTGCTGGGCATGGTGGTGCATGCCTATAATTCCAGCACTTTGGGAAGCTGAGACAAGAGAAATGCGAGTTCAAAGCCAGCCTCAGCAATGATGAGGCTCTAAACAACTCAGTGAGACCCTGTCTCTACATAAAACACAAAATGGAGCTGGGGATGTGGCTCAGTGGTTGAGTACCCCTGAGTTCAATTCTCAGTACCAGAAAAAAAAAAAAGATCCAAATTACTGAAACTGACTTGAGAAAACTAGAAAAATCTGAACAGATATATAACAAGAAATTGAATTTGTAACTTAATGAAAAGTCCAGGACTAGATGACTTCAGTAGTGAGTTCTGCCAAACATTAAAATAAAAAATAATGCCAATTCTTTAAAACTCTTCCATAAAATAAGGAAAATTCATTTTATGAGGTCAGTATTACCCAGTGAACACCAGACAAAGGTGTCCAAAGAAAAACAAAAATTTTAACAGGTACTTAAATATATGGAAGGCTTCACGAATTTGCATGTCATCCTTGTGCAGGGACCATGCTAATCTTCTCTGTATTATTCCAATTTTAGTGTATGTGCTGTTGAAGTGAGCACAAAAATAAAACAAAAACTTTTTCAAATCAAAAGTAACACAAGATATTTAAATATCAGATAATTCCTGATATCAGATTGTCTCATTATTGAAATTATTTATGATCCTATTCTTGTTTTGAATTACTTTATTATCACTATATCTAGTTCAAAAATTTCAGGATTTTTTTTTTTTTTTTGTGGTTCTGGGGATTGAACCCAAGGCCTTGTGCATGTGAGGAAAGCCCTCTACCAACTGAATTATATCCCCAGTTCCAAGTTTCAGGATTTTAAAAGTATTTCCCATTGAATAAAGAAAATGTAACTATCCCAGTAAATTAGGTTATCATTATTAAGAGAACCCTGAGATTGCTAACATTTTGGACTGGAACTTGAGAGAGTAACTCTACCATCATGCTGAACCTTGTGTTCAGTTGCGGTAACAACCAGATCTCAGTCTATCCCTTTTAAAAGGATTTGGTCTCAGAGTTGGTAATTTCTGTGTTCAATTTATGTCATTATTTGATTTTTCCTCTTTGAATAGATGAATGTATGGTCCTGTGCACATGTATTTTTTTTTAGCACTTGTCTTAATCAGTTAGTCCTTCTGATCATTCACTTTCAGATTATTAGCATCATTGTCTGATGCTATTATATATATATATTTTGGCTTATATTATTCTTATTTTTTTAGAGCCAAAGCCTTCAAATTCTTAGAGATATTTAAAAGATATTTGACTGGAGTGAGGTGTGGTGGCACATGCCTGTAATCCCAGTGGCTTGGGAGGCTGAAGCAGGAGAATCTCAAGTTTCAAGCCAGCCTCAGCAATTTAACAAGATCCTAAAAGCTTAGGAAGACTCTGCCTCAAACAAAGTAAATTAATAAATAAATAAATAGGACTGGGGATGTGGCTCAGTAGTAAGGTGCCTCTGCCTCAAAGTAAGTAAGTAAGTAAATAAATAAATAAATAAGACTGGGGATGTGGCTCAGTGGTAAACAGTAAAGTGCCCCTGGGTTCAATCCTTGGTCTCCCTCTATCCCCAAAACAAAACAAAACAAAACAAAATAGATATCTGATTGGATTCTATATATCCTTCATAACTTTTGTTTTTGGTATTGGGGATTGAACCCAGGGGTACTTTTTACCACTGAGCCACATCCCCAGCCCTTTTCATGATTGAGACAGGGCCTTGCTAATTTGCTGAGGCTGGCTTTGAACTTGTGATCCTCCTGCTTCAGCCTCTTGAGTCACTGAGATTGCAAATGTGCACCACAGCGTCCAGCCCTTCAAAATGTCTTCTGGTTCTGATCATAATGTAGTGGTCCTATTAGTACTATTATTGAACTTTATAGCATATATTTGTGAAGTACCCATTATAAACCTCACACACGTAGTTTACCAGCAAATAGGATAGTTCAAATCAGTTCCAAAAATTTTCTATGATCCAGGAAAGTTAATCATCTTACTGTGACCAAAATAGCACCATTCCAAATCTAACCTGTTGCTTGTACTATTCTCTTGCTAGTAATACCCTTTCTTTACATTTTGAAATTCTGTTAGGTATTTATTTTCTATTAATTGACACCTCAATCAAATGGATATATCTTGAGTGGGAAAACTAAAAAAATGACATGTGGAAGCAGAATAGAAGAGCAATTAACATCAAATATAAAATGTGCCCTAGTTTCAATTCTGGCCTTACATTTAGTAGATTTGTAATCTTGGGCAAGTTTTTTGGCTTCTCAGTGCCTGTTCTGGGGGATGCAGAAGGATGCAAATCAGATAAATCACTGACTTTGTGGGAATAACAGGGAGGAGATATACTAGTAAATTAGATGAATATGTATGTCTAATGGGTAAGACAAATAGGGAGATTAGAGCTGTTAGAGCAGAGTAAAAAATGATGAGAATGCAAATAAAGAGGGATTCTGTAAGCCTTATTTGCTATTATAAGGACTTGTTCTTTTTCTTAGTAAGAAATCACTAGAATGATTTGATTTATTTTTTTTAGATGTTGATGTACATTTATTTTTTAAAATTTATTTATTGCTGTGATGAGAATCAAATCCAGTGGCCTCACCCATGCTAGGCAAGCACTCTACCACTGAGCTACAACCCCAGCAGAAGTGTAATAATATGTAATTTGTATGGATGATATTGCTCAGGGAGAAAGTATAGAATGAAAACAATAGAGGAAGAAGAATAGAGCCCTTAAAAATACCAAAATTTTAAGCAATTTTAGACATATAACCTAAACATTTTAAAATTCACCTATTCAGTGATTTTTAGTATATTCACAGTTTTGCAACCATTAGCACAATCTAAATTTATTACATTTTTTCACCCTTAAAAGAAACCTCATATCCAGGAATAGTTACTGCTCAAAAACTAAGTAGTGAGCCTGAATCCCTAAGCAGATATGAATCTATTCGTGGTCTGTATGAATTTGCCTATTCTGGACATTTCACAAGAATGAAATTATATAATATATAATCTTTTGTGAGTGGCTATTTTATTTACCTTAATATTTTCAAGATTCATTTATGTTGAAGTATTTATCAATACTTTATTCCTTTAAATGCTGAATAGTATTCCTTTGCATATACATACTGTATCATGCATTATCCATTTATCAGTTGATATACATTTGGGCTATTTCTACTGTTTGACTATTATCAATAATGCTGCTATGAATATTTGTGTGGAAGTTTTTATGTAGACATGTTTTTATATCTTTTAGGCTATATACCTACAAGGGAAATTGCTGGGTCATATGGTAACTTTTAAGAAACTGCCCAGCTGTTTTTCAAAGCGTTGGAAACACCAGTATTAAAGGGGCTAGATATACAATCGATCAACAGACATGAAAAAATGTTCAACATCTCTAGCAATTAGAGAAATGCAAATCAAAACTACTCTAAGATTTCATCTCACGCCAGTCAGAATGGCAATTATCAAAGATACAACAAGTGTTGGCAAGGATGTGAGGGAAAAGGCATGCTCATACATTACTGATAGGACTGCAAATTGGTGCAACCAATCTGGAAAGCAGTATGGAGATTCCTTAGAAAACCTGGAATGGAACCACCATTTGACCCAGCTATCCCACTCCTCGATCTATACCCAAAAGACTTAAAAACAGCATACTAGAGGGATACAGCCACTTCAATTTTTATAGCAGCTCAATTCACAATAGCTAAACTGTGGAACTAACCTAGATGTCCTTTGATAGATGAATGGATAAAGAAACTGTGGTATATATACACAATGGAATATTACTCAGCAATAAAAGAGAATAGAATTATAGCATTTGAAGGTAAATGGATGGAGTTGGAGAATATCATGCTAAGCGAAGCAGGCCAATCCCAAAAAACCAAATGCTAAATGTTCTCTCTGATAAGTGGATGCTGATTCATAATGAGGGAGAGGACATAAGAAGAATGGAAGAACTTTGGTCAAAGCGGAGGGAGTGGGAAGGGGAGCATGGGGGCAGGAAAGATGGTGGAATGAGATGGACATCATAGCCCTAGCTTCATGTATGACTGCATATATGATGTGATTCTACATCAGGTACAACCAGAGAAATGAAAAGTTGTGCTCCATCTGTGTACAATGAATCAAAATGCATTCTGCTATCATGTATACCTAAGTAGAATAAATAAATTAAAAAAAAAAACAAAATGATGAAAACACCAGTATTAAAGGGGCTAGTGGAACCCGGCATGGTGGTTGGTGCATGCCTGTAATCCCAGTACTTTGGGAGGCTGAGACAGGAGAATTGCAAGTTCAAAGCCAGCCTCAGCAAAGGCAAGGTGCTAAACAACTCAATGAGACCCTGTTTCTAAATAAAAACACAAAATAGGACTGAGGATGTGGCTCAGTTGTTGAGTACTCCTGAGTTCAATCCCTAGTACCAAAAAAACGGGAGAGGGGCGCTAGTAGAGAAATTACTGTGAGAAATGGCTAGGGACAGAAAGAAAGCTAAAAGATGATGATCTTTTGTCTTCCTTAACCCTCATATTCAACAAATTTAATTCAATGTACCCCATAAACAATTCCATCCCCCATGCCAGTATCTTATTTCAAGCACTAATTTTCTCAGTTCTTCATAGTATAGTATTATAATAATCTTTTAATTGATCTTCTCTTCCGTTTGCACCTTGTAATGTGTTCCAATTCTGTTTTCTTTCCCAATTCAACTCCAAGGTCCTCCTGGTAGGAATTAAGTTCTTCAGTTTCTTTCTCTTTCAGTCTGTCTCTCTCACCCCCCCCGCCCCCTACACCGGCCATGGTACTGGGATCAAACTCAGGTCTAGGCAGGCATTCTACCACTGAACCACAACCCCAGCCCAAATTCTTGAATTTTTTATGTGGATACCTTCATTCTCTTGTACAGACTCTGCAAAGCATAATAAACATTTGAAATAAATTCATTTCAAATCCAAGCAAAATAAAAATGATATAATCATTTCATTACATAGTTTACTTAATTAGCATTTTTTCACAATATTCTCTTTGGTATACATTTGATATTCTTATAAATGGGAAAACTTTTTGTCTATATATGTGTTTATATATGTATTTAAATTTGTTCTAATTAGTTACACACGACAGCAGAATGCATTTTTTAAAAAATATTTTTTAGTTGTAGGTGGACACAATACCTTCATTTTATTTATTTATTTATTTTTAAAAATGTGGTGCTGAGGATCAAATCCAGTACAAGGCAAGCACTCTACCATTGAGCCATAACCCCAGCCTGACAGTAGAGTGCATTTGGACATATCATAAACAAATGAAGTCTAACTTCTTATTCTTCTAGTTGTACAAGATATAGAGTTATACTGGTCTTTACTATTAAAGATGTTTAAGAGAAGCAGAATTATATTCTATTCCTTTCTAACTCTTATTTTTACACAGGCAATTTTATATGACGACAAAGGAGCATGTTTGGAAAGTCTGTTTCTTAAGTGCCTTGAGGTATTTGAATATGTTTATATTATTTTTAAGTTATTTAAAAATCTCTTTAAATATTTTCTTTATTAATGTTATTAATAGTGGAGTCATGGTTCCAATACTAATAATGATAGATGGTATTCGTTGAACATTTATTACAACTAAGAGTGCAACACAAATGTTTAGTGACTTCCTCACATTCATGGAGTTATAGTGGAAGGCTGAGATTCAAACCCAAGAAATTAGAGTTTAATTCTTTGACTTTTTTTTTTTTTTTTAAGAATAGGAGTCTCACTATGTTTTTCAGACTGGCCTTGAACTCCTGGGCTTAATTGATCTTCCTGCTTCAGCCTCCCAAGTAGCAGGGACTACAAGGCACCCTACCTTCCACCACATTCAGCTATATGAATTTTTGAGAGGCTGAGATATCTACAGTGGGAAATATTGTTTTAGTCAGCTGCTATGACTAAAATACCTAACAAGAACAATTTTAAAGAGGGAAAGTTTATTTTCCCTCATGGTTTCAAAGGTCTCAGTTCATAAGACAGCTGGCATCATTTCTTAGGGCCTGAGGTGAGGCAGAACATCATGGCAGAAGAGTGTGGCAGAGGGAAGCTGCTCACATGATGATCAGAAAGCAGAGAGACTAAGCTCAATTCACCAAATATATACCCCAAAGGCATACCCCCAATGTCTATCTCTTCCAGCCACACCCTACCAGCCTACAGTTAATTAATTTGCCAACTGGTTTAAGGCTCTCATAACCCAGTTATTTCACCTCTGAATGTTCAGTGTTCTTGCATTGTCTCACACAAGAGCTTTTGGTGGACACCTAATATCTAAACCGTAATAAATATTTTGAGATTATTTTTCCATTTAAGTATTTTCTCAGGTATTAATTTTGTTTTTTGTTTTTTTTCCTGTTGGAAAAAGGAAGGGAAGGGAACTAAACGCATATTTTATTATAAAGAGTAAAGATATCAGAGTTGGTTGTTCTGGGTTCATTTCCTGCTTTCAGACACCTTCAAGATAACTTAGCCTGTCTGTGTCTAACTTCTCAACTGAGAATTTAGATTATAGGCAGAATTTATGGGATTGGTTTGAAGATTAGAAATAAAGTACTTAGCAGTTCAGTAGTGATTCTAAAGGTGTTAAAATGCATATTTTTATTGTTATTATGTTGATATTTAGCCATGATATTTAATTCATTTTGAGATTTTATATGACTTTAATAGTGGTTGTATTTTTATTTATTTATTTTTTTGGTACTGAGGATTGAACTCAGGGGTACTCAACCACTCAGCCACATTCCTAGCCCTATTTTGTGTTTTATGTAGACAGAGTCTCACTGAGTTGCTTAGTGCCTTGCCGTTGCTGAGAGTTACATCCCTAGCCACTTTTTTTTATTATTATTTTGTAAATTTTAAGGCAGGATCTCTCTAACTTGTCTAGATGGGCCTTGAGCTTGCAATCCTTCTGCTTCAGCCTCCCAAATTGCTGAGATTATAGGTGATAACACCACCAGGCAGAGGAGTAGGTTCTTTTTGTGTGTGTAGTATTGGGGATAGATGCCGGGGCACTTTACCGCTGAGCTACATCTACACCTCTTTTCAATATTTTTTGTTTGTTTTTGGGACAAAGTCTTGCTTAATTGCTGAAGTCTTCACTAAATTGCTGAGGCTGGCCTCAAACTTGTGATTCTCCTGCCTTAGCCTCCTGAGTCATGTGCCACCAGGTGGACTGAGAAGCTCTATTTCAGTAGGTGCTTAATTGGTAGTTATCATTATTATATCATCTTACTTCATTTAATTAGTAAAAGATAAATCTGATAGATTTTATGTATTTTCAAACTAGGTTCATAATTTATGCTTCAGTTAGAAGTGGTGACAAAATCTACATTTGTTCATTAAAGGGATTAAAAATACTTTTTTGGAATGTGATTATTTAAGCAATGAATAATTTATAATTGTATTTAATTTGTGATAATTTTGAGTATTTAATTTACTTTCTTTCATTTAATTTTTAATTTAATTTAATTTTCTTTTTTTTCAGTACTGGACTCCCATACTTAGCCCTTTTTATTTTTTATTTTGATACAGGGTCTCACCATGTTGCCCAGGCTAGCCTCAAACTTGTAATATTCTGTCTCACCCTCCCAAGTAGCTGGTATTACAGGTGTGAGTCACCATGCCGGGCTAATTCATACTCATTTATAAAAATATATAATTGATAATTGATAGCTCTAATTAAAATATTATATTTAGTTGCATGAATTCTAAGTTAATTCCTTGAGAGGAGGCTTTTTTTTTTTTTGCTTGTCTTTGTATTCCTACCATGTAACAAAGGACATTATATAGGACCCCAATGTGTATTGTTTGTTTGTTTGGTTTTTTTTGGTACTGGAGATTGCACTCAGGGGCACTCGACCACTGAGCCACATCCCCAGCCCTATTTTGTGTTTTATGTAGAGACAGGGTCTCACTGTGTTGCTTAGCGCCTCTCATTTGCTGAGGCTGGCTTTGAACTTGGCGATTCTCCTGTCTCAGCCTCCCTAAGTGCTGGGATTACAGGCTTGCACCACTGCGCCCGGCTCCAATGTGTATTGTTGAATGAACAAATTAGTGGAATTGTTTTATTGCATTATCTTCTCTTTTTTTGAATTTTTTTTTTAGTTGCCAGTGGACTTTATTTATTTATATACGGTACTGAGAATCAAACTCAGGTGCCTCACACTTGCTAGTCAAGCACTCTCCCACTGAGCCACAATCCCAGCCCTTGTATTATCCTTTTTTGTGCTTGTTGATAGTTAACTAGTGCACAATAATGAAGAATTGATTAATTCATCTAAGTTCTATTTATTGAATATATATTTTACTCAGTGCTAGTGAGTTTACTGAACAGACATAGAATCAAATAATTAGATGTATGAGATTTTAACAAACATTTATTTCTTTTTGTGGTGTTTGGGATCAAGTGCAGAGTCTTTCACATGCTAGGCAAGCACTCTACCACTGAGCTACACCCCCAGCCCATTAACTTTTATTTTTTAATGTTTAGGTGAAACCTGGAGATGACTTAGAAAGTGATCGATACTTAATCACAGTCGAGGAAGTTAAAGTTTCTGGAAGCATAACTATTAAACAGAATGTCATTAAAGAAGCACCACAGTCAGATTCAAGGAGGTTCATGTCCTCTGGCTGGTCTCTTGGATGTCAGCCTGCTGGTTTAAAAAGAAAGTTTCCTGTAAGTTTCTCTGTGGAAAATAATGCATCAATATATATTTATTAAATCATTTCCAAAAGTAATGAATTTTTTTTTTTGGTACCTGGGATTGAACTCTGGGGTACTTGACCACGGAGCCATATCCCTAGCCCTATTTTGTGTTTTATGTAGAGACAGGGTCTTGAGTTGCTTAGTGCCTCGCCATTGCTGAGGCTGGCTTTGAACTTGTGATTCTCCTGTCTCAGCCTCCCAAAGTGCTGAGATTACAGGTATGCACCACTGCGCCCAGTTAAAAGTAATGAATTTTGAAGTTATTATACCCTATGGTACTTCATAATTTACTTATGTAGAAAGGAAATAAATCCTACTTAGAAAAATCATACTAACAAATGAATGTTTATATTTTAATTTAGCGAGCTTTAAATATTAATTATTATTTTACTTTAGGCAAAGCACACACATTCCTTATTATTATTATTTTTTTGGTACTGGAGATTGAACTCAGGGGCATTCGACCCCTGAGCCACATCCCCAGCCCTATTTTGTGTTTTATGTAGAGACAGGGTCTCACTGAGTTGCTTAGCGCCTCGCTGTTGCTGAGGCTGGCTTTGAATTCGCAATTCTCCTGTCTCAGCCTCCTAACTGCTGGGACTGCAGGCTTGCGCCACTGCACCCGGCTTCCTTATTATTTTTCAACCAGTTTATTTCACATTTTATATATAGATAGTGGTAAAGCTAACAATTGTTTTAATATTTGTAGGGTTTTCGAGCACCACGGCAGGTCCCAAAGAAAATGGTTGTTACAGAAGATGGCGAATCAGCTGCATCACTTGAGTCTAAGGAACCTGGCCCCACACTTTCTTTTCCATTCTACAGCGTACCTCCTTTGTTTTCTACTGTTGGCAAGAAAGATATAAGTAATATACCAAGAGACCCTGAAAATACTGTCTCTTATGAGATCAGAGAGAGAAATGGCAAGCCTTTGTCTTCAGTTGTCTCTGCTTCATCCTTCATGATTAACCCAGAAATGCTAGGTGAAAAAAATTACTTTTGTTCTCCTGTCAGTACTGAAAGTCAGCATTCAGACTCTTCACTGACCAGTGAGCCTTTGAGAAGAGATAATTTGGCATCTCATTATCCAGGAGTTTCACAAAACATTAGAAGTAAAGCGCAGATATTAGCTCTTCTGAAATCAACAAATATGCATAAGGACCTAAATTCTGAGATGACAAGACATTTACCTCAGGTACAGCCACAGGGTAGTTTAAACATTCCTGCTAACCCAAAGTGCTTAATTCAACTGGAAGCATGTGCTGAGATGAAGAGCACAGAAAACTTATACGACCAGCATCAATCAGAAAATACCATGGGAAATAAAAGCCGGTGGGCCATGTATATATCCTCCCAGAGTTCACCTGTACATTCCTCTACTGTAGATGGGAGCGATATAGAAAGGAAACCTAAAGCTCGGGAAGATGATATAAATTTGAATTTGAAAGACCTTTTGGTACAAAAAAGGATGCAGGACTCTGAATCATGCGATGAAAAGAGAAAGAAAGATAATGAAGACCTGCCAGTAGATAATACTGATCAATCCTGTAATCAGGAAGAAAAAGTAGAAATACTTTCATTCTGTGAAAGCAGCAGCTTACTGGGTAGTTGTAGCAGTGCAGACAATACTGGTTTATTATCAGAATCTAATATTCAAAGAAATAATAAAATACCTGTTAATCAGAATGACAAGGTGTGCATGGAAGGGTCAGTTTGCATTGGAGAAAGTGCTCAGGTGGTAAATACATGTGTAACACAACAGGCGCATAATCAACCAGTGTCTTCTCTGCCGGAATTAGGACATCTACAGATTGAATCTTCTCTAAGTAGTAATTCTAGGATCTCTGATGGCATTGCAGACGTGTTTTCTAAAAGTAGCATTGACAGTGAAAGTCTAAATAGTGTTCATGATTCTACAAGTAATGTAACAGAACCATTTTTAGAGATAACTTTTAATCTGAGCAATTTTGAGACCAGTGACACAGAAGAGGAAACACAGGAAAACAACAAAATTTCCCAGGATTCAGAGAGATGGGTAAAGGAAATTTTGGCTCACGATGGCAATTTATGTGTTCCAAAGAAAAGTGAGGATACAAGCTGTCAAGAAATTGGCAGTGAGTGTTTGCCACTCATAACATCTATTGGTAGCAAACCTACAGAGATATTTCCTATTAAAGAGACTGTATCACAATTTTGTGATAAAACTTGTGTGGGTTTTGACATGGGGTCTTATAAGGATAGAAACATTGGAAAAGAAATAGAGGAGGAGTATAGTGACACATTAAGCGATTTTGACTCATCTTTAGAATGGAATGATGATATATATGTAGGTAACAAAGAAGATGCTAATAAATCTATCAAAAAAGTTGGAATTAACTATGATTTTGCTTTACTTTCAGATAAATCAAAAGGTATAAACATGAATTTACATTTTCCTCAATTTTTAGACATAGTCACTAATCAGAGTCCTAAAAATGATGCCCTGTTCTCAGAAGATGTTCAGCCTCAGACTTTTATTTTGTTAAGTGACTTAGACAAAAATGATAAGCAGATTTTACCACCAATTTCTAGTAGTGACGAGAGTATCCAAATATTAAATACCAATCAGGATCAGTGTGAGCATGTTGCACTTGACAGATCAGATACCCAAGATTCCAATTCTTTGTTTTACCCTCTGGGAAAAAAGCATTCTATTTCCAAAGACTCTGAAGTATATATTTCTGAATCTGATGACTTGGGAAGAATTAGAAAGTCACCCCATGACCATGTTGAAGTTGCAATTGCCAGAAAAAGCAAACAATCCTGGAATAATTCTAGAAATTCTACAGAACTTTCTGGAGTAGTAAATAACATTTCCCTTTTAAAGTCACTGTCTGAACACAGTACAGCTTTAGAAAGCTTGGAAATAATGAAAAAGAAAAATATTGCCTTTCAACAACAAGGAATTCAGCAGACATGTGAACCAGATAGCAGTCCTGAAGGTTAGAATGATGTATCTGTTTTGGATCTTTATCTTTGTAGCTAAAAGGATGAGAAGATATTTGCTCTGACTGCTACTTTAAAGAACTACATAGTCTTTAAATAGATAATATGTGTACTTGGTAAAACCAATTTTATTTTATTTTATTTTTTGGTACTGGGGATTGAACTTGGGTACTCGACCACTGAGCCACATCCCCAGCCCTATTTTGTGTTTTATGTAGAGACAGGGTCTCACTGAGTTGCTTAGCACCTCGCCATTGCTGAGGCTGGCTTTGAACTCACGATTCTCCTGTCTCAGTCTCCCTAAGTGCTGGGATTACAGGCTTGAGCCACCGTGCCCAGCTTAAAACCAATTTTAATAGAGGATAATATAGTGAAAATTAAGTCTCCTTTTTGTCACTGTACCTCAATCCATTCCTCAGAATTAGCTGCAGTCTCTTAGGCTTTACTTGGAGAAATACTCTGTGTGTACGTTATGTATGTATTTTGGCACATGTAAATGAATGTATATACAGGTTAGGCTTTCTATGTTTTGGGAAGTGGGTACTAGCGATTGAATCCAGGACACTGTACCTGCGAAGCAAGTGCTCTACCCCTGAGTTTTAAATCCCCAGCTCTTTAAAATATTATTTTAGGCAGAGTCTCTAAGTTGCATAGGCTGGCCTCAAACTTGACATCCTTCTGCCTTCTGAGTAGTTGGGATTACAGGTGTATGTCACTGTGTCCAGCAGGTTAAACATTCTTTTTTTTGTTGTGGTGCTGGGAATTGAACCCAGGGCCTTCTATATGAGGCAAGCAGTCTATCAACTGAGCTATATCCCCAGCCCCAGGTTAAACCTTCTTAATCTAAAAATGTTGTGCTTAAATATATAAACCTTTATATATTTATACCTTTATTCCTGGTTCTATACCACAGGGTTTTTCTTCTCTTACCTCCATTGTATAATTTGTTTCTTTACTCCCATAGTATGAAAGAACCCTAGCTCTCAAGACATCTATATTTACTTACTCAGTTTTACAGTACACACCAGATGGTCCATATTATCATATAAATATCACTTCTAGTAAGAGCCTTTACAAATTTGTAAAATTCACAAATCCTTTCTGAATCACTTTTGAATATAGATGAAATTGAGCATCTTTTCTTGTATGTAAGCATTATTTTGTCCTCTTCACAATCTGTTTTATCTTTTGCTTGTTTTTAGTGGTACTGGGGATTGAACCCAGGGACTTGCACATTTTTGCTTGCTCTCTACTACTGAGCTACATTCTCAGCCCTATCTAAGAATTTTGTTTAAATCCTTAGCTTCCTGGTTAGTTGGGGTTACAGATGTGTACCACTGGCTGAAAGTTTATATATTAGATGTATTAACCATTTATGATATTTGTTGCAAATTATTTTCAGTATGTCATTGGTGTTTTGCCTTTGTCTATGATATGTTGTCAACAGCCTTTTTTTAAAGAATGTAATAGTAAATAATGTATAATGTAAATGTGCAATGCATTTTATGATACTCTCAAAGTTAAAATTGAACCCTTGATGGACACGGTGGTGCATGCCTGTAATCCCAGCACTCTGGGAGCCTGAGACAGGAGAATTGAGAGTTCAAAGGCAGCTTCAGCACTGGCGAGGCACTAAGCAACTCAGTAAGACTTGTCTCTAAATAAAACACAAAATAGGACTGGGGGTGTGGCTCCGTGGTCGAGTACCCCTGAGTTCAATCCTTGGTACTCAAAACAAACAAACAAAAAATAAATTAAATCTTTATTTGAATATCCCAAGTGATTCCTGAGAATACAATAAATTATTGTATTCACTAAAGTGATTCTTCGAAATATAGTTAAGTTTGATAATGTTAGTTTATATATTTTTGGTAGTGAGGATTGATTCCAGGGGTGCTTTTACCACTGAGCCACATCCCCAGTTCCCCCCCCCTTTTTTTTTTTTTTTTTTGGTACTGGGGATTG
>CM053408.1:37247101-37272358 GCA_028644305.1 Xerus rutilus
GTGGTAGAGTGCTTGCCTGGCATGTGTGTGAGGCACTGGGTTCGATCCTCAGCACCACATAAAAACAAACAAACAAATAAATAAAGGTATTGTGTCCATTTACAACAAAAACTATTTAAAAAAAGATTTAGAAATTATAAAATTTAGTTTTGAAAAATCTACTCTTTTCTCTCATCAAGTTGGAAGAATATTTTAGTTGATTCTCACTGTTTGCATTTGGTTATATTCTGTAAAGTCACCACAAATCCCAAATTAGTGATTTGCTCCTACAGGAAATGCAAGCCTCTGGTCAAAACATTTTCATGAACTCATCAACATACCACCTTATTTTATTTGTGTTTCTGTTTAAAGACAGAAATTATCTCACGTATATTGTTGATTCATTGACACCAAACTCACAAATAGTGCTAATTCATGTCTGAACAAAACTTAATCTAATGCATTTATTTTCTCCGTAACAGTCATAGCTTTCTTACTATAAACAGCATTCTTCTTAGGGGACATTTTAAATATGAAGTCACCAGTAAAAAGCACAAAAATGCAAGAATATGGCACTAAGTAGACCACCACAAAGATACTTGTTTACAATATGAGCTAAGACAAGCCTGAGTGTTGCCTCTTTGGGAACATACCCTTTATGCAGCTCAGTTTTTGCTCATCAGTACTTGTCTGAATCACTACAAAAGTACTATGAGTATTGATTTTAGGGTTACAAGTAAACTTTAGGGAGTTGGCAGAATCCAAGAGTAATAGGGATTGACTCTATCTTAGACTAATGTCTATACAAATTATCTAAAAAGGATTAAGTTGGTTTTCTTCATATAACTTGAGAATATCAAATTCATTGGAGTTTAACAATACCATGAAGCTTAATAAAAATTAGAGAAGAATCCATTTTACCACCAATTTGGTATGTGTGAAATATTTTTCTTTTTTTGGTGCTGTTAATTTAACCTAAGGGCTTTACCACTGAGCTATATATCACCAGCCCTTTTTAGTTTTGAGACAGTATCTTACTAAGTTGCCTAAGCTGACCTCAAACTTGTGATCCTCTTGCCTCAGCCTCCTGAGGTAGGTGGATTTGGGTACACTGGGCTTCTTGTGACTTTTTTTTCCCTCTGGTATTGGGTGATTGAACCCAGGGGTGTTCTATCATTGAGCTACATCCCCAGCCCTCTTAAAAATCTTTATTTAGAGACAGTCTTGCTAAATTGCCCAAGCTGAACTTGAATTTGCAATTCTCCTACCCTAGCTTCCCAAGTAGCTGAGAATACAGGTATGTGACACTGGCCCAGCTTCAAGGGATTTTGTTTGTCTTATTTATTGCTGTTTCCCTAGTTTTGGCACACTGCTCTTAGAAAATAATCATTGAGCATCCAGGTGCGGTGGTGTAATCTTATAATCCCAGTAACTGGATGCTGAGGCAGGAGGATCTTGAGTTTAAAGACCAGCCTCAGCAACTTAGGGAGCCAGCCCTAAGCAACTTAATGAGACCCTGTCTCAAAATAAAAAGGCCTGGGGATGTGGCTCAGATGTAGCACCTCTGGCTGGGTTCAATCCTCAGCACAAAATAAATAAATAAATAAATAAATAAATAAATAAATTCTTTTTTCCATGCCATAGTAGAGATTTAAGATAGACTCAGAAACAGCATTAGGTGCTTTGTTCCTTCTCTGTGGTAATACAAGGCAATCATATGATGGTTATCTTGACTTTCTTACTCTTTATAATTGGTTAATATTTATTTTTCACATTTTTAATATAGGTGATTAGCTTTTAGCTTAGTATTTATTTTTTAATTAGTTTGAAAAAACCAAGAGTACAAGGAGACATTCCTACTGTTGACTTAGAAAGTAACCAAGAAGGCTGTCATTCTAAATATTTTTGAATTTTTATCACAAAAATATTCTAATCTATACTGAATAGTACACTGAATCCTTAAGTACCCCAAATCTGGATTAAACAATTATTGAAACTTTACTTCATCCTAGAATTTATTATGTCCTTTATTTCTATAAGTCTTAGAAATAAGTTTAAATGTTTTTAGAGCAATACTGATGCATATGATGCATAAGATTTTTTTATTTTCTCCATTACAGCTAGGAAACCATTTACTACAGTAGTTTCACAAACAATACCAAAGTCTCCTGATCTGAAGCAGGATTCTCAACAGGTACTTATGTATTTTTTTATGACTGTATTTTCTTTTGATGTGAATATTCTGTAATTTGTAATAGAATTGGAGTAAAACAGAGTCCCAGGCTATCTTGGTTTGTAATCCACTGTGTAATTCAGTAATTTTTTTGTTGCATTTCTCAAAAGAAATACCAAACAGGTGCATTTATTAAGTAGTTAGTAGTTATTAAGTAGTTATTAAGTAGTTAGTATTATTAAACACTAAGTATTTATGTTCTAGTTATTTAGTAAGCATTTTATTTATTTATTTGGTACTGGGAATTGAACTCAGGGGCCCTTGGCCACTGAGCCACATCCCCAGCCCTATTTTGTATTTTATTTAGAGATAGGATTTCACTGAGTTGCTTAGTGCCTCACTGTTGCTGAGTCTGGCTTTGAACTTGCCATCCTCCTGCCTCAGCCTCCCAAGCTTCTGGCATTACAGGCATGCGACACCGCTCCTGGCAGCATTTTATTTTTAAATAAACACAGCTACTAATGGAATGTGTGTACCTGTTGCGTACTACACAGTTTCTCTAACCTTGGAATAGATTAGATGACAAATTGATTTTTCTCATCATAATTGCCTTTTTTGGGGGGCACGTGGGGTTGAACTCGGGTACTTGACCACTGAGCCGCATCCACAGTCCTATTTTTTGTTTTCTATAGAGACAGGGTCTCACTGAGTTGTTTAGCACCTTGCCATTGCTGAGGCTGGCTTTGAACTCGCAATTCTCCTGTCTCAACCTCCCAGATAATTGCTTTTTATCATAGCAATTTCTGAAACATATCATAGAGAACTGATGTTGAAATTGAAGTACCTTGAGTTAGTTTCTTTCATATTTGACAGATGTCCAGTGATGCTGTATTTACTTAAATTTAAAACAATTTGTGGGATTATGGATGTGGCTCAGTGGTAGAGTGCTTGCTGAGCACATGAAGCCCTGGTTTTTATCCAGAGCACCATGTACACACACACACGTACACACAAAAAAAAAGATAAAGAAAAAAAAATCTCATGGAACTCCAGTGAGTTTACTGTGGTTTTCTAAAATACCTTGTTACATAGTTGAGGAACCATGGTAGCACTTTCAGAAATAATAGTACCAGTTAGGGTAAATCAAAATTCTAAAATAAATGTTTTAGAATAAAATAAAGTGTGTTTCTCAATGGGGATGCTGTTGACATTTTTGGAGGGACAACTCTTTATATGGCAGACATTTTTAGAAAAAAAGCAGTGAAATGTTTCATTTGCCCTCATTTTGTTTTTTACTTTATTTTCCATGTTACTGATCCATATTTTCCCTATTTAAAAATCTTGGTATTTTTCTTTTTAAAATATAGAAAACAGTGAATAAAAAACAAAATTTGTACTATTGATACAAAATTTGTACTATTGATATGATAATGATGATTATCATTTCCAGCTTGTCTATTTTTAAAAATACAGTTAAATTAATGAATATAAATAGTTCTATATCCCTTGTTTTTACATTACTAAGAAATCTTAAACATACCTTTTAAAGGTTACTGATCATTCTATTGTATGGATTTCCTCTGCTTTAAACAGACAGTAGGCTGGTTTGGAAATTTAGATTGTTTCCAGCATTTTGCTATTATAAATAACACTTCACAAAACATTTCTGGTACATAAATCATGGTGTGCACTTTAAGTTCTTTCCTTGGATTTATTCCTAGAAATGAAATTAGTTACTTAGAAGGTCGGAAACAACTTTCTTAGGTTCTTAATATTATCAAATATGAAAATCTTGAATGTTTTACAATTAGAATATTTATTTCACTTCATTTACTGTGAAGCACTTTTAAAATTTTTGCTACATGAAAATACTGTTTACCAACATTTTTTTTTTTTTTTGTGGTGCTGAGGATTGAACCCATGGCCTTGTACTTGCAAGGCAAGCTGTCTACCAACTGAGCTATATCCCCAGCCAAGATTTTGGTTTTTATTTATTGTTAATGGTGTTATTTTGCATTTCTCATGTCTCATAGAAAATTGTATTTTTGTTTTGTAAATTATTATTGCCTTTAATTTATATTACATTAATATTTTTTTTTTTTTTTTTTTTTTTTTTGGTACTGGAGATTGAACTCAGGGGCACTCGACCACTGAGCCACATCCCCAGCCCTATTTTGTGTTTTATGTAGAGACAAGGTCTCACTGAGTTGCTTAGTGCCTCGCCGTTGCTGAGGCTGGCTTTGAACTCGCGATTCTCCTGTCTCAGCCTCCCTAAGTGCTGGGATTACAAGCGTGAGCCACCGCGCCCGGCTACATTAATATTCTTTTTAAAAAATATTTTTGTAGTTGTGCATGGACAGCATGCCTTTATTTTATTTATTTTTATGCGGTGCTAAGGATCAAACCCAGTGCCTCACACATGCTAGGCAAAGCACTATGTCACTGAGCTAACAGCCCCAGCCCTCTTACATTAATATTCCATTTCTAAGATCCTAGAAGAAGATGAAGTTGAACCAGGTGAACCATTTCAGTCTCTGCAGGTGAGTTATCTTTTATAACATAAAGTGGCCAGAAATATTATGTGCACATACACACACACGTGTGTGTATGTTTATACACACACACACATATGTTTATATATTTTTTTATTTTAATTTTTTCTGTGGGTGTTGGGGATTGAACCCAGGGCCACATCTACACACGTATATGTATTATTTTATCCCTGTGGTACGGGGAATTGAATCCAGGGTTTCATGTTGGCTAGGCAAGCACTCTGCCACTGAGCTACATCCCTTACCCCAGAAATTATATTTGTTATTGTAGGTATGGCATATAATTTTAAGTTTGCATTATGTGTTTTTAGTATTCAAACTCATTTACAATTAATTACCCTTGTTTAGAAGAACCTGCTCCCTTTTGTATAAATGTCCCACATCATCAGTATATTTGGTTAAATCATAAATCCTTTATCACTAAGTTAATTTTGCAAGCATTGCAAATTTTGTTAATAATTGCACCTGCAGCTCAGTTGCCTAAAGCAGAATGAAGTAAAACAAAAACATTTGTGTTTTGGTGATTTGCCATTGTTTGTCTTTATATAACAAGATAAATGTATAAAATCTTGAACAACTAGCAACTAGTCATTTAGTTAACAAACAATAATGTTCTTATTTTTTTCCCTTGAAAAAATAGTTTTAAAACTTTTCAAGGAGTTTTACAAAGTATAAACTGCATATAAACACTATGATTATTTTCCCCCCAGAATGAGTTTCCATTTAAAATAAATAAATCACATTTTCACATTTTCAAAAATCTGTTGCAGTCTAGTAACAATGAAAAAGATCTTAGTCTTTCACAACAAAAAAGTATTTTAAATCTGTTTTTAGAATTTAAATAGAAGTTAATTTGTATTTTTTTCTTTTTCTTTTTTTTGCAGGGGGCAGGGTACCAGGAATTGAACTCAGGGGCACTCAACCACTGAGCCACATCCCCAGTCTATTTTGTATTTTATTTAGAAACAGAGTCTCACTGAGTTGCTTAGTGCCTTGCTTTTTTATTTTTATTTTATTTTTTTTAAACAGCAGAATGCATTTTACTTCACATTACACATTTGGAGCACAATTTTTCATTTCTCTGATTGTACACAAGTAGTGCCTTGCTTTTGCTGAGCACTACTTGTGCCTCAGCGAGCCTCAGCCTCAGCCTCAGCCTCCCGAGCTGCTGGGATTACATGCGTGTGCGATGATCCCAGCTTCATTTGTATTTTGTAATGACTCTTATTACAGTTCTCTGAAAACAACCTTTTCATGTATGTTGGTGATAGAAGGAACTTTTAAAACTTGGATGCTTTTTGAAGATACACTTATTGCTACTTCTTTAGTTCTATGTAATTGTCTACACATAGCAAAGGAGCTGTTTTAGCAGAGAAAGTACTGTGCTACTTTCTAAAATTCACTATGTTAGTTAATTCAGCCATAAAAAAGAATGAAATTATGTCATTAGCAGGAAAATGGATGGAACTCAAGAAAATTATGTTAAGTCACATTAGCCAAACTCAAGATCAAGGGTAGTATATTTTTTCTTATAAGTGGAAACTAGAGAGGGAAATGAAAAAGGAAAAGAAAGATGTGGGGGGAATCTCATGAAAATTGAAGAGAGATCAGTAGAAAAGAGGAAAATGATCAAGGGAAAAGAGGAAGATAGGGAAAGTGGAAATCCGGGGGAATGATACTGGCTAAATTATATTGTTACATTGTGTGCATGTATGGATATGTTACAATGTTACAATGAATCCCATCATTATGTATAATTATAATGAACCAATTAAAAAGTATGAAAAAAATTAAAAAATTCACTGTCAGAAAATTCTAATTATAAAATGTAAGAATATTTTTAAAACTATTTTTATTAGTTATTGATGGACCTTTATTTTATTTACTTATTTATATGAGGTGTGAGATTTGAACCCAGTGCCTCACAGTTGTAGGCAAGTGCTCTACCACTGAGCCATAACCCCAGCTCTGTAATTGAATATTTTAAAGAACTACTTTCTTGGCAGTTGTGCTTATCTGTTGTGTTATTAAAGGAAAGTGATGATTATTTGAAAAAAAAAATCACTTAACCTATTCCATTGACAAAATGTTTTCTCTGTTTGTTTGTGTGGTACTAGGGATTGAATCCAGGAGTGTTCAACCACTGAACTATATCCCAGCCCTTTTCATTTTTCAGTTTTGAGACAGGCTGGCCTGGAATTTGTGATCCTACTTCTTAGTAGCTGGGATGACAGGCACGCATTACAATGCCTGGCAGGATCATACTAATTTTTAAATTAAATGATTCATATTATCATAGTAGTAGGTTTGATAGGTGACTTATTATGTACTCAGTAAGTTTTTATAGGGTTCATAGATTTAATTAAACTTTGGGGTCAAAATTTTCTAATATGCTGTGTTTTAAAATTAATTAGCATAGTATCTTATCTGTTAGAGCACTTTTTTTTGGGTACCGGGGATTGAACTCAGGGGTACTCTGACCACTGAGCCACATCTCCAGCCCTATTTTGTATTGTATTTAGAGACAGGGTCTCACTGAGTTGCTTAGTGTCTCACCATTGCTGAGGCTAGCTTTGAACTCTCGATCCTCTTGTCTTAGCCTCTCAAGCCACTGGGATTACAGGTGTGCTTCTACTTCTGACTGGATATATAGATATATGTAGCCCAAGTTCTAAAAGTAGTGCTACCACCTCCACATCAAAAATAGGCAGAAACAGGCCAGGCATGGTGACCACACTGCTAATCCAGACTACTTCTGAGACTGAGACAGGAGAATTGAAAGTTCAAGGCCAGCTTCAGCAATTTAGCAAGACCCTGTCTCAAAGTAAATAATAAAAAGTGTTCGGGATATAGCTCAGTGGTAAAGCATCAATCCTCAGTACTGGGGGAAAAATGGCAGAAACAACAGCATGTAAATGATTGGGTTTCTAAATAGTGATACGTTCTAAAACCCAACACATGTCTGAAAGAGATCAGTCTACATGGCGACATATAAAACAAAGCAACTGTTTCCTTGTGAGGAATGGGTATTCAGATTTTTAACAGTTGAGACTTTTTTTTGTGTGATGCTGGGGATTGAACCCAGAGCCTGTGCATGCAAGGCAAGCACTCTATCAACTGAGCTGTATACCCAGCCTGAGACTTGTTTTTATTGACACATGTATGTTTTTAAATTCAGAAGAATATTTTCAACAAAAATCCTATATAAAAGGTCATTTAGCTTTGATTTTCTTTTAAATTGTGATTAGAATATTTATTTTTGAATAAGAGAATATTTAGATTATATATTATTATTTTATTAATTCATTGTTAGAAATAACCAAATCCTTCATGGACATTCCTTTGGCCCCATTAGCAATCTTCTCCACATTCTGGGTGTGTTTTGTTACTGTTTCGAGTAAAAATGCTAACACCCTCAAGAGGGCAGCAGAGAGTCATTTGAAATTTTGAATGCACACAACTCTGGAGAGATCAAAGAATTTGAGGATCAAGTCTCCATTAGAATCATATTCTTATGAGTATAAGCCTTTGCTCTGAGAGTAGTAAGACTGGATCTTCTGCTGGAATGAAGAATGCACATTTTTCATCTTGTAGTGAAGCCTGATAGTCTACAAAACCATCAAGCAAAGAAAATACTTCTGTACTCCTCTTCTTTCTTCCTTTACTATTATTGTATGTTTGATTGCTCCCTGTATGCCAAGCATTCTAAATGCAAGTGATACCTAGATGAAACAAAAAAGTATCTGCCCTCAATGGAGTACATTAGTATAAAGATGCAGAAAAACTTCATTGTAGTATAACATGTAAGTCTATAATGTATAGTGTTATATATAATGTATAGTTATATGACATATAGTAAAACATAAGGAAAGAAACAACCAAGTCTCTCTGGTTTAGTTAGCCATTGTTCTCGTTATTATACTCATAATAATGGAAAATTCATACTTACTGATGCTCAACTTGAATGTAGTTGTTTTTTTTTTTTGGTACTGGGCATTGAACTCAGGGGTACTAGACCACAGAGCCACATCCCCAGCCCTATTTTGTGTTTTATTTAGAGACAGGGTCTCACTGAGTTGCTTAGTGCCTCACCATTGCTGAGGCTGGCTTTGAACTCGTGATTCTCCTGTCTCAGTCTCCCGAAGTTCAGGGATTATAGGCATGTACCACCACGCTCAGCTTGAATGTAGTTTTAAATCAATGTGATTTAAATTAGTTATTCTTAACATTTGTTTTAGGGTAATATAGGAGTATTTCCTAATTTTCAGTATCAGTCCTCTCTAGTAATTATTTACATTAAGAATATTTAATAAAAATCTGAGTTATATGTTTTTTCTATGTAGATGCATTGTGAATATATGTGTTGATAAATATACTTATTTTTAATGATTTCCCTGTAGCCTGTTGAGTTTCAAGGACACCAAGTGAAAGGATCAGCTACTAGTGGTGAAATGGTCAGAGGTCACAGCTTGCAGCTGGGATACAGTCAGTTTCCAGATAGCATGGAATATCAAAACTTCATTTCAGATACTTGTTTTTTGACACCAGAGTTGCCTAGTACTTGTATGCAGACTGACTTCTTACAGGTAAAGATATTTTTATAGTTGCATTTTGCTAAATTATTTTCTTTATGTCAACATTATTTTGTACAGAAGTTATAGTTAAATCTTTGTACAAAAGAAGTATAGGAGTAAATTGACAGGAACTATAATATCAAAGGAGAGTTTCTGTTTCTCAGTCCCTCTGTTTTTTGACAGATGAATATATTAGAATATTTTACATTGAAAAAGAAACTTATGCCCATTTGTTTTATTTTTTACTACTTTCCCATATAACCATATTCAGTTGTAGTTATATCCTAAGTTTATAAAAAATGTTTTTAAACAAAATCACTAAAGCTGCCAAGAGAGATAAGTGCTTTTTTAAATATGTGTGACATATTACTAACATATAGCAGTCTTTGAACTTTAAAAAATATTCTGTATTTCATCAAATTCCAAGATACTATCATTTTAAGATACTATCATTATATAGCACTCAGAAGAAAAGTAATCAATTAAACATTATACAGTACCTTATTACTTAGATTTAAAAATTAAAACAACTTTTTTATTTTTATTTTTATTTCTGTCTCTACAGAAAACACAAAATAGGGTTGGGGATGTGGCTCAGTGGTCGAGTACCCCTGAGTTCAATCCCCAGTACCAAAAAAAACAAAACAAACCTATAGATAAACCCCAGATCTGAGGCTACAGGGGAAAACTATGTGTAGGAATTTAAACTTTTACAAGTCCAAACATGAGACCTGAGTCTCTCAGGATAGTAATTGATATTTAGAACCAAATACTCATAACCCAGTTCAGTCCTATTGAGAATCGGACAGATATCAAATAAATCTGAAGACTTTGTATTCTTCATTATTATTGTTGATTTTAATGAATTATCCTGTCCTTTTTGAAAGACATTTTTTTGTTCTTTGCCCTCGCCATAGCTCTATAGAATGTGCTTGAAATCATTATTTTTATAATATGGATTACTAAAATTCAAACTATAAGGAAAAAACATAGTAAGAGTTTGGTCTGTAATTTTGTTTCTTCTTTGTGAATAGATGAAGTCACCAGAACAAAAGTTCTCTACATTGACTCCTGTTTCTGTTTTTACTTTGAACTCAAGAAATGAAGATGTGGTAGAATTCTCTGAAGAGTCCCTGAAAGCAAGAACTTTACCTGGTAACCTTGACTTTCTCTGCTTGGAGTGCAGTTGTTACTATATTACTCAAATAAATATTAGTCCATGTAGTGAAGTTTTTTATTTGAGAAATCGTTACTAATCCCAAAATACCTTGGAACTAGATTTAGTATCATATCCCTTGAGGCCTTCCCACATTTTTTCTTCCTTTTGACTTTTTTTATTCTAGATAGTTGTCCCAAGTATAATACTCCCTTTTGGTTTTCTAGTCCCAAGTGCAATACTCCCTTTTAAGTTTTCTAGTTCCTTCTTTCTTTGCACTGCAGCTTTCTTATCACATGCCACTGAAAGTGTCTTGTACTAATGACACTTCTCATAGTTGTAACTCCACAGTGTGACCCCTCTGTGGCTGCTTTTTCTCCTAGGGGAGTGACTCATTATGAATCTCTCTTTTGACACTACTGGTTGACCTTAGCATAACCTTAGTTTCCTTTTTGCTTTGAGATTCTGGCAGTATCAGGAAACTCTTCAACTTCTGCTGTCATCATTGTACTCTCAGGCCTCAGTGTTTTCATGCATTTTGATTCTTGTGACTCATTTCCTGCTTCTTAATAAGTACAGTATTATTCTATAGGCCTTCCACTAACCTCTATTTTCCTCTTCGTCCTTTTTTTTTTTTTTTATGATACTAGGAATTGAACTCAGGGATGCTTTCCCACTTAGCTAAATCCCCAGGTCTTTTTATTTTTTAGATAGGGCGTCAGTTGCCCAGGATGACCTCAAACTTTCAATCCTCTTGCTTCAGCCTTTAGAGTAGCTGGGATTACAGGCATGTGCCACTGTGCTGGGCTTCCTCTCTCTTTCCTTATAATCTCATCAATATATCTTCCCTTAATTCTGAAGTTATGTTGGGTGAGGATGACGTATTTAAATTTTTTTGGTTGTAAGTGGATGATATAAAGGGAAAAAAAGTTTTTATGTGAATGGGTAGGTGGCTTGGAGTCAGAATGGAAGGACTATGTATTTTACAACCAGAGTAGTGGCAAGAGAGTAACATGATTTTTACAGTTAGGCCATGGATCTTTTACTTCCTTAATGGAGTTTTAACTTTCCTGTCAATGTTGCTTGACCAACTGGTTAGAATTACAACATAGCAGTTTATAAAAGAATATTCATTGACTTACCTACTGCTTTACTACTTCCCAAATGCTCTCCAGAATTTATTTCCCACAAAATAGAAATGTTGTCTGAATGGTACATTACTATAAAACAGGAATCTATAGCATTGTCAGATTAAAACTTTAAGTTTGCATAGTTTCCATGCAGTATTATTTATATTTTAGATGTTTGACAAATATTTATTGCTTCTTATATTTCCAGGAGTATCTCTATAATAAAGCTGATGATAAAAGGAATTATAAAATCATTCAGGCAAGAGTCTGCCATGAATTTAACAGAACTGTATTCTTATCATATACAAGTAGATCAAAATAAAGCTAAAATCTTTATGCTAAAGAGTAACATAATAATTCATGAATATAATAATATATAAAGGAGGTTATAGTCACATAAGTGAGCCATGAAATTCAGTCTCTGCAGAAGGAATGCAAAATAAATATTAAAACCTAGTTCTGGGTTCTTGCCTTGACCCTGCCACTTGGCAGACAAGTTACTTCTGGGCTGCTGTGGTCTCATCTGTAAAATGAGAATGATGCATCCTTTCTTAGCTTTGAAATGTTTTGAAACCATTAATATAAATATAGTATCAGAATTAGGGGGAAAAATTCTTAGCTGAGAAGGAAAAGATAGAGTACTTCAAGTTTATCAGTCTTAAAGTTTTAAAATCTAGAAATTATCTTTGAAATTTTTATTTTGAAATTTAAACCATTAATTTTTTAAGAGAAATAAAACTATATATGCCTATATGTGTGTATATATATGTGCATATATACATACTTTTTTATTTATTTATTTTTTACAGAGCAAGTTGGTACTTTAGCCTTGGTGATGACTAGTAGTACATTTTCGTTCTTTTTTGGGGGATGGGGCTGGGGGTACTGGGAACTGTACTCAGGAGCACTGGACCACTGAGCCCCATCCTCAGCCTTATTTTGTATTTTTATTTAGAGACAGGATCTCACTGAGTTACTTAGTGCTTCGCTTTTGCTAAGGCTGGCTTTGAACTTGTGATGCTCCTGTCTCAGCCTCCTGAGCTGCTGGGATTACAGGCATGCGCCACCACTCCTAACCTGGTAGTACATTTTCTATTTAATCAGCATCAACATTCTGTTGTCTTTCAGGAATGAAAAAATTTAGTTCTTTGGAAAATAATGACCTTCGGAAGCTCCCATTAGTAAGTAGAGCCCAAGTTCCATTTATCATCTTGCCACCTTCTCTTGGGCTGCCTAACTTAGATTCTGATTCATTTGTGATCAACTGTGACACACCAGAGTCTTCTGGTTCCCCCACATTCAACTTGTGTGAAGATTCAGCAGTTCTTCCCTTTAGCTCTGGGCCTGAGGACCAAAGTGAAACTTTCTCTGAAGAAGCTATGAAAATGACTCCAGGGGATGTTTCACTGCTCAATACTAAATCTCAAAGCAAGTGGCTGAAATATGAAAATACATCCCAATGTAACTTGATTACTCCAAACAGAGTTGATACAGGAACAGATGGCTTCCTCACTGAGACTGTTTCTGGGATGCATTTTAGTGACTCCAGGGAAAGGCAGAATGAGGCTATGAATGAAAGTTCTTTAGACTCTGTGCGTTTACAAATGATAAAAGACATGCTCTATCAACAGCAGCAGAATTTTGGCAGTCAAGATTTGGTTTCCAGAAAGGAAGCACTTTCTTTGAGTTTAAAGCAGACTTCCAAATCTGAGGAAGTTCAAAATGTGTTGGGAAAGTCTACCTGCTACAACTACAGTGCAAAGGATTTACAGGTGAGGAAATGCACCAGTCTCTTGTATTTTTTCCCAATAGTTGCTGCCTAAATTTCAACAAAAGAATGAACAAAATTACATAGGTGCAATTTTACCTTTGGAATATATTGATTTTTTGATCTAGAAACTAGCTATAGTCACATCATCTCCTTTGATTTAAAGTCTTCCCTAGTAGTTATGAACATTAAATGAAATTATATATTTGAAATTATGTGGTGCTGTGTCTGCCATGTAATAGATATTTGATAAATTATAGCTCTTATTTCTGTTTCTACAACTACTTCCAATATATTACCATTCTTGTTTTTATTTATGACTATCAAGCCAATTTTTCAATTGGATTATTATTAGGGTAAAGGTACATTTATAATACACTGGTTATAATTCTTAGTATAGTTATAACAAGAAATAGAGATATATAACGATCCATTCAGTTACATTTTTCCTGGCAAAAAATATTCAGAAACTAATGAGCCAGACCCAGAAAGTCAAAGGTCGAATGTTTTCTTTTTTTTTTTCTTTTGGTACCAGGGATTGAACTCAGGGGTACTCGACCACTGAGCCACATCCCCAGCCCTATTTTGTGTTTTATGTAGAGACAGGGTCTCACTTTGTTGCTTAGCGCCTCACCATTGCTGAGGCTGGCTTTTGAACCTTTCTTTTTTTTGGTGGGGGGATACCAGGGATTGAACTCAGAGGTACTTAACCTCTGAGCCACATCTACAGCCCTATCTTGTGTTTTATGTAAAGATAACATCTCACTGAGTTTCTAATTGCTTAGCCATTTTTGAGGTTGCCTGTGAACTTGCGATTCTCCTGTCTCAGCCTCTCAAAGTGCTGTGATTATAGGCGTGGGCCACCATGCCCTGCTGGTCGAATGTTTTCTCTGATATGTGGAAGATAATCCAAAATAAGGCAAGGGAAAAATGGAGGAGATGGATTCCATCAAAATAGAAGAAAGATCAGAGGCGTAGAAGGGGACTGAAGAACAGGATAAGGGAGGAACAGTGGAATGAATCTGACCTAACTTTACTGTGTACATATATGAATATACAACAGTGAATCTTGCTGTTATGTATATACATAAGTCACCAATTACAAAAACAGAAACTGCAAGTAAATAGTAGAAAGATCAGTAGCGTAGAGGGAAGGGAACGAGGCGTGAGAGCATGGGAAGGAAAAGGAAAGTGCGAGTTACTGACTTAGAGCAAATTATATTCCATGTCTTTATAGTTATGTCAGAATGAACCCTAATATGTATATAACAAAAAAAAAGGAAAAAAATTAAAAAACTTATTAAGAGGTAGCCAAAAATGTTATTTAAAATTAAAAGTGCCATGCATTATTATTCTGGCTCTATCTGTATTTTCATTTAAAATTAGAAAACAATTTTCATGGACTCAAGAAATCAAAAGTAAAGTTAGTATATTTTCTTAAACACATCTATAAAAATTAATTTACCCAATGATAAAACTTTTTTTTTTGGAGTTTTTGTAATTACTTGAATCATTCCATTTCAGGAGATAAACAGCTCTGAGCTATGCTTCCCAAGTGAGCAGAAAGTAAAATGTGCTTGTCTTCCCAAAAGGCAGATTCACATACCAACTATTTTTCAGTCTCCAGCTCATTATAAGCAGACCTTTACATCTTGTATCATAGGTATGACTGTTATATTTTTATTTTATTCTGATGGCTTCTTAGTGTGGTAGAACTATGGGAAAGTATATTATGGAATTTTCAAAGTTAATTCTCCATTTGAGATTTATTTTCCATGTGTTTACTTGTTTTTAATAGTAACTACTATTCTAACTTCAGATCAAAATAGAGTTTTAAAAATAGAAAATGACAATATTTTTTAACATTATAGTTTTTCATTTTTTAAGGTAGAAGTGTTTCATGACCTTGTTTAATTAAGTGGAAAATTTTAAGTATGGTGTATGATTACATGTGAATGTTTTGAGATACAAGGGCAAATCCACCTATAAAAAACTGGACTGACTCATGTTTGTAAACCCCGCCACTTGACTGAGGCAAGAGGATTGCAAATTTGAAGACAGCCTGAGCTGTTTAGCAATACCTTGTCTCAAAGTAAAAAGCAAAACTGGGTAGGGATATAACTCAGAGGAAGAATCCTCTTTGGTTCAGTCCCTAGTACCTCTACCACCACCACCACCACCACAACAAAGGATATTTGTGTAATGTTTTATTTGATCCTGTTTAAAGGCCGTTATCAATTTTGGCTAATAAAGAGCACGTGTGATAGAAACAAAATTATTTTGTATTTAAATTTCAGCTATATTTACTTTTTTCTAGAACATCTAAATATATTGCTGTTTGAGTTGGCACAAAGGTTGCACAAAGCTCTTTCAAAAGTTGACATATCATTTTACACTTCGTTGAAAGGAGAGAAACTGAAAAGTGTAGAAAATAATTTGCCATCCTGTCATCACGATCAACCTGCAAAACTTGTCATGGTTAAAAAAGAAGGTCCAAATAAGGTATTGTTCCCTCACATACTTAATATCTGTTTTATGTGTAATTAGGTAACTGTTGCTTTATGGCAAGCTTGAAGAACGAGACTCAATTTAGGAGCCTTCTGTTTGAGCATTAGGAACTAATAGAGTAAACTCAGTTTTTATGAAAAGAATGAGCTGTGTTCTAGGATACAAAACTGTGAGTTAAGATCAACCTTCAAGTTGCTTGGGAACTTACCTCAAAATAATAAACAGAGAGATACACGAAAGAAAATTTTTTATATTACTATAATTGATAAACTGAAAGGATATGCCCAAGATACAGTGATACCATTGAGAAGGAGAATATGTACCACCTGGAGGTTTAGAAAAATGAAGAAATGAGCCTGAAAGAAATGAAGGTTGTCTGGGCACAGTGGCATATGCCCTTAATCCTTAGGAGCCTGGGCTGCAGGATCAAAAGTTTAAGGCTAGTTTCTGCAACTTAGCAAAACTCTGCCTCAAAATAAACAAACAAAAAAACAAATAAATAGAGCTCGTGTGTGGTTCAGCCCCTGTGTTCAATTCACAGTATTCCTGCCTTCAGAATAAAATATATGAAAGGGCTAGGGATATAGCTCAGTTGGTAGTGCTTGCCTTGCATGCACAAGGTCCCGGGTTCAATTCCCAGCACCACACACAGAAAAAAAAAAGAAAAAAAAATTAAAGAAAGAAAGAAATGAAGGTTGTAACTAGCCTGCTTTGTAATCCTAATACCACCAGAGGAATAGAAAATCAGACTGACCTAATTTATATTGCTGATAACATACCATGGAGTAAGTCAGGTTAGTAAAATGTGTATTGCTTGATAGTTTGTAAGACTGTGCTTTCTTAACCTATTATTGTTTTTCTTAACCTATTTACATATCCTATTTCATTAATTATATAAATTTGATTTTAAATTTAGTTACCAAAAGCAAGAATTCATAACTAATATCATAGCCATAATATCATATATCATAGCTATAATATTTATAGCCATAAATATTATATAACTACTGTCTTTGTTTTCTTTTCAAGATTATTTGATGACATGGTTACATGCTTATTGTTGGTTATAATGGTTAGATTACAGAATAGAAAATGTATCATCTGAATTTTGTTTTAAAAAAGGTTATACATTTATGTGTATGTGTGATCACTATATACATTTTTGTGTATGCATGCATACTTGTGTGAGGAAAACAGTCAGAAAAGAAATATGGAGATATTGCTTGTAATTGTTTCTAAATAGATTTCAAGTTGTCTATAGTGAACACTTAATCAGAGAAATAATAAATTTTAATTTATTATTTCATGTGTTTTTCATTCTCAGAATAATATACTCTTTTTCTCTTTTTGATAAAGAGAAAACAAATGGAAAAGTATGTGGATTTAAGTTTTATTGTATTATTTAAATTAATAATAAAATTAATTTGTATTGTGACTTTATAGAGTACGTTAATAATGCCAAGCAGTCTTTCTAAGTGTCGACAAACATAATACCAAAAATCCCAGAAAAATAAGAACATTTTTCTTACTAAATTTTAATATCTTCTTTTTTTTTTTTTAAGTGTTGGATTTTGAACGCAGGACCTCATGCATGCTAGGCAAGTACTCTACCATTAAATTACACCTCCAGCCCTAAATTTTAATGTATTTTTTCCTCATTAGGGTCGTCTCTTTTATACATGTGATAGACCCAAAGCTGATCAATGTAAATTTTTTAAGTGGCTTGAGGAAGTGACTCCTGGATGGTTAACACAGGAAAAGTCTCAACTCAGCATGGTTTTAAGTGATATTAAGAGTATTGGCTTGTATTTAAGAAGTCAAAAGATACCACTCTATGAGGAATGTCATCTTTTGGTGAGGTATGTTTCATGGTACCAAATTATTGCCTAAAATTACTATCAGAAAATAATATATATTAATAAATGTGTAATATCTATAAATATGTATTAATACATATATAATAATGTAGTAATAATATAATATAAATCAGAAAATAGCAACCCTCACAGGATTATCAACAGCTTTAAAAGAAATTGAGATAGAAAAGTATCTAACAGAGAGAATACCTTAGTTTCTATAAGTTTAAAATGAAAGTGAATCTTTAAGTTTATTTTAACTCTCCCTAAATATCAGGCAGTTTCAGAAATATCAGAATAACTGGAAGGAGGCTATTTTTCTAACCATTTTTATGTGTAGTCGGGCTGTTTTTCACAGTCTCAAGGGAAACTATGTTGAAAAAACCATATGCATGAGGTTCTAGGTTTGATCCCTAGCACTGCAATCAGTCAATCAATTGATGACAATTCTGTGATGATTGCTGTTTTCTTAATTTGATGGAATATATTTATATTTTGTATGCATGTATGAAAGTATATAAATTCACAGAACTCCAGTCCTTTCCTTTTCATGTTTTGTTTTAAAGATTTTTTAAAAAATCATTTTACAAAAATGAAGATTTTTAAAAATTTTAATATTCAAATTCATTTTTATTTTTATTCTTTTTTCAGGAAAGGGTTTGATTTTCAGAGAAAACAGTATGGCAAACTAAAAAAGTTTACTGCTGTAAATCCTGAATTTTATAGTGAGCAGAAAAGCAAAATTTATCTTAAATTGAGTCGGAAAGAAAGTTCTTCAATTTATAGCAAAGGTAAGTTGGTCTGACATGTTGATGATTCATTTACAAATAACTGAATATCTCTGTTACCTATATCTCTGTAAATTTTTAATTTTTTTTCCAGTCTGGGGGATTGAACCCAGAGGCCCTCTACCACTGAGCTATATTCCAAGTGCTTTTTTATTTATTTACTCTAAAATTTTTGTTAAAAAATTTTTATTGGTACGTAATGATTATACATAATAATAGGATTCATTGTGATGTATTTATACATGCCTGAGGTTTGCCTATTTGGTTAGTGTTTTCAAAGAACAATCTTGTGCCTTTGTTATTCAAAAAAAGATCAGGAAGTATCTTTGTTTTGTTTTGATTTGTTTTTGGTTTGTTTCTGACTTCTACTCTTATTTTTAAGATCTTTTCTATTCTGTTTGGTTTTAGTGTAATCTTTATTTGAGAGGAAGGGCACCAGGTACTGAACTCAGGAGTGCTCAGCCACTGAATCACATCCTCAGCCCTTTTTTTTTGTACCGGGGATTGACCACTGAGCCACATCCCCAGGCCTATTTTGTGTTTTGTTTAGGGACAGGGTCTCACCGAGTTGCTTAGCGCCTGGCAGTTGCTGAGGCTGGCTTTGAACTCGTGACTCTCCTGTCTCAGCCTCCTAAAGTGCTGGGATTAGAAGTGTGTGCCAATGCACTGCTCCTATTTTATATTTTATTTAGAGACAAGGTCTCACTGAGTTGCTTACTCCCCAGCCACCGAGATTACTGCCATGCACCACCACACCCAGTGGTTTTAGTGTAATCTTTTTCACACATCCTAAATCTGCTATGTATGTAGCTTGCTAATTTTGGAGCTTTTCTATTTTCTAATATAAAATTAGGACTCTAAATCTCCCTCAAAATACCACTCCAACCAGGCGCGGTGCCCAACGCCTGTAATCCCAGCTGTGCAGGAGGCAGAGGCAGGAGGATTGCAAGTCCAAAGCCAGTCTCAGCAACGGCGAGGCACTAAGCAACTCAGTGAGACCCTGTCTCTACATAAAACACAAAATAGGGCTGGGGATGTGGCTCAGTGGTCGAGTACCCTTGAGTTAAATCCCTGGTACCAAAAAAAAAAAAAAAAAGTACCACTCTACTTTTGCTAAAGTACTTTTTTCATTTAAATTCATTTCATTTAAGCCGGGCGCAGTGGCGCAAGCCTGTAATCCCAGCACTTAGAGAGGTTGACACAGGAGAATCGCGAGTTCAAAGCCAGCTTCAGCAATGGTGAGGCGCTAAACAACTCAGTGAGACCCTGTCTCTAAATAAAACACAAAATAGGGCTGGGGATGTGGCTCAGTGGTTGAGCGCCCCTGAGTTCAATCCCTAGTACCAAAAAAAAAAAAAGAAAGAAAGAAAAAAAAAGAAATTCATTTCATTTAAATTTTCCATTATGTTTTCATCTTTAGCTTACAAGTTATTAAGCATGTTTTTAAGGAAATTTCTATTATTATTATTATTATTATCATCATCATCTTTTGACTTAACCTGCAGATTATCATTTGCAGGCTGGTTTCAGTTCACAAACTTACTAGTTAGCAGAGATTATAGTTTTCATAATACTGTTCTTTAAAGTTCATCGAGGTTTTCCTAATGGTATAGAAAATGAGAAATATATACTTTACCTTTTTATTAGATACGGAACTCTTCAACCATCAAGTCAAGAGCCGGGCATGGTGGCGCATGCCTGTAATCCCAGCACTTTGGGAGGCTGAGACAGGAGAATTGCTAGTTCAAAGCCAGCCTTAGCAATGGCGAGGTGCTAAGCAACTCGGTGAGACCCTGTCTCTAAATAAAACACAAAATAGGGCTGGGGATGTGGCTCAGTGGTCAAGTATCCCTGAGTTCAATCCCTGGTACCAAAAAAAAAAAAGTCAAGTTTAATAATTGCTTTCTCCAGATCTTCTCTAGTTTTGCTAATTTTTGGTTAGTCATCTATCAGCAATTCAGGAATACAGATGAAATCTTTGTGTGTGTGTATGTGTGTGTGTGTGTTGCTGAGGATTGAACCCAGGGCCTTGTGCATATGAGGCAAGCACTCTACCAACTGAGCTATATCCCCAGCCCGAGATGATTGAAATTGTCTATGGTACACTTTCTCCTTGCTATTTTCTTTCCTTTTACATTTTATATATTGAGCTTATTTTATTAGTTGCACATATGTTTTAAGTTACTGTTATCTTCTTGATAAATTGAAACTTTTATCACTATGTAGAGACCCTCTCCAGCTTTAATACTTTTTTCTTAAAACGCATTTATTAATGTAGACATGCCAGGTGTGTTTTTGCTAATATTTACTTGATAAATCTTTTTTGAATCCTTTCTTTCCACTTTTGTGTGTTTTCGTAGGTACGTTTCTTTTAAACACCATATGTCTCAGTTATAAAAATTTGACCTGTAAACAGAACAAGCCCAGGTAGATTTATTATAATCATTGATACATTTGTATATGTTCCTACAATCTTAAATTATTTATTTATCCCACTTTCTTTGCTCTTTTAAGTCCTTTCTTGCCTTTTTAAAAAGTGATAGTTAAATCTTACCTCCAGTAAAACAACTTCTTAGAAAACATTCACAACCCTTGGTTCTTCCCTAGACCCTCTGTTTCACTGTCTATCTTCCTTCTTCCCCAATTGACATTATTTAGACTAGAGATGTTTGTAGTATCACCTGCAGCTGGTTCCAGTCCACAAACTTACTGGTTTTCAAAAGAGGGAAACAGCTACTTCAGAATTTAAATGACTTATGTCATTAGGCAGACTTGTTTAGTTATTTTGTCTTGTTTATTGCAAGACTTTCTGAGTGAAGGAGCATTATGTTGCTGTTATGGTTTGGATGTGAGGTGTCCTCCAAAAGCTCACATGTGAGACAATGATTAGGTTGTAAGAGTCTTACCCAATCAGTGATTTAATCCCGTGAGGGGATTAACTGAGTGGTAACTGAAGTGGTAGGGTGTGGCTGGAGGAGGTGGGAATTGGGGTGTGGCTTTGGGTATATATTTGTATCTGATGAGTGGAGTCTCTCTCTCTCTTTGCTTGCTGATCACCATGTGAGCCACTTCCCTCTGCCTTAGTCTACTGCCATGATGTTCAGCCTCACCTTGAGCCCCAAGGAATGGAACCAGCTTTGTATGGACTATGACCTCTGAAACCATGAGCCCTCTAATAAGCTTTTCCTCCTCTACAATTGTGCTGGTCAGATCGTTTCGTTATGGCAGTGAAAAAGCTGGCTAAAACAGTAGATTTGTTGAATTACATTCTAGCACAAGTTACTTATGGCAGACAATTTCAAACTATTCAGATCAGGCTACTTTGAGTAGTGCTAATGTAACTTTTGGGTTAGTATGAATCTATTTGCTATCTTTTTCTGACTACTTTATAATTTATAAAGTTCTGACTTTTGACTAAGGGTATAGCTCAATGGCAGAGCACTTGCCTAGCACTGGTGAATTCCTGAGTTTTAACACCAGCACTGCAAAAAATAAATTAATGAAATAAAATTCTAAGCTGAGTTATTTTCCCTTAGTACTTGTGACCCACAAAAACTACAGTTTCATATGTTTTAACCTCATAATTATATACTTGGCTTCTCTTCTTGAATCCATTGTTACTGTTGAAAACTCTGAGGGCACTCTGATTCTTTTTGTTATTTGTTCTTTGGGGATGGAAGCTTTATTTCCTGATAATTGAGTCTAACTGGATTTTTTTTTTTCTCCTCTTGGCCACACTATAAGACTTTTAAACTTGATGTCCTTTATCTGTTTTGTAATTCTGGAAAATTAGTCTCCATTATTTCTTCAAATAATCTTCCTTCTTTTATGTCTTTTATTATTTAGATGTTAGCACTTCTGCATTTATCCTCTAGCTTTCTTAACTTTTATATTTCTGGGTTTTAGTTTTTTCTTTCTACTAGGAGAATCCTCAATAAGGACTTCTTTTTTAAAATTTTTTAACATACTTTAACCCAAATATATCCAAAGCAATATCATTTCAATGTGTAATTAACATAAACATTATGAACTATTTCATGCTGTTTTATTTTGTTCATACTACTCTTCTTTCTGGAAATGAGTATCAGGGAAAACTCATCCCAATCTTGTCAGCTTCAGTAAGTTCCAGAAATTGGGGGTGCCACTGAGCTACAGTGTAGAGAGCCCTAGGCACCAGAAAACCAGCCACCCATGGAATAACCCATAAGGTCAACTCTAAACCTTTTGGTTCAAGGGAAAAGCAACATTAGGTAGAATAATGTTTTAGATTGTAAAATTCTTTAGCTCTCAGAGTTTGGAGATATTGTGGTAGGGTAGAGACTGCCCTATGATCATTTAGTTACCACCAGTTTTTGTTGCTTCCCTGATTTTTTTTCCCAGAGTATATCAGTCAACTTTCCATCACTATAATGAAATAACTGTGGCAATTAACTTATAAAGAGAAATTATTTATTTCATCTCATTGTTTTGGCAGTTCTAGTCCATGATCAAGTGGTTCCATTGCTTTGGGCCTCTAATAAGGCAGCATATCATGGCAGGAGCACACAGCA
Source organism: Xerus rutilus (assembly GCA_028644305.1). Taxonomy (NCBI): domain Eukaryota; kingdom Metazoa; phylum Chordata; class Mammalia; order Rodentia; family Sciuridae; genus Xerus; species Xerus rutilus. The sequence continues at coordinate 37,270,136 of CM053408.1, forward strand.
AAATAAACCATTGACCTCAGGAGCCAGAAAACAAAAAGAATAGATGAGCCCTGATGTCAAAATCTCCTTTAGGGGCATGCCCCCAATGACCTCAAGACTTTCTACTAGGTCCTACATCAAAGGTTCTACCACCTCCAAATAGTACCACCTTGGCAACTAATAAGCCTTTTAACACATAGACCTTTGGGAAACATTCAGTATCCAAACTATAGCGTGGAGGATTTCTGCACCAGATATTGAACTAACTTATGGTTAGCCAGGTTCTATTTGTCCCAGTGCAGTTGGGCCTGGGAAGAGGGCCAATGGGAAGTAAGAATAGAATCCCAGGCTAGAGGTGGAACTCAGTGGTAGAGCACTTGCCTAGCATGCATGAGGCCCAGAGTTTCATCCCAGCACCACAAAAAAAGTAGGAGGAGGAGGAAGAAGAGGGGGACAGAATCCTCAATGATATACTCTAGGCACTCCAGTTCAAAACAGCATTTCAGCTACAGAGGGTTTCTCCACTTCTCTCTCTATTCCCTGTAGGAAGGGAGCCAGCAATCATACTAGTTCAGCCTCATTTTTCCCCCATTTAAAAAATTTGTTCTTTTTAGATATACATGATAGTATAGTGTATTTTTTTGGGAGGGGGCGGACCAGGAATTGAACTCAGGGGCTACTGAGCCACATCCTGAGCCCTATTTTGTATTTTAGTTAGAGACAGTCTCACTGAGTTGCTTAGTGCCTCGCTTTTGCTGCAATTGGCTTTGAACCTGTGATCCTCTTGCCTTAGCCTCTGGGATTACAGGCGTGAGGAGTATATTTTGACATATTATACATACATGGAGTATAACTTATTCTAATTAGAATCCCATTTTGTAATTAGTTCAGCCTCTTGATTAGAAACAGAACCAGGAATCCCCTAAGTCTTTAGAATTTGGTTTTTGTTCAAGGTTTTTTATTGGACATTTTTTACATGTTTTGAATTGTGTTCCTAATTCATTAAGCAAAAGAATTTGTAATGTGTCCATATTAGGAAACTTTTGTGCAGAAATTACTTTTTATTTTTTAAATGTATAATATATAAAAAGAAGCAGTTGGATTTTTTTTTTAGAAATTGAAGATTTGGAATTATTTTCCAAAAATATTAAGCTAGTACATGAACATGTACAATGAAAAAATCAAGGTATAAAGAAATATATATTAAAAGTAAGAGTCTTTCTATAATACTTGCCTTTTCCTCTTCCCTTTGAAAATGCATGTGATTAAATAATTTAATTACTATTTATATATATGAAATCTTGAGGTTTTTCTTTATTCTTTACTTTAATTCTCCCTATTTACAACACAGACTCTTTTTTTGATGCTGGGGATTGAACCCAAAGGCTACATCCCTAGCCCTTTTAATTTGTTTATTTATTTATTAACTGATAAACTTAATTTTATTTCTCAGTAATATATATTTCATTTTTATGAATTTGTTTAAAGTCAGATTTAATAATCAAAATAATTTTACCTACTTATTAAAGAGTACTTTTATAATGAGCTTGACATTGTGATTATTTGCACTATTATTATGCATGCTCCTATCAGCAAGCCTTTTTCTTTCTATCTATCTATTTATTTATTTATTTATTCTAGTTAGGTATACATGATAACAGAATGCATTTTGATTCATTGTACACTGATGGAGCACAACTTTCATTTCTCTGGTTGTACGTGATGTAGAATCACATCATATATGCAGTCATACATGAAGCTCCTTTTTATTTTTTATTTTGAGATAGAGTCTCAGTAAGTTGCTGAGGCTGTCCTTGATCATCCTGTTTCAGCTTCCTGAGTTGCTGGGATTACTGGCATGCACCACTGTGCCTGGCTGCAGCAGGGAAAATTTAAAATGAATTCATCTGGTAGATTTTTTTCAGTAATTTTCAAACTAGCTTTGGAAGTAAAATTTTAGTCATTGTTCAACTTAAAGTACACCATTCAAGACTTCCACACTGTTAGGGTAGCGGCCAGCCAGACACGGACACCTCTGTACAGCCAGGAAAATCCTTTATTCAGGGGAGTGGGCGCCTGGGCGAAGAGAAAAAAAGAGAGAGAGGGGACGCGCGGGAGGGATTTTATAGAGCCCGCTACAAAACCGCGTGGCGAGCTAGGGATTGGTCATTTTAAAATTGGGGGCAGGTAAGCAGTGGCGGCCTTCGGTTAGGCCTTGTTTTTCCAGGTGGAAGATTCCGGAGC
>CM053408.1:37272458-37295025 GCA_028644305.1 Xerus rutilus
ACACCTTTCTTTTTATTTAAGCTCCTATTCTTCTCTGAGCCTAGCAAGATTCACTTGCTGATTGCTAGATCCTTGCAAGAGATGAGGAAGTTCAGCTGTCCTGAAAGAGGGCTTGTCAGGGGAAAGGGGATGGATGGTATATTAATTGCTATTTTGTGGTTATTTTTAGGATCCCTGGAACTGCTAATAACCTTACTGATCTGGTCTTTGGCACTGTTCCTGGTGCCCTGGCAGGTGGTTTTGTCAGCCTGAATTAAATCCAAGACTATTTTTTTTTTGTAGCATATGAGATAGTTTCTATGATCTGAATGTGTCCTCCCACAAATTAATATATTGAAACTTAAGTCTCATGACAGATGTTGAGCATCCCTAATCTGAAAAACCTAAATCCAAAGTTCTCCAAAGACCCAAACTTTTTGAGTGCTGATGTGAAAGAAGTGGAAAATTCCACACCATGGAATTTTGTTTCATGCAAAAGATTATTAAAAATACATAATATTGTATAAAGGCATATATGGAACATAAATGAATTTTATGCTTAGACTTAGGACTCATCCCTAAAATATTTATTAGTTATATGCAAACAGTCCCCAATCTGAAAAAATCCTAAATCTGAAACAGTTCTAGTCTCAAGTATTTTAGATAAGGAGTATTCAACCTGTATTAAGAGGTAGGTCCGAGGGCCTGGGGGGCTGTAGCTCAGTGGCAGAGTGCTTGCCCAGCATGTGCCATACCCTAGGTTCAATACCCTACACCCTCCTCCCCCAATAAAAAAGACCTTTAGAAAGTGATTAAGTCATGAATGCTTTATATCCTGAATGGGATTAGTGGCCTTGTAAAAGAAATATCCTAGCCCCTTTGGTCCTTTCTGCCATCTGAGTGCCATATGTTCTTTCTACCATATGAGGATATAGCAAGAAGCACCATCTATGAAACAAAGAGCAATCAGTCTAATTATATTATCTATTATCAGTCTAATTATATAATCAGTCTTATTATATTATCTGAACAGACTAAATGGTCCTATGGGCAAGGATTTTTTGGGAAAGAACTCAAAAGCATGGGAATCAAAAAACCAAAAATAGACAAATGGTATTATGTCAAACTATAATCTTCTTTATAGCAAAGGAAACAACCAACAGAACGAAGAGACAAGCTGGGCGCGGTGGCTCAAGCCTGTAATCCCAGCACTTAGGGAGGCTGAGAATCACGAGTTCAAAGCCAGCCTCAGCAACGGCGAGGCGCTAAGCAACTCAGTGAGACCCTGTCTCTACATAAAACACAAAATAGGGCTGGGGATGTGGCTCAGTGGTCGAGTACCCCTGAGTTCAATCCCCAGTACCAAAAAAAAGAACGAAGAGACAGCCTATAGAATGGGAGAAAATATTTGTAAACCATGTATCTGATGAGGAATTAACATTCAAACTATATAAGGAATTTGAACAACTCAGTAAGAAAACAAATATATGTCTATACCATGGAATGTTATTCAGCCTTGAAAAAGAATGAAATTTCAACATTTGTGATAGCATGTATAAACTTGGAAGACTTTATGCTAAGTGAACTAAATCAGACAAAAACTTGGCAATGTTATATGTGAACTTAAAACAATTGAATTTGGCCGGGCTTGGTGGTGCACACCTGTAATTCCAGCAACTCTATAGGTGGAGGCAGGAAGATCGCAAGTACAAATCAAGCCTCAGCAACTTAGGGAGGCCCTAAGCAACTCCAGGAGACCCTGTCTCTAATAAAATATTAAAAAGGGTTGAGGATGTGGCTTGGTGGTTAAGTGCTCCTGGTTCAATCCCTGGTATCCCCCACCTCCCCAAGAAAAAACAATTGAATTTAGAGAAATAGCAGAATGGTAGTTTCTGAGGGATATGGAAAATGGGGAGATGGTAGTTAGAGTGCTGACTTATGAGCAAGTTCTAGAAATCTTATATACAGCATGACAACTGTAGTTAATAAGAATGTATTGTGTACTTGAAATTTGCAAAGGGAGTAGATCTTGAGAGTTCTCACTATACATGCACAAAAAAGATAACTGTGTCAGGTGTTGGATAGGCTAATTAGCTAGATTGTGGAAATAATTTCACAAGGTATACTTATGTGGAAATATCACATTGTGCCTTGGGTAATAACTCAGTGATAGGACATGTGCTTGGCATTTATGAGGTCCAGGGTTTATCCCCAGCAGCCTCCACACCTGAAGAATACCATGTCATATATCCTAACTATGTACAATTTTTTATTTGTCACTCATATCTCAATAAAGCTGGGGAAAAAATGTTTGTTTTTTTAGATGATCTTTGGGTGATTTCAAAAACCCTAGACTTTGAACTGGATACTTTTATTGCATGCAGTGCTTTCTTTGGACCATCATCTATCAATGAAGTGGAACTGCTGCCTTTGAAGGGTTATTTCCCTTCTAATTGGCCTACTAACAGTAAGTACTACTATGTCTGTCTTAATTTATATTTTAAAAGATGATAGAATATCATGAAATGTGAGCATTAATGCTAACTAACTGTGTGTGGGATTATTTGCTTAAAGCCAGCAAAACAATGGTGTTTTAAGCCACCTCTGGTTTCTCATATTGTATGCAATGTGTTCCTGAAAATATGTATGAAAATTTAATATATCAGTATTTCTGCAATTCAAGTCCCATAGGGCAAGCAGTATAATGAAATCTTGATTATTCACTTAAGCATTAGGTTAAAGTCTAATTTTACAAATTTATATCTGACTTTTTTTTTCTTTGGTACCGGGGATTGAACTCAGAGGTACTTGACCTGTGAGCCACATCCCCAGCCCTATTTTGCGTTTTATTTAGAGGTAGGGTCTCACTGAGTTGCTTAGGACCTCGCCATTTTTGAGGCTGGCTTTGAATTTGCGATCCTCCTGTCTCAGCCTCCCAAAGTGCTAGGATTACAGGCGTGCGCTATTGCGCCTGGCCTATATCTGACTTTTTAAAAGTATAAACAATAGGCATATAAATGAGAATTTTTCCAAAGAATTTCTTGCATCAAGTTTTAATCCTCTTAGTTTACTTGAAGATATATTTAGTAAACAATTTATTTTTACCTTGGGAAGGTCTTGAAGATTTTAGTTCGAGTTGAGCAAGAGGAGTATGATTTTTGCTTTGAGAATATCTTATTATCCATCTTGAAAAACTATTAATAAGTCAGGCTACCCACCAAATTTTTCTTGTAATCAAGAAACTTTTAGTAAGTTGAATTCATATTTAGCTCCATGAATCTGTAAAGTTCTCTGTACATTTTGATCTCTAATAATTTCTAATAGTTGAGTTTGGTTCATAACTATTTCAGACAAAGCATTTAATAACACATTCCTATTTCATATATGCTTTTTAGATTTTTATTTTTTCTTTTTTAACTGAACAAACCTAGTCCAACCAGCGTGAATCTAATAAGAAGCTAATTAAGTAAACATTTATCACTTCTCATATGGAGATTCTCATTATTTGTTACAGTTGTTTCCTTACCAGTATCAGCATGCTAATTTCCTGTTTTCCATATATTTTAATAAAATAATTAAGGAAGAAATGCAAAAGAATGTTTTAAAATTACACAAATATTTCTGTAGAGCACAAGTGGTATGCTGATTAAAGAGAGCTGCTGGCCATGAAGCAGTGCCTCAGTGCACTAACTCAAAACAGGTGTTCTTATTCATTTACCTGTATGCAGAACCCTAAATTTGATTTAAGTTATGCAATTTATGCATACTCTTATAGAAAGTGAATGAGTAGATCGCAAAATAATTCAATGGATAAAAGTTCAAGGACCTCTGCATGTAAAGATTTATTTCATGTCATGATTAATTTAGTAGCTGAATTCTGAATGATAATGATATTTAATCCAGTTTTTATGTGTCATTTTATTTTCATCGAGTGTTCATTTCCTGCATCTTCTTTATAGCAGTGGTCCATGCATTGTTAGTTTGTAATGCCAGCACAGAGCTGACGACTTTGAAAAATATTCAGGACTACTTTAATCCAGCTGCTCTACCTCTAATGCCATATTTGTTAACAATGTAAGTCATCATTTATCTTTGGGTCATTGGTAATAAAAAATGATAACTGAAAGTGAATATAAAATATAATAAAAGTACATTATTTATATTTTACAAATTAAAGTTTAATTATTTTTTAAAGTATGAGATTATTGTCATTAGTTAGAAAGGGAGGCAGGGGACACAGCTCAGTGGCAGAGCACTTTCTAAGCATTCACAAGTCCCTAAGTTCAATCTCTAGTACCCCTTCCCACACTAATAAATAAAATTTAAAAAAATAAAAAGAGAAAGGGAAATATGCACAATTTACCATTTATTTATTTGTTTATTAATTTATTGTGGTTTGGGCTAATAAAATTTTTTCTCTGTATCAGGGGATAAACTTTTTTTTTTTTTGGTTCCGGAGGTTGCACTCAGGGGTACTGTTACCACTGAGCCACATCCCCAGCCCTATTTTGTGCTTTATTTAGAGACAGAGTCTCACTGAGTTGCTTAACGACTCGCTGTTGCTGAAGCTGGCTTTGGACTCATGATTCTCCTGTCTCAGCCTCCCAGAGTGCTGGGATTACAGGCGTGTGCCACTGTGCCCGGCTCAAGGGATAATATTTTAAGGATCTTTGGAGTGATGATTTTTAGAATTCACCTATATTTTTATACTGTATATTATTTGGCATTTATAAGAATTGTACAGCTTGAATCCAGTGCATATGTCAATACCGATTTTATTTATTTATTTATTTTGGTAAAAAAAAAAAATCTCAGGGGTGGTTAACCACTGAGCTACATCCTCAGTTCTTTTAATTTTTTTATTTGAGACAGGGTCTCGCTGAGTTGCTTAGGGCCTCACTAAGTTGCTAAGGCTGGCTTTGAATTTTCTATCCTCCTGCCTCAGCCTCCCCAGCCATTGAGATTATGCACGTGCCCCACCAACCCAGGTTGATTTTATTCTTAATATTACCTATATCTCACTTTTAATTTCTCAAACACCAAGATCCTTTTTAAAAAATGGGAAGTTATACTAATGCATTAAAATAATATAAAAAGTCCATTTTTCCAATTTGGATTGTTATTACCCATCTTTGTTTTTCTCAGCTCAGTGAAATTCTAGGTAAAGAATATCCTTATGGATTACTATATGTAGTGTGATATTCTGACTTGGATCTTAGAGTACAATAAGATATATTGAAGTTAGAAAGCATAAAATGTGAATGAAGGCTGTAGTTTATTTAACGGTAATGAACAAATGTTGGTCTTTTGATATTGACAAATATTGGCACTATAAAAAGTTAACATAAGGAGAAGTAGGATGAGGAATGTTTCAGACTACTGTTATCTTTGAAACTCTAGCAAATAAAATTTATTCCAAAATAAAAATTCATATTAAAAATTGATTTATGGTAAATTAAATTGATTTATGGTAAATTAAAAGACATCCTTATGGTTCCATTATGTTTTTTATGCCATTGAAAATGAATTTAACCTTTATAGAAATAGAAATAAAAGCATTTACATATTTTCAGTTTTACCTGAAATAAGCACTGTTAATTTATGAGTCTTACTAGTTCTGAGTTTTAGGGAAACATTTTAGTATTTGTATATCTCTATTTGAAATAATTATTGAAGAATACATAAAATAATGTGTAAAATATGTAGGCTCATGCTGCAGATAGTAGATATTGAGCAAAGTTTAGTCTTCTTGCACACTCCTCTAAATTGAAGCTTGTATCCATTTGTCCTCCTCGCCTCACCCCAAAAATGTTTTCTCTGATGTTTATGAAATTAAGGCCAGTTGTGAATAAGTGTGTGATTGTTGCCTTCTCACTAGGTCTCCGTCAACTACAGTTAGCAACAAGAGAGAAAACAAGAGAAAATTTATCCCACCAGCCTTTGCAAACATCAATACAAAATTTGAACTACTTAGCCTGGGAGCAACATTGCAGTTAGCTAGTGAGTTAATTCAGACTCACAAGTTAAACAAGGACCAAGCTACAGCTCTAATTCAGATAGCTCAAATGATGGCATCCCACAAAAGTGTTGAAGAAAGGAAGGAACTGCATACCCATACCCTCCCTATCACAGTCATACATGGTAAGAAGCAAGAAAACAGTCCTAGTAAATATATTTTTATGTAAACTTATATAAGTTAGTCTGCTTCTTTATAATATCGTAGTCAAACAACTTTCCAGAGTAACTCTAAGTATATACTTTTAAACTTGAACCCAGAACTCACTTGAGTAAACTATTAGAACAGATCTGATTACCTTAAAAAGGAAAAATTAGCAGCATATCTGATGAATGAGTAGCATTATACAGCCATTACCAAAGTGTCCAGATTTGGTCTAGATGTCTGTGTATTTCTCTGTTAGACTGGACTTCAACTCTCATCAGCAAAGCTTATATTCCTAGTCAGTTTACTCTTTCGTCTTCCATAGCAGCTATTTCAAGCCTTCATTATTCTCATAATCCCATTCTTGCTCCTCCCTCATCCCTCTGAAATTGATCTTGCCTTTAAAACAGGAAATTAAATTTGTAACAGAAACTTCTTTTAATGTCCTGAACTCCTTCAATTTATGTAAATTTAGACTCATTCTTACCTTTATCTTGATTCTGTCCAGGTGAAGGAGCTTTATTTTTCTCTATTCAGAGCTAAAACCTTTCTCTGGATTTTGGTTTCTATGTAGCTCATTTCTTCATAGATTAGTCCTTTTTTAATCCTTCTGCTTTCTTACTGTTTATCTTTCCACATTCAGAACAATCACTGAAATGGGTCCCATTTGCTATCCGTCTTTCATAATGATTCTCTTTTTCCAGTTTACTTGAATTCACATAACCCAATCCATCATCAGATCTCATGTGGCCTACTGGGTGGAGTGTAGGCTCTAGATGGAGAGAAGGTGGAGTGAAGGCTGGGGATGTAGCTCAGTTGTAGGACACTTGCCTAGCATGTGCACAGCCCTGGGTTAGATTCCCAGCACTGCAAAACACACACACACACACACAATTTGATAAGTCAATCCTATTGCTTAAAATCCTTCAATGACTTGTTTTAAAAAAAAGAAAAGAAATGCTAAAAGGAGTCCTTCAGGCTGAAATGAAAGGACACTGGATAATAATTTGAAGCCATATGGATAAGTAAAACTAATTAGAAAAATGTAAAAAAAAAAAAAAATCCTTCAATGACTTATGCTAACCTTTAAGATAAAATTCAGATTTATCTTTTTTCAGTCATAGCAAACTTATAATTTATCCTCTTGTGATTTGTCCCTTTCCTTATTTCTTTCCTATTTGCTATATACAGAAATTTTATTTTCTCCGTTGTTTTGTTCTTTTTATAGACTGTAGATATGTACAGTTGATGACTGAGGATTTCTAGCCAATAACCATATAGTTAACACCACCTTAGAAATTTTTAAAAATGCCAGAAGCAAGCCAGGCGTGGTGGCGCACGCCTGTAATCCCTGCACTTGGGGAGGCTGAGACAGGAGAATCGTGAGTTCAAAGCCAGCCTCAGCAACAGCAAGACGCTAAGCAACTCAGTGAGACCCTGTCTCTACATAAAACACAAAATAGGGCTGGGGGTGTGGCACAGTGGTCGAGTGCCCCTGAGTTCAATCCTCAGTACCAAAAACAAAACAAAACAAACAAAAAATGCCAGAAGCATCTTCAAATGCCTTGTCACACCAATAGCAAAGTGCACAGAATGAGGAGAACATGAAAGTGCCTTTTCATTTTAAAAATGTTTGGAAATATTTACAACTTTGGTATAGTTTTAGTGTGCTCTGGATACCCAGAGCCACTTCATATAAACCACTGACAATTTTTAGAGCCCTTTGAGAGACCATAATATGATCATGATCAAATTCTGTAATTGAACCTAATGAGAGTAACAGATATATCTCAAATAAGATGTGTCAATCACAGTGCTCCCCTACTCTAAGATATTCACAAGGAGACTGATAAACAGTTTTATATTCATCCTCTTCCTCCTCTCCATCTTCCTCTTCCACCTTTTTCTGGGCAACTTTAGCAGGACCCTTTGTGCCATCAAATTTTCCTTTAGATTTATAGTCAGCAACATCTTTCTTGTATTTCTCCTTCAGCTTTTGCAGCCTTAGTGATGTATCAGCCTTAGTGATGCTGCTTTTCAGTGTCACTTAAGTTATTCCACATCTCATCCAGCTTTTTGCCACATCTCCAATGGAGATAACCAGGATTTGTGGACTTGATCTTGGGATAGAATTCTGAACAAAACAGGAAAAATCCAGGCAGTGGTCTTTTGGAGGCATTAGGGTCCTTTTTCTTCTTGCCTCCCTTAGCTGGTTCATAATCCTCCTTTTCCCGATCATAGTGTATTTTATCTGTCTTTACCATTTCATCAGATTTAGATTTCTCTTTCCCAGACATTGTCTTCCACCTCTCAGAGCACTTCTTGGAAGATTCTGCAAAATTGACAGGGACTTCTGGATTTTTCTTCTCTGCAAGTCTGCACAAAGAAGGCATAAGCAAACATCTTGCCCTTTGGTTTCTTGGGTTTATCTTTAGTCATCCTGACTGTATTATTTGCTAGTCTCTAGAAATTCTTAAAGTTTTTTGAAAATTCTTTTAATAGCTTCAGACTTTGTTGTAGCATCCCCATCTCCAAAGCAGAGATATTCTTCCTTCTCTGATCCCATAACCGTGTTACTCACCATATTCTTTTGTCATTATCCCTTTATCTGCTTATCCTATTAGGCTGACTGTGATCTCATTAAAGGTAGAAGTAGTTTGTTAATTATCTAGTCATTCCTGTGCTTAGCACATAGTGGGCAGTCAGTTTTTTTTGAATAATTAAAGGAAAATGAGATGGATGAAATATTTCTTGTACTTTTGGAAAATTTTTTTTTCATATTTCCTTCATTTTTTCTCTTTCCTTTAAAATAATTAGGTGTTTTTGGAGCAGGAAAGAGTTATTTGCTGGCAGTGGTGATTTTGTTCTTTGTACAACTATTTGAAAAGACTGAAGCTCTTACAGTTGCAAATGAAAGGCCATGGAAACTTCTGATTTCTTCTTCCACTAATGTGGCCGTTGACAGAGTACTTACTGGGTAGGTATGACAAGTGTATTTGAGTAGCTGATGTTTTAGGTTATTATTGAGAGAGGCAATCCACCATGGGCCCTGAGTTTCCATGTACATTTTTGCTGGGTATGCTAAGAATTCAAGGCCATTGTCTTTGATCTAGGAGCTAGCATCTATGCTAAGTAACAGGCTAAATTATTAATAAGTAGGATAAAATCAAATACCAAACCTGATAATTTTGGCATCAAGATGAGATATTTATGGGGCTGGAGGTGTATGTAGCTCAGTGGTAGAATGCTTGCCTACCATGTATGAGGCTCTGGGTTCCATCTTCAGCACTGCAAAAAATCAATAAATAAAGTCATTGTGTCCATTTATAACCAAAAAAAAATTTTTTTTAAATATGAAATATTCATATAAAAATTCAGGTTCAGTCAAGAGCATATGGAGCCACAGTGTATTGCTGAGGAAGGTAACCCCCATGGACCCTGAGCATCCCTGCAAGGCATTTCTCAGGATTGTGTTTGTAGCAAGCAACTTTGACTGATGAGTTAATATCTCCCTTTAGGACTAAGAGCTTGCCTATTACTTGTTTTTAAAAATAGTGGATCTCCCACCTCAGTGTTTCTATCCTCTACCTCAATCCATTGCAGGTGCAGGTATCCATGGAGATACTCTGCATCTTCTTGTGAAACTTGGGGACCGGGGGATTCAAATACTGTGATATCCATGTTGCTTTCTGTGCCACGGGTAAAAGTCCTTCTGACCCAGGAATCTTGGGTCTGTTACCTTAGAAGTTGACTAAAATCCCAGAACCAACAGTCTGAGATTCAAAAATCTCTTATTCATCTACCTGATAAACGTACTAACAAAGCTGAACAGTTGAAGTAAATTATGTTTTTAATTTCAGTAAGAGGGATCCAGAGAAGGCAATAGCAGTTTATTCTGCAGATATCAAATTTTTAAAAAAAAATTTTTTTGTAGTTATAGATGGACAGAATGCTTTTATTTTGTTTATTTTTATGTGGTACTAAGGATTGAACCCAGTGCCTCACATATGCTAGGCAAGTGCTCTGCCACTGAGCTATAGCCCCAGCCTTAGATATCAGGTTCTTGTGATTGCATAAGATTTTAAAAATGCAAAGAAAATTACAAAGAATATTTTACATCTCAGTTTTTAATTTTTTCACCAAAAACTTTGTCATTTTTTTATGACATTTTTTTATGACAAAGTTTTAATAGGAGAAATAATCCATTATTTGTAAATCTAGGCTTCTTAAAAATAACTTTGTTTTCTCTCTCTTTTATTTATTTATCTATTTATTTATTTATTTATTTATTCATTTTGTGGTAGCTAGGGTTCAAACCTAGATCCTCAAGCTTGCTGCTACACAAGTGCTCTTCCACTGAGCTACATCCTTAGCCCTAAAAATTAACTTTTGTAACCACATAAGTAAATGCTGTGGTTCAAAATATGCAGATTTTACAGGTTATATTTTATTATATTTCTTCAGAAATGTTTTTATACATGTACACATGTGGGATCCAACAATATGCAGTGTTCTGTGTCTTGCTTTTTTTACTTAAAGGTTATTTCTCTATGGCATTACATCTTAGAAAACATAACTTTTAATAATTCTATTATATTCAATAATTTGCTTGTACCATACTTTAAACAATTTTTGATCAGTAAATTCTGTTCTTCCAAATTTTTACCATTATAATTACTATGTGGCAATGATCCTTATAAAGATATAAATCTTTACCCTACTTTGAGTCTTTCCTTAGGAAACAAGCCTAAGCCAAGAATAAAAGATGGGAACATATTTAAATTTCTTAATTTATTTTGCAATATTGCCCTTCAGAAATATTCTACCATTGTGTACTCTTATGAGAAATCTAAGAGTAGCTGAGTATGACATTGTTTGGTCCAAGATACTGAGGAGTTATCTGGGGACTAAACAGGAAAGAACTTTAGATTGCTAAACCAGAATGAAAATATAACATTAGACTGTTAAAAAAACAAAAAAGAAGTTCGAATGAAGGTAAATACTAAATAGGCAATAGGAAATACCAAAAGGCAATAGGAAACATTTAAAAGAGATTCTTTAATGTTTGAATCTTTGAAAAGAACCTGATAAATGTGAATCTGTAATTAGAATTGTTGCCTCAACCACATATAGGCTGGACATATACATTTCTTCATAGTAAAATAACATTTTTGTTGTGCTTTTGTACAGACAATGTATTGTTATTGTAATGGACAGGATAGGACAAAGTTACTTGAGAAGAAATGAAGGTGCATGGGTAAATATACATACATTTTACCCTATGGTAGCAGTACTTTGAGGATACAATGCCCTTTATTGTTACAGATTTAACGCAAACATGTTAAAAACAATGTAAACTAGTATTTCAGACTGAAAGTAGCTGACTTCTTTATAATGAAGATTATGAACAAAGCAAAAACTGAAATCTATTCATGTATTGACACTAAATAAATTTCCTCATAATTATTTTGGAAAACTCTTTTTGCAGGGCTATGGTTGCTTTTGTCCTTCAGCTCTTTAAATTCTCATTTTGAGGTGGTAGAGGTGTCTTAGAGGACATAGTATTCATTGGACGTCAACTCTGTTCTTAGCATACAGCTATAGCTATAAGGTGTGTAAGAGGGAAGGGTAGATGAAGGTGCCTTCTGCACAAAGCCCTAGTTGTGGGTAATGTATATAGGGAAAGATCATAGCCTCTGGACATACACAAGCCAGCCTGGTTTGAGTCATGGCTGACTTCACTTCAGTGATGTGTCCTGAAAAGTGTGTCCTCAAAAGTAAAGTAACTTTACTTTTGAGTTTTATTGTCCTCATCTTTTTGTTGTTGTTAACAGGGATTCAACCCAGGGGTGCTTATCCACTAAGCCACATTCGCAGCCTTTTTTATATTTTATTTAGAGACAGGGTATTGCTGAGTTGCTGAGGGCCACGCTGTGTTGCTGAGTGCCTTGCTGAGTTGCTGAGCCTGGCTTTGAACTCTTGATCCTCCTGCCTCAGTCTTCCTAGCCACTAAGATTACAGTGTGCACCACTGCACCTAGCCATTGTCCTCATCTTTAAGATGAGATAATGTGTAGTGCATGTAGAGATAACATGTAAAGAGGCTCCTCTTATTACATTTTGATGCTAAATATATGATATCTGTGGCTTTCCATGTTATTATCTACAGGGGTAATTTTGTGATAAATACCAACATTGGTATTTTATAAACACTGAATGAGCCCTCAGCAGAAAATAATAAATATTTAAAAAATCTCTATAAAATGGCACTGGGGATGTATAGCTCATGGGTAAAACACTTGCCCAGCATGCACAAAGCTCTGGGTTTTATCCCAATTGTTGCAAAAGGAAAAAAAAAGTATATTAACAGAAATCTCTATAAAATTTGGTTTATAAAAGAATTCTTCTAACTATGTTGCATTTACTTGATTTGACTTTAGTAATTTTACATTAAATTATATAACCCTAAAATATACTATTATACAAATTCATTTTAATATAAGTATTATATGAAATCTTGTTTTATATTGCATCTTGTAAATAATAATATCTATTTATCTTGTTTCTTTAAAGCCTTCTCAGTCTTGGATTTGAAAAGTTTATCAGAGTTGGGAGCATAAGGAAGATTGCCAAGCCAATATTACCTTATAGGTAAGAATGCTAAATTCTGAAAGTCACAATATTCAGAGAATTATGATAATTTTAAATAATCTTTACCTTAAATTTGATTTTTGAATAAGAGTAGAAAGCCTTATCTTTTTCTTGGTTAACTTAGAAAGTCTAATTAGAAATTTTAACTTAGAATATTGAATCTATATTTTGCTCTTTTGTGATATCTGAAAAATGAAATAAAGAGAAGTACTCTTTTTGCCAGGCGTGGTGTACACCTGTAATCCCAGCAGCTTGGGAGGCCGAGGCAGAAGGATTGCAAGTTCAAAGCCAGCCTCAGCAACTTAGCAAGACCTGTCTCAAAATAAAATATAAAAAAAGGCTGGGATGTGGCTCAATGGTTAAGGACCTCTGGGTTCAATCCCTAGTAGCAAAGAAAAAAAAAGAGAGAGAGAAGTACTTTTTTATGTAATTTCTTTTTTAGCTTGCATGCTGGTTCAGAAAATGAAAATGAACAATTAAAAGAACTACATGCACTAATGAAAGAAGATCTAACCCCTGTGGAAAGAATCTATGTACGAAAAAGTATTGAGCAGCATAAACTGGGGACCAACAAAACCTTGCTAAAGCAGGTAAGAGGAAATAGCTCAGTTTGCTTCTTAATTTATGTATACTATTCAGATTCTCCTATTTTCTGTTAGTGGAAGAATATTTTCTTTAATAAAACAAACTGATGTGGTAGCTTAGATTCACTTAGGTTTGTATATGTGTATCCTTGGATGCAGTTGACCCAATGCGTGTTTTATGTTCGCCACAAAGCAGTCTTCAAATTTGTGAACAGATTCTATTTACCATGCCTGAGTCATTCTTTCTTCTCCCTATTTGCATATCTTTTTAAAAACTTAAACAAGAAAGAGAAAAGTTTTAAAATAGATTCCTGGCATGTTCAATGGAATTGTTTGTTCTAGAAGTAAAGAAAAGTTCTGACTGTGGGCAAATTATCAAAGTGAAATTTGTCTTTGATGCTCTCCTAGAAAGCCAAGGCTTTCCAGAGTCTGTCTATATCCAAGAATCCAGGAGGCACAGACACTTGCTTTCAGACATAGGGAGCCAAGACTGGCCACATAGGATTCCAAGCTTTAACAAGGAGCATCATCCTCTTAATCAAGTTCTCATCAGTATAGCCTGGGCATCAGCTGTTAGGAGAGAAAGAAGTCAATGACTTTCTCCTATGAAAGGAGAACATAGGGAAAAGAAAGGAAATTGGAGAAAAAGAAAACTGTTGGTTTCTCGGACCACACAAACATTGGTCACTTTCTGCAAGACATTTGTGAAACCATTCTGCTTTTGAAACCCTGTATTAGACAATTATTGCTGAAATACTACTTAATAAATGAAATGTCAATATTGATGCTTTTTTTTTCTTGGTGGTACTAGGGGTTGAGCCCAAGGGTGCTCTACCCTCTACCACTGAGCCACATCCCCAGACCTTTTTTTTAATTTCATGACAAGGTCTCGCTAATTTTCCCACACAGGCCTTGAACTTAATGATCCTCCTTTGTCAGCATCCTGAGTAGCTGGCATTACAGGACTATGCCAACAGGCCTGACAATCTTAAGACAACAATTTATGACTCTACAGGTCAACTGGTATTATCTTAGTCTTATAGTCTCATTCTTAGAAAAACTGGCCATGGCATGCTTTATTCAGAGGCAGCAGCAGTCCCCAGCCCCAAATCCTTTATGTGCAACCAGACAGAGAGCACATTGCCAACAGGTTACATAAGTGAGCTCATGCTCACAGGCAAGTGCTTATGACCTTGTGTACATATGCTGAATCAGGGTGTTCATGACCCAGGCTACATACTAAAAACATAACCTGCTGGGAGCCTAACTATAGCCCTCTTGGGCTTGCCCTATGGCATGGTAGATGTTCTCTTGACAGATGGCAGTAGTAAAAGAGGGTAGGTCAGATCACACATATGCATTTAAAGCTTCTATTCACATCATGTCTGCTAACATTGTATTTCTTATAACAGGTCATAAAACCAAGTTCAACCTCAGTGAGGTAGGGAAATACATTCTACCTATCTAGTGGGAAATACTACAGAGTCACACAGCAAAGGGTATGGATGTGTAAGACTAATCTCATGGGGAGGGAGGGAGATAGGAAGTAATAACCAGTGTACAACAAGTTTTGTTGTTGTTTTGGTTCTAAAAGTTCTCAGAGGACTTGAGACTAACTTTCTGTGATCTGAATTTTAGGGTTGACGCTGGACTGTTTTCTCCTTAATCAACTACAGAGGGGCTTAGTTTGGCTGTGTTCAGTGAATATAGATTAACCATTGATATAAACTTCTTACCATTTTATTCTCCCAACATAATAATGGTACAGAAGAATAACTGCTAATGGTTTTTTTGAAAATTTTCCAGTTAAAAGTCCAGTTGTAATAATCTATTGGCTCATTGCTATTACCTATGTACAATGAAAACTATTTTAGAGGAAATATTTAAAAAAATCTTTTGTTAAAATTTCCCAGTCTAATAAAGCAACCAAACCTGACACCTTCCTAAAGTGATAGGTCTTTACAATAAAATTAATTTGTAAAAATACTTCATAGTTAATTAGTACTCCTGGGTTAATAACAAAATCTTTTCTATTGTTAAAGTCTCAGTAGTGCAATAAATTAAAAGATAAAAGTAATATAATTCTTTAAAGAAAAATCATAGTTCTTTAGGCTTTTGTATTTATGTAATATATAATATGTTATGCATGTAATATATATTTGTATGTATATTTTATGTATATATTTGTGTGTGTATATGTGTGTGTGTATATATACATTTATATATTTTTAAAAAATTTTCAGTGCTAAGGATTAAGTCCAAGGCCTTGCTATGCCAGGGATCTACTACTAAGTACATTCCATCATAAATATTTCCTTAAATTAAAGCATTAAAAATATTCTTGATTTATAAATTTAAGATTCCATTTTAAAGTTGTTTTTGTTAGGTATTGTTACCAAGAATTAGACAACAAATGATATTTCAAAGTGGTACCAAGAACTGAATAAATCCTGTGGAATTTCTAATATAAATGTGACTTTAGGATTTTAGTTTTGGGGAGTTTTTTGGTTTTGGTTTTGATTTTTGCAGTCCTGAGACCTTGCACATATTAGGCAGATGCTCTACCTCTGAGCTACATCCCCAGCCTGTTTTTTTGTTTTTGACAAAAGAGAGTAAACCTAACAGATACAGGGCTATCATGTGTGCTGTTATTTATTATTAAGGAAATTAAATGTTTATAATAGGCTTGTGGAGGCAATATGTAATTTGTAAAGCAAATTTTTGTAAATCACATTTGTTGAAAGAAGAGGTGGTCAGTTTATATGAATTGCGTGTGCTATGAGGAAGTGTAATTGTACTTGAGATTGTTAGAAGGGAATACGCATATGGTGTATATAAACATATTTATACATGTACACACAAATTTGTGTACTCATGTATGTGTGTGTGTACAGCTAATAAGCTACAAGATCAATGGCCACATCATTTAAACAATTTTTCTATTGTTTATGTTTAGCTACAGATATTAAATATTAGCTTTCAGGCTTTTTGCTTGAGAGTAATGGCATTCTACTGTAATACTTGAGATTTGTAAGATTCAAATATACTAAACGCTACAAGTACCTAGTGTGCTTGAAGGTTAAGCAGAGGACATTTCACTAGCATGTTCGTTGTTCTTTGTGGAGAACTTTGGCCTGTGTTGTCATAATGCATGTTGTATTAGTTCAAGCTCATCTAGAAAGTAAAATACATATCATCCTTGACGTTTTTAAAATCATTGATTTTATAATATCTTCCTTCTGGATATCAAACTATCTTTTATTTGTTCATATTAATGGGCTTCTCAGTCAAGTAACCTATATTCTGTGATTTCCATTTTGTATTGGGAATAATGAAAAATGTAGAAAAAAAATTTAGTGATTTCTGATTTTAGCCTATAAGTTATTTGGTAAATATATTCTCTTATTTTCTTTTAACAGTTGTCAATTAATAACATTTTTATTTTAATAAAGGTTCGAGTAGTTGGAGTTACTTGTGCAGCCTGCCCATTCCCATGCATGAATGACCTTCAGTTCCCTGTAGTTGTGCTGGATGAGTGTAGTCAAATAACAGAACCAGCCTCTCTCCTTCCCATTGCAAGGTAACATAAAAAATTCTTTTCCCAAAAGCACTTACATGTGAAAACTATTTCAAACATTTTCTGAGTTCAAACTCCTACCAAAATTTTGTCAAAATTCCTAGCAATTCAAATACTAGACATATTTAAAAAAAATAGTCCAGAGGCAAACTTTTTGAAGTAAATTAAATGCATCAAAAAAAATTTTTTTTTTTGGTACAAGGGATTGACCTCGGGAGTACTCAGCCACTGAGCCACATCCCCAACCCTATTTTATGTTTTTTATTTAGAGACAGAGTCTCACTGAGTTGTTTAGTGCCTCGCTGTTGCTGAGGCTGGCTTTGAACTCACGATTCTCCTGTCTTAGCCTCCCAAAGTGCTGGGATTACAGACATGTGCCACTGCACCCGGCCAAGTGTTTAGAGTCTGAAAATATTTTTTCCATTATGAAAGAGTATGAAAGTTTATAAATAAGAACAAGTTGAAAATGAAAATTTGTCTTCTAAAATTTAGAAGACTCTGAAATTTTCTAAGCTATCCTAGCCAAGAAAAACATTGTGCTTTTAAAGCACCTTTAGGAACGGTGGGTATAGTCTAAACCACACAAATAAATAAATAAAACAAAGCATTTCTTCTTGAGGAGTCCTACAGGTAGTGGAAAGAGTACCAGATTACAACTCAGTAGGCCTTGCTCAGTCTCCAATTGAGGGAGTAGAATACCAGCTGTTACAGCTTGCTTGGGACTTGATATGTTCCTGAATCATGGGGTTTTTTTTGTTTTCAAACTATGATAGTCCTGGGCAAACCAGAATGTGTTGGTCACTCTACCTAGGCCCTAGGTGAGAACAGAGGAGTAATACAAGTACCTACTATATACTAAATACATTATTACTTTATTTAATCTTTACAATAGCCATGCAAGATGTCATCACTGGTAAGGTTACTGGTAAGAATACTAAAGCATGGAGAGATTAAATAAATTACTCTGTCCATAGAGTACAGTAGAGATTTGAATATTAGCTTTGTCTACAAAGTTTGGACTCTTTCCCACTATATCTTACTCCTGTTTAGAAAGACAGCTTCTGAGAGCCTAGTTTGCCTCTCCTCTAAAACAAGCCAAATCAATTCTAAGAAAGCCTCTAATTCTAAGAGTATATGGATTCTAAAAATCGGTGTTTTTTAAGTGTGTTCTCGGAAATACTAAATCCATGCAGATGCAAGGGGTGCTTCATAGGGTTTATGTGGAAAAATTAAGTTATGCAGAAGATTCTCTTTAATGAATAACATTTCAAAGCCTTTAATATATTCTTTAGCACTACAAGCCTCATCAGTTCTCAGTACACATCTTAGGATTTGAATTCTTGGAATACATTTTGGAAAATCCAATAAATGTTGTCAATACACTCTTTTTTCATTGCTTAGATTAATTTTTGAAATTTTGTTTTTAAGGTTTAAATGTGAAAAGCTGATTCTTGTTGGAGACCCCAAACAGCTGCCTCCTACTATTCAAGGTTCTGATGCAGCTCATGAAAATGGATTGGAACAAACTCTTTTTGACCGACTTTGCTTAATGGTACATATTGCCAAATACTTTCAGCATTATCACACATAATTATACATGGTACAGGAGAATGGAAATATTAGAAGACCAAGTACTTGTTCTTAATTATTTTATGATTGGAGTTGTTTATAAGTACTCACCTTAAGTATACCTAGAATCCTATGATTTTAACATGACTTTATAGAAAGAATCTTTTCCCTGTGTACTTCAGTAATGGCAGTAAGTATATATCTCTTGCTTTAAAATGTAAGAAACTTTTAATGCTTCTACTATCCACGTGGAAATCTACTTCACAGTTTTAGATATTTAAAAAATAATTGATATATTTTGAAATGAGGTGAAATTCAAATAATGTAAAATGAACCATTTTACAGTGAATAATTCAGTGGCATTTTGTTCATGCACAGTGCTGTACAAACACTACCTCTTTTTAGTCCCAGAACTTCTTCCTTGCCCTAATTTAGGAGTTATTTCCCTCCTGTTCTGGTCCCTGGTGATCACCATTCTACTTTCAGTCTATGAATTTGTCTATGCTGGATTTTTCACATAAATGGAATATATAATATGTGACCTTTTGTGACTGGCTTCTTTTATTCAGCACAATGTCTTTGAGATTCACCATTTTATAGATCAGTATTATACTATTTTTTTCCTTACAGTACATTTGTGTTGTTGTACAAGCATCACCTATCCATTTCCACAGCTTGTTTATCATCTCAAACAGAAACTTTGTACTTTTTAAGCAATAATTCTCTATCCCTTCCTCTCTGACTCTCTGGTAACCTCTGTACTTTCTGTCTCTGAATTTGCCTAATCTAGATGCCTCATGTAAGTAAGTAGAACTATACAATAAGGAATTAATATCCAGAATGTAGAAAGAAGTCCTTGACTTATTTACTTAGCATAACATTTTCAAGATTCATCTATGTTGTGGCATGTGTCGGAATTTCATTCCTTGTTAAGGTTATACTCCTTTGTATGTATATTCTACATTTCTACCAATAGATATTTTGGGTTGGGTCTCTACTTTTTGACTATTGTAAATAATGCCACTGTGAACTTTGGTGTACTTTATGTGTTTGAATCCCTGCTTTCAGTTCTTTAGTATATGCCCAGAAGTGTAATTCCTGGGTCATGTGGTAATTCTGTTTCATTTTTAAAAAAAAATTTTTTTTTAGTTGTTAATAGACCTTTCTTTATTCATTTATTTATACGTGGTGCTGAGGATTGAACCCAGTGCCTCACACATGCAAAGCAAGCGCTCTACCACTGAGCCATAATCCCAGCCCTCTGTTTCACTTTTTGAGGAATTGCCAAACTGTTTTCATACCAGCTACATCCCTTTTACATTCTCAGTAGTAATGTACAAATGTTCCACTTTCTCCACATTCTTAGCAATGCTTGTTATTTTCTGTTTCACAATAGCCATCCTAATGAGTGTGAAGTGGTATCACATTGTGTTTTCCTTAATGACAATGATATTTAACATCTTCCATGTATTTACTGGCCATTTATATATCTTCTTAAAGACATGCTTATTCAAGTCCTTTGCCCATGTTTTAATTGGCTTTATTTTTCTTGTTGAATTGTAGGACTTCTTTCTACATTCTAGATGTTAATTCCTTATTAAATATATGATTTGCAAATATTTTCTCTCATTCTATAGGTTAGTCTTTTCACTTTCTTCATAGTATCCTTTAATGCACACATTTCTTAATTTTGATGAAGTTCAATTTATTTATATTTGGTGTTGCTTGTGCTTTTGATGTCATATCCACAAAATTGTTGCCAAATCTAATATCATTAAGATTTCCCCCAATGTTTTCTTCTAAGGGTTTTGTAATTTTAGCTCTTATATTTAGATCTTGATTCTATTGTGAGTTAACTTTTTTATATAATGTAGAATAAGAATCCAATCTCATTCTTTTGCAGGTTGGTATTTAGTCTTTCTAATACTATGTGTTGAAAAGTCTGTACTTTCCCCATTGAATTGTTCTGGCACCCCTGTCAAATATCAATTGACTATGTATTTAAGGGTTTATTTCTGTATTCTCTATTCCATTTGTCTGAATTACTTCCTCCCTTTTTATGGCTGAATGATATCCTATTCTATATACATATCACAATTTTATCTATAATTACTATTGTTTATATTCAGTAATCTAAATCAAACTTTTTTTTTTTTTTGTATTGGGGATTGAACCTATGAGTGCTTTACCACTGATCTACATCTTCAGCCCTTTTTATTTTTTTATTTGAGACAGAATCTCACTAAGTTGCTGAAGCTGGCCTTGAACTTGAGATCATTCTACCTCAGACTCTTGAGTTGTTGAGATTATAGGCATGTGCTCATGCCCAGCTAAATCAAACTTTTTATAAACAAAATATTAAAGTATTCCAACCAAAATAGTGTTTAAAAAAATTGACAAAGGAATTTTTTTTTTTTTGCTAATCTAAATTGCATCTAATAAGTTATTTTGCTATTTGAACTTAACAGAGGAAGAAGAGCCCAAGTAAAATGAAAAGAATTGTTAGGTCACAAATAATTCTTCAGAAATAATATTTATTCCCATGTAAGGGATATTATTTCCTAAATGATTCCGCTAATGAGATTTTAGACAGAACAGATTGATTTATCTGCTTTGAAAGGTAGAGATATTAGCTGGGCGTGGTGTGCACACCTATAATCCAAGCAGTGCCGGAGGCCGAGGCATCAGGATTGCAAGTTTGAGGACAGTTTTAGCAATTTAGTGAGACAATGTCTCAAAAAAAGGGCTGAGGATATAGCTCAGTGGTAGAGGGAGCACCCTGGGTTCAATTCCCAGTACCAAAAAAAAAAAGGTAGAGATATTAATGCTTATTGTTTCTTTTCCATTTTTCTATTCCCTCCAATGTTTCTATTTTGCTAGTTACATTATTATTTTGTATTTTCTGGGTGTATGACATTTACCTTAACTTTTGTTATATAATCCTGACTTGCGCATTTAGAATTGGTTCTGTATTTAAGTAGACTAAGTACTTAGCTTCATTCATCAGCGTTCCTTGGATTTTATTTTCTATTTTTTTCCAAAAGTGGTGTATTGATGCCTACTTTTCTGAGTTTTCTTTTCTTTTTTACTTTAGAATTTTTAATTAACAAATAATAGTATGTATTTATAGGGTACAGATTGATATTTCCATATATATATATATATATATAAATCTTAGAATGATTAAATTAAGCAGATTAACATATCCTGAGTTCTTATTATGTTTGAAAATGTCTGTTGCCTTTAAATGTGAATGTCACCTGGGCTTATTGGTATATTCTTGGGTCATATCCCAACAATATTTTCTGTATTTCTAACATAGACTATAATTGTGAAGTTTAGAGCCAGCCTGAGTATTTTCCCCTTGTAATGATTTTTTCTACCTATATGCAAGAGCTTATTCTGTAACCTTAATAGCTTATAAATTTATTGGAGTATATTTCAGTGCTATAATATGATGAATTTTTTTCAAATTGGACACTTCTTCATTTCAGGGAAGTTTTTTGTCCTAGTTATTCTCTACCAGAGTGTCTTAGTCAACTCAGGCTGCTTTAGCAAAGTACCACAGACGGAGTGACTTAAACAACAGATGTTTATTTCTTACAGTTTAAGAGACTGCCCTGTCCAAGATCTGGGTGCGGGCAGATTTGGTTTCTGGTGAGGCTTCTTTCTTATTACTGTTGTTACAGGCTGTTACTATAATTTAATACCTGAGACAATTAACTTATAAAGAGAAAGGATTTATTTTGGCTCTTGGTTATAGATGTTCTGGCCCAAGATTAGACAGTCTCATTGCTTTGGGCCTCTAGCAATACTAACCCATGGAGGGAGCACATGGTGGAACAAAGCACACACCTTCTGAACCAAGAAGCAAGAGAGTCAGGAAGAAGAAGAGACCATGATCTGAGGGTCCCCTTCAAGGACATGCTCCCAATGACTGCAGACCTTGCTTTGGGTCCTACTTGCTAAAGATTTTACCACCTTCCAAAGTACCACTCTGGTGACCAAACCTATAACATATGGGCCTTTGGAAGACACTTATCCAAAC
>CM053408.1:37295525-37390595 GCA_028644305.1 Xerus rutilus
AGCTATTGGGAACTGAGCTTCTATAAACATTTACATATCAATGTAATATGTATCCATCAATTAATTGCATCACTGTAATATGCTAATTTTAAGTCCTTTGGTTATATACCAAGGAGTGGGATAACTAGGTCAAATGATGGTTCCATTCCAAGTTTTCTGAGGAATCTCCATACTGATTTCCAGAGTGGTTGCACTAATTTGCAGTCCCACCAGCAATGTATTTTATTTATTTTATTTTATTTCTTTTGGTACCGGGGATTGAACTGAGGGGCACTCAACCACTGAGCCACACACCCAGCCCTATTTTGTGTTTTATTTAGAGACAGGGTTTCACTGAGTTGCTTAGTGCCTCGCCATTGCTAAGACTGGCTTTGAACTCGTGATCCTCTTGTGTCAGCC
Source organism: Xerus rutilus (assembly GCA_028644305.1). Lineage (NCBI taxonomy): Eukaryota > Metazoa > Chordata > Mammalia > Rodentia > Sciuridae > Xerus > Xerus rutilus. Next base: position 37,295,925 of record CM053408.1, read on the forward strand.
TCCCGAGCTGCTGGGATTACCAGCATGCACCACTGTGCCTAGCCAACATATTTTATTTTGACACATGGTCTCACTGAGTTTTGGAGTCTCTCACTGAATTTCTGAGGCTAATATTGAACTTGTGGTCCTCCTGCTTCAGCCTCCCCAGTCACTGGGATTATAGGTATGCACCACCACAGCTAGCCATATGTGATGTCTTTATTAGTTTTGTTTTTCTGTTTTGTTTTTTAGTACTAGAGATTGAACCAACCTAGGGGCACTTAATCACTGACCCACATCCTGAGCCCTTTTTAATATTTTATTTAGAGATAGGGTCTTGCTGAGTTGCTTGGGACCTCACTAAGTTGCTGAGGCTGGCTTTGAACTCGAGATCCTCCTGCCTCAGCCTTCCAAGCCACTGGGATTACAGGTGTGTACCACTGCACCCAGCTGTCTTTATTAGTTTATGTGGGCACTCTCATTTCTAAGGTTTCATTAAATACACTGTACTAGAATTCATTCCATGTGGTTGGATGTTGGGATCTCTTTCCCACATGAGGGATACTCAGGCTCCAAATGGCCCATCAATTCATTGTGTGATCCTTAGATCACTTTCACTAAAAACTACCCAGTTCACTTCCTTTATTTTATTATTATTCTTAGGAGCCATTTCCATTATATGACTTTAGGAGAGGTTAAGAATCTCATGGTGCTGATTTCTCCCTTTACCTCTGAATCTTCTTTAATTCCTGATGACAAGGAATTTTTTTTTTTAAAGTTTATGGCATTGGATTAGCTACACACCTTTTTGTGTTGTGAAAAGGCTAAATTTGGTTCTTTATTGCTGTTATTAGTTTTGTTTTTATTTTTAGTTACTTTTTGTTATTGTTCCTTTAGATATGAGGGAATGGATTCTGCAAGACAGTTTTATTCTACTTTCTTAATTCATAATTCCCCTTTACGTTTGTGTTTTAGGTTGCATTGAGAATTTTTTTTTTTCCTTGATACTGGGAATTGACCTCAGGGGAGCTATATCCCCATCCCTTTTTATTTTTTATTTTGAGGCAAGGTCTTGCTAAATTGCCCAGGCTGGCTTTGAATTTGCTGTCCTCCTGCCTTAGCCTCTTGAGCTATTGGTATTACAGGCATATGCCACCACACTTGGCTGCATTGAATTTTTAGTTGAATTGTAGTCAGTTTTGTAAAGAATCAAGCATTCAGTTACCTTGAGCTTTTAATTATAACTGAATCAAATTACAAAATTTCTGCCCCTTCCATAAGTGAGTGTCCAGCTTCTTTTGAATCAGACTTTTTAAAACCTTTTTTAAAAATTCCTACTTTAAAAACAGTTTTCAAATTCTAAAAGCATTTTGGGGGTAGGCACTAGTCACATGGTTCAGTGTTCAATAAGAACCACAAAGTATGGAGACTGTGAAAGCTTCCACTTCAGTCCCTCAACCACTGTTTCTCTCCCCAAGAGCAACAGTTATCCCTTTCTTATAGCTTTCCAGTGATATTTTATAACAGTAGAAGCAAATACATAAATTATTTCCCCTTTGTTTTAAAAAAATGGTAACATTATGCATGTTCTTCTGCTCTTTGCTTTTCCACTTATCTATTGCTAATGCCTTTTAAAATGTGAAGTGTATTTTTATTTGGGGAAGTTTTAAAAGGGCAAATAAAGAGTAGATTGAAAAATGATTTAGTCATCAAGTAGAATAATATAAAAAATTCAAGATGAATGAACTAGATTTATATAAATAGTTCTCAAAAATATAGTGGATGTTGAAAGAAACAAAGTACAAAGGGATACTTATTAAAAATGCCATTTATGTGAATTTCAAAAGCACATCAGATGATGGATTTATAGACACTTGCCAATGTAATACATAACATAAAAGTGCATGGAAACGCTACAAAACAAATTCAGGACTGGGATCATCTCTGGGGAAGGTAGTAGAGGAAAATAATGTAGGGGGCAATTTTAGCTGTGTCATACTTCATTTCTTAACCAAAGAGAGTTGTGAAGCAAACATGACCAAAGCTAATATCAAATCTGGTTGCTGATCACATGGATGTCATATTATTTTATTTACTTTTCTGTATATGTAAGCTAGTTCGTAATTAATTAAAACTAAAAGAAATAAGTAATATCTACTACCATTATAGAAAGTGTTAAACTACAAAAAAGTAAAGGTAGAAATAATGCATCTATAACCTCACCACCTCAGGACAAAACCCTTTGTAATATTTTAGTATTTTTCTCTTCCATATTTTATCATAGGTCTATATGTGAATATCAAATGTATGTATCAACACAGTTGAAACCATACAAAATAAATATGATTTCTATTTTGCCTTTTTAAACTTTCTACTATACTAAATCATTTCCCTTTGTTGTTACTAATTTTGTAACCATCTGTTGTCATAAATATATAGGATCACTAAATATTATATTGTGTGAATATACCATTATTCAATCACTTCTCTAACATTGAACATTTGATTGTTTCCATTACAAATAATGATCCTTTGAACATTTTATATGTAATGATTTTTGTCAAAGGTTTCATATTCCTACTGACTTGGACTTATAAACATCGACAGATCTGTGCCCCATAGAGTAGTGAGGATTGATTTTTTTATGTGTTTTTCCCCCATGAAAGATACATTGTTCATGCAGTCATTAATATTGTTTTAATTATACAAGTATTATGAGAGTTCCATGTAAGTGTTCAGTATGTTCTATCAATACTGCAGAACTTTTTACAAATAAAGAACATGATTCAGAAGATTGCTAAAGTGGATATTATAAAGTGGATACTTGGATATTATAATGCATAATTAAATCTGAAACATTTTTGAAGATTCAGAATGAAAACATGGCTCTACTAACGAGGAAAGTTAATAAATAAATTGTCAATAGCATATTATAATTTTTAAAAAGATCTTTTAAATTTTTTTCAGCGTGTTAGGTAATAAACTTACTAGATAATAAGTTTGATGTGTTTGATGTTTTGTAATTTTATATTGTAATAGTTTACCATGAACTTATTTTTTGTTTTTCTTCAGTGCTAGGGATCAAACCTGAGTCTCACACATTGCTAGACAAGCCCTCTACCGCCAAACTAGATCTCCTAGTAACTTCTTTAAAAAATATTTTTTTCTGTGGTTTATTGTATCATGATTGTCATTCATCCTATAAGACTATAATATAGTGACATTTAAAAATGTTTAAATATTACTTTTTGAGAGAAAAAATGCTCTATTTTAATTTATTTTTCTGTATTTAAATTGTTCAGGGTCACAAGCCCATTCTGTTGAGAACCCAATACCGTTGTCATCCTGCAATCAGTGCTATTGCCAATGATCTATTTTATGAAGGAAATCTCTTGAATGGCATTTCAGAAACAGAGAGGAGCCCTTTATTGGAGTGGCTACCCACCCTGTGTTTCTATAATGTTAAAGGACTGGAACAGGTAAATGACGTTAGTGTTGATAAAAGTCATCATGATTTAGTCTCTTGGTTTAATTTTATTGTTGTTTGTAGGTTTACTTGGTATTTCTGTAGCCTTTCTGGGAAATGTAATTTAGGGTCTGTTTCTTATTCCAGATTGAAAGAGATAACAGCTTTCATAATGTGGCAGAAGCTGTTTTTACCCTCAAGTTGATTCAATCATTGATAGCAAGTGGAATTGCGAGCCCTATGATTGGAGTGATAACATTATACAAATCCCAGATGTACAAGGTTTGTGTGATATATTATATTTGTCACATGTTAAGCATTGTAATTATATATTACAATATTTAATATTACATTTGTAGTAGTTTGGTTTGCTGCCTAAAAAACTTTTGGGCCTGTAATTTATGTGCTAAAAAAGAAACATTCTGATTTTTTTTCTGGCCTGGCTTTTTTTCTGCATAATTAAATGTAAACCTAACAAGGTTTAATTAAATTCAGTTTACAGCTGTTGGGGCAAAAATGCAAATAAACAAATTAGAGGGAAGAAAATATGGTGTATGCTTTGTGTTTTGAGACAGATGGGATTGAATCTCTGTTTTCCAAAATGTTCTCTCATTATTACTACATTTATCAGTAAATCAAGGGTAGATATAGGTATTAATGTACACCTGAGCCAATTACTTCTAAGCAGATTTTTCTTTCAGTATTTTTTTTCTTTTTGTTTGCTTCTTCATGAGCTCCAAATTAGCATATCCAAATGAGTTTTCTAGCAATAGATAAGTCATTCTTCTTTTGTTTCATAATTAATATTGTCATTTATCTATCATTTTAGAAACTATCTAGTCAAGTCTATGTGAGTCACGAAAGAGAAATGTTAGTTTAATTAAGGTGGTGGCTGTGAGTAGGTCTGGAGGTTTAGCTTTTGCACTGTCTCTGCACTCACTGCCTGATTACTGTATTCTTTCCTCCACAGCTCTGTCATTTACTCAGTGCTGTGGACTTTGACCATCCTAATATTAAAAGTGTGCAGGTGTCCACAGTAGATGCTTTTCAGGGGGCGGAAAAAGAGATCATTATTCTTTCCTGTGTAAGGACAAGACAAGTAGGATTTATTGATTCAGAAAAACGAATGAATGTTGCATTGACCAGAGGAAAGAGGCATTTGTTGATTGTGGGAAATTTAGCCTGTTTGAGGAGAAACCGACTATGGGGGCGTGTGATCCAACATTGTGAAGGTAAAATGTATTTCTTTCAAGCATTTTGGATTAAAGCTGACTTTTTTGGGTTAATGCTTGGGATGGTTTGGGCAGGAATAACTCTGGATTTGTCATTGTGAAAGAGAACTGGTATCATAATATGGAGACGACTATAAAAAAAAGAGTAATTGTCTTGTGTTTTGTATCTTTTTAAGGAAGCAAAAATGGATTGCAACATGCAAGTCAGTATGAACCATACCTGAACCAACTCCTTAAAGATTATTTTGAAAAACAAGCAGAAGAAAAACAGAAGAAAAAGACTGAAAAAGAAAAATCTAAAGATAAATTTCATTCACAAAAAGACATAGTTTAGGAATTTTGTATTTATGTAAATTCAGATTCATTTTCAAAACTCTTGTTACAGAAAAATCTTTATAATATCTAAAAAACATGCTAAATAAATACATCTAAAAATTCACTCTGTAAAAAACAAAACATGCATTACTTATATTCAAATAGACAGATGTTTTATTTGCAAAAGAAATAAATTTTGACAGGGTGTGGTGATGATGCATGTCTGTAATTCCAGGGTCTCAGGAGGTTGACACAGGAGGATTACAAGTTCAAAGCCAGCCTCTGCAATTTAGCAAGACCCTGTCTTAAAATAAAACATAAAAAGGGCTGAGTAAAAAGTGGCTCAATAGTTAAGCACCTCTGGTACCAAAAAAAAAAGAAAAAGGAATTCTGCAAGGGGTAGGGGAAGCCTTCCTGGAGAGTGTCAGCACACTTTGGAAATATATGAGTATCTCAGAAGTTAATCTATTGGACACATCTGCACAATCAAACACACCAACACACTCCTTTCTGAATTATTACTGTATCCTCATCTTTTAGAAATACATTACCCACCATTTTAAAAGCAAAGGCATTCACAATTATACTTTTTTAAAATTTATTTATTCTAACTAGGTATACATGACAGCAGAATGCATTTTGATTCATTGTACACAAATGGAGCACAACTTTTATTTCTCTGGTTGTACACAATATAGAATCACACCATATACGTAGTCATACATGGACCTAGGGCACTGATGTCCATCTCATTCCACCATCCTTCCTGTCCCCATGTTCCCTCCCCTTTGGCCAAAGTTTCTCCATTCTTCCTATGCCCCCTCTTCCATTATGGATCAGTATCCACTTATTAGAGCATTCAGCCTTTGGTTTTTTGGGATTGGCTTACTTCTCTTGGCATGGTATTCTCCAGCTCCATCCATTTACCTGCAAATGCCATACTTTTATTCTCTTTTATTGTTGAGTAATATTCCATTGTGTATATATACCACAGTTTCTTTATCCATTCATCTATTGAATGGCATCTAGGTTGGTTCCACAGTTTAACTATTGTGAATTAAGCTGCTATAAACATTGAAGTGGCTGCGTCACTGTAGTATGCTGTTTTTAAGTCCTTTTTGTATAGATGGAGGAGTGGGATAGCTGAGTCAGATGGTGGTTCCATTCCAAATTTTCCAAGGAATCTCCATACTGCTTTCCAGATTGGTTGCACCAATTTGCAGTCCCACTAGCAATGTATGAGTGTGCCTTTCCTCCACATCCTCATCAACACTTGTTGTTTGTATTCTTGATAACTGCCATTCTGACTGACATGAGATGAAATCTTAAAGTAGTTTTGATTTGCATTTCTCTAATGGCTAGAGATGTTGAACATTTTTTCATATATTTGTTGGTGGACTGTATATCTTCTTCTAAGAAGTCTTTTCAGCTCCTTAGCCCATTTATTGATTGTGTTGTTTGTTTTTTGGTGCTACTTTTTTTGAGTTCTTTATATATCCTGGAGATCAGTGCTCTATCTGATGTGTGTGTGTGGCAAAAATTTGCTCCCAGCATGTAGGCTGTCTGTTCACCTCATTGATGGTTTCTTTTGCTGAGAAGAAGCCTTTTAGTTTGAATCCATCCCATTTTTTGATTCTTGATTTTATTTCTTGTGCTTTAGGAGTCTTGTTAAGGAAGTTGTGGCCTAATTTGACATGACGAAGATTTGGGCCTACTTTTTGCTCTCTTAGGCTCAGGGTCTCTGGTCTAATTCCTAGGTCCTTGATCCGCTTTGAGTTGAGTTTTGTGCATGGTGAGAGATAGAGGTTTAGTTTCATTTTGCTGCAAAGGGATTTCCAGTTTTCCCAGCACCATTTGTTGGAGAGGCTATCTTTCTTCAATGTATTTTTTGGCACCTTTGTCTAGTATGAGATAACTGTATTTATGTGGGTTTGTCTCTGTGTCTACTACCATTAGTCTACATGTCTATTTTGGTGCCAGTAACATTGCCATTTTTGTTGCTATAGCTTTGTAGTATAGTTTAAGATCTGGTATTGTGATGCCTCCTGCTTCACTTTTCTTGCTAAGGATTGCTTTGGCTATTCTGGGTCTCTTATTTTTCCAAATGAATTTCATGATTGTAGGGCATTCCTAGGGGCGATTTCATTCAAGGAAATGAAAATATACGCCAGCTCCCGAGAAAAGGAAACCTATCTCATTGGTTACCCCCCGCTTCCGTGCTCATGGACAAGGCATGACTGCTTGTATTTGGTATAGGGTGCTCGCTTGCATGAACAGGCCATGGCAGATTGACCTTTAAGCTGATTGGTCGAAAGAGACTATGTATTCCTCCTCATTTCCACAATAAATGAGTTCCTGCGCTGACTGGTCTCCCTGACACGTCTGATTGTCCTCTGGCGGGAGGGCTGGGTGCAGGTGGTCAGTCGGCTCCTGCCTTTCCTGGTTCGTCCTCGCTGGGGTAAGGCCCTCTCCTTCCCCTGCAGGCTTGGGGGAAATACAGGGCTAAAAATCCCCGGCATTCTGGCGCCCAGTGGGGTGCAAAAGGGCAAAAGCAAAAGTGAAAATAGATAGCCAGTGGACCGGGTCAAGCAAGTCCCGAGGTAACAGCACACCCGAAAAGATGAGGCAGGCTAATACTAAGGAAGACCCTGCTCTTAAGGCATTAAGGTACATGCTTAAGAGTCGAGGCCTGGAGGTCTCTGATACTCAGGCTGAGAAGGTCTGGGAGACCTTCATGCATGCAGCCCCTTGGCTCCCAGCCAGCAATCTCTTTGACCACTCCACATGGGGGAGGGTGGAACAGCTTGTCAGGAAGAGGGAGGTCAACTTGGGTGAGGATCCACCCTTGGGGGTCTATCAGACCCTGTCGGCTCTCAAGGCCTGCTTCTTTCCTGTGACATCCAAGGAACCCCTTGGGGACAAGCCAAGGTCATCCAAGGGGGCCCAAGAGCAGATCCCCAAGGAGAGCACGGGGGGGGGGGGGCGACCCTGAATGGGAGGTCTTTGATAGCGGCTTGAAGCGTCCCGCGGGCCATGCCTACCCTCCCCCACGAAATGGAAGTGTCCTAAGACTTGGCCTGAGGTGGATTTCCCTGTTCCTGGGCCAATCTCTTCCCGCCGTCAGCCCTGGAGCCTGACTCACCTGCCCGCCCCTATGAGGGCGAACAGCCTCCGCCATATTGTCACTCTTCCCCTGAGGAGAGCCGATCTCTGTCTTGTCCAGATGGAGGGAAATCACTTTCGCCATCTTGTTGCACAGATGAGGAGGCACCGCCATTTTGTCAGGCATTTCCGGTATACGCCAATCCGGGTGGAAACCGAGCAGCAGTTTGGTACTCTTGGGAAGCACAGGAGCTCAAGGAACTTAAAAAGGTAGTCTCAGAGGACGGACCTAATTCCCCATGGGTTGAGACCATCCTTCAAGGATTGGGTCATAAAGAGTGCACCACCGAGGACTGGAAGAGCCTAACTAAGGCGGTTCTTCCTGGCCCACTATACCTTAAATGTTGCGCTTTTTAAAATAAGGAGTGTCATTCCCAAGCGGAGAGGAACCAGGCTGCTAATCCTCCTGTCCCTATTATGGGATGTTCTCAGGGTCAAATGATCAATTTGCCACTGGGCCCCAACAGGCCACCATCCTGGTGCCCTATCAGGAACAGGTGCGATCACTGGGTTTAACAGCATGGAAAAAACTAGAGGAGGGGCCATCAGAACCCCCAGTATCAGGGATAACCCAAAAGGCCACTGAAGATCTGGCTACCTTTTTTGAGAGGGTAGAAAAAAGCCTCCAACGAAAGTTCCCCCCAGACCCCTGCGAGATCAATTCATTAAAATGCTAGTCTGGGAAGGGATGACCACAGACCACAAGCTGGCATGCGCAGGGATGAAGGATCGATCCATGGGGAGATGGATAATAGCGACCAAGGATGTGGGTACTCAGGCCCACCAATCCCAAGCCCTGGTGACGGCCTTACAGGCTCAAACCGCCTCTCTTACAGAGGCTCTGACTGCTGCCCTCTCTCTTTCCCACTCAGGGGGGCGAAACTCACAGCCTGGGGAGAAGGGAGTTTGCTATGGCTATGGACAACTCGGTCATTTTAAAAGGGAATGCCCTAATGGCTGCCCATGGCCTGGCCGGCACCCCGGCCCTCCCTCAGGGAGGATGGCGAATCAGCCTTCTCCCAAGACCCCCTGTCCTAGATGTAAGAAGGGGCTCCATTGGCAAAAGGATTGTTGATCCAAATTTGATATCCTGAGCAATCCTTTAAACTAAGGGAGAGGCACCCTCCAGCCCCGTCAACCAAAGGAGGCCCAACTGCTGGGGGTCAGGATCCCCCCAGAGCCCACTGAACTGTCCCTATAATACCAGGGATAAGGCCAAAAATGGATATCTATATAGCTGGGAAAAGGTTCCGTTGTCTGATTGACACAGGGGTGGACCGCACCGTGTTAAGAAAGGAAGAGGTCCCCCCTCAATGGAAGTTGATCCCAGGACCCCATCTATTGGAGGTCAGGGACACTACCACCTCTGAGGACACTAAAGATTGGCTTAAGATGTAGATGGGAGTCATGAGGAGGTCTGACCCCTTATTGCCCCTGGCCTCACGGCCAATTTGCTGGGACAGGATATTCTTGGGGAGGCTGAAGTGTATATCACCACTGATCATAAGGCTCTTTATGATGACATTCTAGAGGAGGAAGAATACCAGCAACAATTTAACTTGCTTGGGAAGGTCAGTTAAACAGCAACGGGTTCCCGCACCTCGTGTAAGGCTTCACCTCCAATCCTAGGGGCCACTGTTCCATCGACGCCCGCCATTACCTGGCTTCCGGGCACCCCAGTTTGGGTGGAATAGTGGCCATTACCCCAAAACAAGCTCCAAAAGTTAAAAGATATTGTCCAGGAACAATTGGCACTAGGCCACATTCGACCATCCCTTAGCCCCTGGAATAGTCCTGTTTTTGTAATACAAAAGACATCTGGCAAATGGAGGATGTTACAAGACTTGAGAAAGATTAATGAGCAGATGGTTCCGGTGGGCACCTCTTTACGAGGACTGCCCTGGATTCCGTCCATCCCAAAAAACCTGTCCCTCATCGTGATTGACATTAAGGATTGTTTTTTTTCCATCTCCCTTAACCCTGTTGATTGTGAGAAGTTCACATTCTCCATCCCCTCCACTAATTTCCAGAGGCCTGATGAAAGGTACACGTGGGTGGTTTTGCCACAAGGCATGGCTAATAGTCCTGCCTTCTGTCAACAATACATCTCACATGTATTACAGCCCCTCCAGCAACAACCAGGAATTACTCTCTATGTCTATATGGACGACATTATTATTGGTGCAGTCGACGCCTCCCAGTTAGGCTCTGCCTATAGGGAGCTCCAGCACCTTCTAGAGCAAGGAGGATTACATATCTCCAATGATAAAGTCTAGACTGTCCCACCCTTTGAGATTTTGGGAGCAAAGCTCAAACTAGACTCTGTCTGCCCCTTCAAACCTCAGTTATCTGTAAAGCCCTCATACATCTTAGTGGAATTACAAAAGTTCTTGGGAGAACTTAATTGGCTGCAGCCCTGGATCCACATCACTACGGAAGACCTCCTCCCACTTTTTGAGTTACTAAAAGATAAAGACCCCTCAGATCTTATTCTGCTGACAAAGGAACACCAACAGATATTCCAAAAGATTCAATTGGCTGTCGATAAGGCTCAGCTGGCCCGATACCAACCTGATTGCGACCTCTGCCTGTGGATCCTTCCTGGCTCTAAGCTGCTCTCAGCTGTTATTACCTAATGGGGGAGCCCTCTTCAGTGGATCCATTCCTCTATAGGGGGCGCCCCGCGGGTATATGCACAACTGGATCAGTTAGCAGATCTCATAATCAAAGGTCGGGATGTTACTGTAAGACATTATGGGAAAGACCCTGACATCCTGACTATCCCCTATCATCTAACTGATTTTGAGTGGATCCGTAGAAACCATAACAGTGTCTGACGCCCTAACTGGCTTTTGGGGAAAAATTGATTGCCATTATGGGGCTACCAAATGGGTCACCTCATTCTCAAGGCTGGAATGGACCACCCCCAAACTTTTCTCTGGTAAATCTCTCCCTTAGGCTGTAAATGTGTTCACGGATGGAGGCAAGGATGGATCTGCGGTGGTTGTTCTCCCTCCTGCCTGCCTCAGAAATAAGACAAGACAAACTCGATATTTGCAGCAAGTCGATGGGTCAGCTCAATTTAAAGAATTATATGCCATAGCTCTGGCCCTGACTAATATTCAAGAACCCATGAACCTTTTCTCTGGTACCCTTTATGTGGTCAACCTCCTTCCCACCCTATCCTTGTCATATATTAGGTTAGACAAAAATCCAATCACGCCCTTGATGATCCAGGTGAGATCCCTCCTCAATGAGTGCTCCGCGCCTATATTTTTACAACTCCTAAAGGGACATCAAAATCTGCCAGGACCAATATCCCAAGGAAATCCGTTAGCTGACCAATTGGCCTCCTGTGGAGTATTGACCATAACCACTCACCCAGACCCTAGACTGCTGCAGGCCCAAGAACTTCATGATCTGACCCACCTTAATTGGTGGGGGCTACATCATAGATTACTGCTAGTACCAATCAAGGACTTAAAAATAATTGTTAGAACCTGTACTCATTATGCACCCTTTGGCAAACTTAAGTATGTTTTTGTGACCCATAGACACCTGTTCTCATGCTTGTTGGGCCACTGCCCATACAGGAGAAAGGGCTAAACATGCACAGAGTCACTTTTTGCAGTGCTTTGCTATTTTGGGAATACCTCAACAGGTAAAAACAGACAATGGGCCTTCCTTTGTAAGCCAAGCCCTACAAGAAATTTTTCTCTCAGTGGCATATTAAACATTCTACTGGAATCCCATATAACCCTAGGGGACAGGCCATTGTAGAGCAACACAATAAAACTATGAAGGATCAATTATTAAAACAAAAAGGGGGAATTAACCCCCATGACCAGTTACAAATGGCTATGCTCACATTAAATATTTTAAATTTTTCAAAAGAACAGCCCCTAACAGCCTTTCAGAGGCATTGGTCCAACCAGACATCCTGTACCAAAATTGAGGTCCGATGGAAGGACCCCATGACAGGATGTTGTGGTGGGCCAGACCCCCTTAAAAGTGTGGGTCATGGATTTGGATGTGTCTTCCCAATAGGTGAATCAAACCCCATCTGGATGTCTGCCAGAAACCTTAAATATTGCCACCCTGAACAAATTGATAACCCAAGAGCATCTACTGTTGAGGGGTGATTCTCTCTCCCACTCCCTCCTTTCTAGGAATATGTCCATGTCAAAGGCCATGGTGGACATTTTGCCTGATCACGACTCTTCATTGCCCTTCTTCTGCTGTTCATTGGAGGTAGTATTGCAGGAACCATACTGGATCTTCAGTCCCAACTTGACTCCTTAGCAGCGGTGGTGCTACAAAATTGCTGTGGCCTAGAGCTTCCCACTGCCAGAGAGGGAGGACTTTAATCAATAAGCTTTTGCAATTCATTAGAGACTGAGCATGGTCCGTACAGCTCATGGTGGTTAGACAGCAGTATGCTGCTCTACACAACATGGATTGGGAGCCTTATGAAGGCCCTAGTTCCTATCAAGAAGTGGGAGTATGAATCCCTTTTCTCTTAAATAGCTGGCCCTTCATCCGACCCTCACCCAATACCCCTCTAGTGCTCTAGCCGACCCAAGGGAGGTACCCTTCGGAAGAGCTAAGGTGGTAGTCAACGACAGGTAAGATCCTCTGATGGGGATCACCTAAGATAGGCAAACCTTTGAGTACATCGGGTGCCCCCTGTCTTTATTAAAACAAAAAGGGGGAAATGTAGGGCGTTCCTAGGGGCCATTTCATTCAAGGAAATGAAAGTATATGCCAGCTTCCGAGAAAATGAAACCTATCTCATTGGTTACCTCCCGCTTCCGTGCTCATGGACAAGGCATGACTGCTTGTATTTGGTATAGGGTGCTTGCTTGCATGAACAGGCCATGGCAGATTGACCTTTAAGCTGATTGGTCAAAAGGGACTATGTATTCCTCCCCATTTCCGCAATAAATGAGTTCCTGCACTGACTGGTCTCCCTGACGCATCTGATTGTCCTCTGGCAGGAGGGCTGGGTGCGGGTGGTCAGTTGGCTCCTTCCTTTCCTGGTTCGACCTCGCCAGGGTAAGGCTCTGCAGGCTTGGGGGAAATACAGGGCTAAAAACCCTGGCACATGATTGCTTTTTCTATTTCTATAAGGAGTGACATTGGGAATTTAATTGGAATTGCATTGAATCTATATAGTGCTTTGGGTAGTTTGAGCATTTTGACGATATTGATTCTGCCTATCCAAGAGCATGGGAGATCTTTCCATCTTCTAAGGTCATCTTCAATTTATTTCTTTAGTGTTGTGTATTTTTCATTGTAAAGGTCTTTCACGTCTTTTGTTAAATTGATTCCCAAGTATTTTAATTTTTTTTAAGGCAATTGTGAATGGGGTAGTTTTCCTAATTTCTCTTTCAGAGGATTCATCACTGATGTATAGAAATGCATTTGATTTATGGGTATTGATTTTATATCCTGCTACTTTGCTGAATTCATTTATTAATTCTAGAAGTTTTCGGTTGGAATTTTTTGAATCCTCATGTCATGGGCAAATAATGATAGTTTGAGTTCTTCTTTTCCTATTTGTAGCCCTTTAATTTCTTTTGTCTGTCTAGTTGCTCTGGCTAGAGTTTCAAGGACTATGTTGAATAGAAGTGGTAAAAGAGGCATCCCTTTTAGAGGGAATACTTCCAGTTTTTCCCCATTTAGGATGATGTTGGCCTTTGGTTTAGCATAGATAGCTTTTACAATGTTGAAGTATATTCCTAGTATCCCTAGTTTTTCTAGTGTTTTGAACATGATGAGATGCTTTGTTTTGTCAAATGCTTTCTTAGCATCTATAGAGATAATCATATGATTCTTGTCTTTAAGCCTATTGATGTGATGAATTATATTTATTGATTTTCATATGTTTAACCAACCTTGCATATTTGGTATTAAACCCACTCGATTGTGGTACACTATCTTTTAAATATGTTTTTGTATGAAATTTGCCAGAATTTTATTGAGAATTTTTGCATCAATGTTCATCAGGGATATTGGTCTGGAATTTTCTTTCTTTGATGACTTTTTGTCTGGTTTTAGAATCAGGGTGATACTAGCCTCATAGAATGAGTGTGGAAGAGTTCCTTCCATTTTTATTTCATGGAATACTTTGGGGAGTATTGGTATTAATTTGAAGTTCTTGTAGAACTCGGCTGAGAATCCATCTGGTCCCGGGCTCTTCTTTGTTAGTAAGGTTTTGATGGTGTCTTCTATTTCCTTGCTTGAAATTGATTTGTTTAAGTTGTGTATGTCTATGTCTTTTGATTGGTGAGTTTAGGCCATTAATAGGGTTATTATTGAACTATGGTTTGTATTCCATTTTGGTTTATTTTTAGTTTTTAATTTTACTTGGTTTCTCCTTTGATTGGCTTTTCCTTTAGTGTAGTTCCTCCCTTTGCTGATTTTCATTGTTGTTTTTCATTTCCTCCTCATGAAATTGTTTGCTGAGAATGTTCTGTAGTGCAGGCTTTCTTGCTATAAATTCTTATAACTTTTGTTTATCATGGAAGGTTTTTATTTTGTCACCACATATGAAGCTTAATTTTGCTGGATATAAGTTTCTTGGTTGGCACCCATTTTCTTTCAGTTTGGTTTATGTTGTTCTAGGATCTCCTGGTTTTGAAGGTCTGGGTTGAGAAATCTGCTGAAATCCAAATTGGTTTCCCCTTGTATGTAATCTGAACATTCTTTCTTGCAGCTTTTAAAATTCTATCCTTATTGTGTTGTGTATTTTAGGCATTTTCATTATAATGTGCCTTTGTGTGGATCTTTTGTGATTTTGTACGTTTGGTGTCCTGTAAGCCTCTTGTATTTGATTTTCCAATTAATTCTTTATGTTTGGGAAACTTTCTGATATTATTTCATTGAGGAGATTGTGCATTGCTTTGGTTTGTATCTCTGTGCCTTCCTCTATCTTGATAATTCTTAGATTTGGTCTTTTCATGTTATCCCATAATTCTTGGATGTTCTGTTCATGGTTTCTTACCATCTTCATTGTGTGGTTGACTTTATTTTCAAGATTATATATTTTGTCTTCATTGTCTGAGGTTCTATCTTCCAAGTTATTTAGTTTGTTGGTGATGCTTTCTCTTGCATTTTTTATTTGGTTTATTGTTTCTTTTATTTCAAAGATTTCTGCTTGGTTTTTTTTCAGTGTCTCTATCTCTTTCTTGAAGTAATCTTTTTCTACCTGTATTTGCTACCTTATCTTTGTTGGAGTGATCAGCTGTTGCCTGTATTTGCTCTCTAATCAATTATTGCATGTAATTGCTCTCATCTTATTCTGTGCTTCACAGATCATTTTAATTATGTATGTTCTGAACTCCTCTGACATTTCATCTACTGTGCTGTCAATGGGTTCTATTATTGTGGCATCTTGGTTTGATTGGTTTGATTGGGGCATTTTCTTCCCTTGTTTTTGTTTTTTGTTTTCAAAATTTTTTAAAGTTGTTGATAGAACTTTATTTTTATTTATATGCAGTGCTAAGAATCAAACCCAATGCTTCATACATGCTAGGCAAGTGCTCTACCACTGAGCTACAACTCCAGTCCCTTCCCTTGTTTTTTCAGGTTGTTCATGTGTCTTCCTCTCTAGTAGTGCCAATCTGAGTGTTACAGTTTCTACCCTATAATTTTGTAGTGTCCCTGCAGGTTACCAATACCTCACCTATGGTGTAACCAGGCCTGCAGGGACCTCGGGGATGATCTTCCTGGTCCTGGCTGTTGTCTCTTGAAGGAAGTAGGCCTGGATAGCTGCCTGTTGGTTGACAGGGGCCTGCAGCATGGTTGGTCTCCTCTGCACATGCACCAGGGTCTGTCTCCTCTGCCTCCTGTGCATGTGGGGCTGGGGTGGATTTGCTCTGCCTCCTCTGCGCCATGGGCTGGGGTTGATCTGCACACAATTATACTTTTAAGAAGTACAAAAGAGAAGGAAGAAAAACACTAAAAGTTCACACTTGGAGATGTGAACCAGCTAGCCAGTGCCCAGCACCATACCTGGTTGACTAGTGCTTAATAGGTACCCATTAGATGAATGAATACAGGAATGAATGAATGATGAAAGACTGCCTTTGACTCATTCCTTTTTTTTTTATTGGTACTGGGGACTGAACTCAAGGGTACTCAACCACTGAGCCACATCCCCAACCCTATTTTGTGTTTTATTTAGAGACAGGGTCTCACTGAGTTGCTTAGCACTTCACCATTGCTGAGGCTGGCATTGAACTCGCAATTCTTCTGTTTCAGCCTCCCAAAGTCCTGGGATTACAGGCATGCACCACCGTGCCCAACTTTGACTCATTTCCTTCTGGTCTTTTCCCTGTGCATTTACTTGCACAGTAATTATTGCTATATATAACATATATGGATTAAATTTTTTTATTATAAAAACAATACATTCTCCTTATAGAAAATTCACAACATACAGAAATGTATTCAAAGGGAAACAATTACTTAGAAATTCACTAATCCACTACTCAGATAATGATTAACGTAATGCTTCAGCCTTTCTATATTTCTATTTGCTTCACATACATATATATGTATACATACACACATATGTAGTTTTAAGCCTTTTGAGTTCATACCGATTTTTAGATATCATTAACAAAGGAACATTTATATACCCTAGATGGAAAAAAAAATGGCAAGGGCTTGATTATAATTAAAATAAATGAAGTATTTGTCTTTACCAATTAAAAAAAGTCATCCAAGCCATTCAGTATTAATTTTAAAGATACAGAAAATTGCTTCCTTGAGTTACTTTACAATAAACAATTATCCATCTACTTCAGGGAACTCTTATGGTAGGGAGAAAAATTAATTCAACAAACAAAGCTTGTGGTTTGGTAATTCTCCAAGCCTTGTGTCAAATGTGTTGCTGAGCACAGTGAAGTCAAAGATATAATTCTCAGCAGGTTCTTATAGTGGGTAAGGAATAGGTGAAAGAAGTATCAGAGCATGCTTTCCGTCTGAGCTGTATGATCTAATAACAATGGATATCGAAACTGGATTCCTGAGCTTTGCTGCCCAAACTTCCCCTGTTCTTTATTTCATTTTTTAAAAATTTATTTATTTATTTAAATGCATTTCAAGTTACAGTTCATATATAGAGCTCAATTTTCCATCTCTCTGGTTGCAAACAAGATAGAGTCACACCATTTGTGCCTTCATACATGCACCTAGGGTAGTGATGTCCATCTCATTCAACCATTTTTGCTACTCCCATTCCCCCCTTTATTTCTTAATTTTGAGTCTCTTCTTGGCCAGCTGGAGTTAGGTGTTAAGGTATTGTTTTCCCAAAAAGAGTGTGTAGAATATGTATCTGTTGAGCCTTTGTACATCTGAGGATGAATTTGTTACGTATACTTAAGAGAACTGTCTTAATACCAATAAATAGCCTTGGCCTCATTTTCTGTTCTTTTGGAAGAAAGTTGAATTTACATATCAGATCTGTAGCTGTACGGCTGTTTGCATAGTTCATTTAGAACTGCTCGAAGACATAGGATTTTCCACCCTTGTGCTTGTGCTATCATTAGTTCCTCCTCCTCTGCCTCTCATTTTGTCAGTTTTCCAGAAATTTCAGTTTGTACAACATTTTAAGAACAATTTAGGTCTTGATGGTATAGAGCTGGATTTGTCAACTTTGGCACTTCTAACATTTTGGGCCAGATGATTCTTGTAGGGGTCTGTCCTATGCCTCACAGATTGTTTAGCAGCATCCCCAGTCTCTGCCCTCAAGCTGCCAGTAGCATCTTACACTTAAGTTGTGACAATGAAAAACTGTCTTCAGACATTGCCAAATACCCTGGTGTAGAGCCGGTGGGCCCAGCATTCCAGCTGTATCAAGAAGCAGCAACTGGCGAGGCACGGCGGTGCACACCTGTAATCCCATCCACTTAGGAGGTGAAAGCAGGAGGATCACAAGTTTGAGGCCAGCCTGGGCAAATTAGCAAGACTCTGTCTCAAAATAAAAAGGTTGGGGGGGGGGGTAATGTAACTCAGTAGTAAAGCACCTCAGTTCAATGCCAGTACTGGATAAAAAACAAACAAACAAACAAACAAACAAAAAAACTGCACTTAGAAGTATGGCTGCCCTTATGTTTTGGTTGGTATAAACTTTTTTTTTTTAAATCCATGCAACAGTTAAAAAAGAAGAACAAGGGATTTTTTGTTTCATTTTTAAAAAAATTTTTAGATAAGCATGTACCTGCTCTGTTTCTGATGGCATTGTACAAGTAGTCCACCAGTTGTTTTCAATTCATTCTTCAGGCAGTTCATGATTATTTCTCTCAACTTGTAACAACAGATCAATTCTGAGGATCAAATATTTATCTTACATGTCTTCATTTTTTTTTTTTTTAAATATGGCAGAGGCTACTGAAATCTTTTTTTCTTCTTCAATATTGGGGATTGAACCTAGGGTTTTACATACGGTAGGCAAGTGATCTATCAATGAATTTATATCCACTACTCTTTTTAAAAAAAAATTTTTTTTTTTTTGGTACTGAGGATTGAACTCAGGGGTACTCGCTGAGTTGCTTAGGCCTCGCGGTTGCTGAAGCTGGCTTTGAACTTGCAATTCTCCTGTCTCAGCCTCCCAAAGTGCTGGGATTACAGGCATGTGCCACTACGCCCGGCAAAATTTTATTTTGAGTCTGGGTCTCACTAAGTTGGCCAAGTTGGTCTTGAACCCATGATCCTCCTGAATCAGCCTTCCAAGTAGCTGGGATCACAGATGTGTGCCATCATGCCTAGCTTTCTGAAACTTTTTTTTTTGGTACTGGGGATTGAACTCAGGGGTGCTCAACCACTGAGCCACATCCCCAGCCCTATTTTGTATTTTACTTAGAGACAAGGTCTCACTGAGTTGCTTAGCACCTGACCTTTGCTGAGGCTGGCTTTGAACTCACAATTCTCCTATCTCAGCCTCCTATCTCAAACAGGTATTTCCCCCAATTCATAATGATTAAAAAAATTCAGAGAAATTGAAGTGATCCACCTGATCTTCCACAACCAGTATGAGGCAAGGCTGGAACCCAGGTTAATCCAACTTGGAGGTGAAGCTACAACTCACCACCTGCATTTATCAAAGGGTGATAGACACAGAAACCAACAGTCTGACAATCTTCTTTGACCCAACCAGACTCATGTTCTGATAATTTACCTTGGTTAACTTAGGATTTAATGATTGATTAATAATTTGTTTGAACAATCCCTATAACATTTTTATCAAAGAATATGCTTTTTGAATACCTTTGAAGATCTACATTATATTTGCTGCTAGATCTTGTATGCTACTTAATGCAAGAAAAAGTTTTTGTTTAGACATAAGAAGTTAATACAAATATGTTGTAGGAGGTGGCTAAGAGATTGATAATCTACTGCAATTTGTGCTAATAAGTTTTATTTTATGACTACATATCTATTTTTTTCCTTTTTCTAATTTGTAGTATAATTATAACAGGTCTTTCAGAACTGCTCTGGGCTATACCTTTTCATTCTTTCTAGTCCACTTGCATAGTCAGTGTAATAAGCCGTCTTTTGCACCAGGCACTTTAGAAAAAAAAGAAGTAATAGTGATATGGAGGAACAAGGGAAAAGATGAAAATGGATATCTAATTTTAAAATTTTTTATTTTTACTTTTATTTTTAATTTTAATTTTTTTAAATTTTACAGTGCTAGGGACATCTATTTCAAAATTGGAGTTACTTTTGAAAAAAATAATAAAATCTGAGGTTATGAAGCTCAGCTTAAAACTTCAAAATAAAACATAACTTAAGTATTGCTCTTTTATATTTAAACAAAAAGGAGTATTTGATTTTGGAGTTACCAAAGCAAACCCCAAATGCTTCGTGTTCTTGACTATGGTTTAGTTTAAAGACAGCTGTGAAATAGCTTTATACTAATAAGGTTTTTTATATTAAATAAGAATGAACTGGAAATTGGTGATTTACTTGGCAGATATTGGACCTTGAAAATTAAATAATTGTTCTAAAAACATTAGATCAACACTGATTTGAAATGACTGCTTTGTAATTACTCATGAGTGAAATGCATATTAGTTTGAGTTGTTCTTTTGGTTTACATTAGCATGACTTGATTATAAAGTAGAGGAAAAACACAGACCAAATACCTCTGCAAACCTGAGTTCCTTTTGCCCTGAAACATTAGTTAATTGATATTTTTAAAAAACTTTTCTGTTAGTCACTAAATTATTGCTTTTCCTTACTATTTTACTTTCTAATTAGGCAAATATGAACAAAGGTGTGTGTGTGTGATTGTGAGAGAGAGAGAGAGAGAGAGAGAGAGAAAGAGAGAGCGAGCGAGCAGGAAGCAATTTGCAGGCTAAAGAACAGGTAGAGAAGACCTCCAAAGTGAAAGTTCAGTACCCAGTCTTTCTTAAGATAAAACAAGTACATTTTATTGGTTGAATTGTGATAATTTGTGACTTCTTGGAATAGAACTACTTCCTTTGGTGCAAATAAAGTCGGTGCATTCATTGAGCATCTACTCTCTGGCTAGTCTTTTGTTAACTAGAGAGCAGCCTGATTCAATCTTCTATAACAAGTGCAGCTTGTTTTATGTGTCTGCCCATGCATGGAGCTAGCTATGCACCACTCTATCCCACTGTAGGGCAAGGTAGAGCACTTCCTAATGAAGAAACCTGGGGACAGACTTGAAGTAAGAAAACTGGGCTCCTTTGCCTATTCTTTTTTAAAATGTGCAATTTTAATAAACCAAGAAGTAACATACCATGATGTCTGTCATCAGGAAGTTAGATAATTTTGCCTCTACAGCCTCAGGTTCCTTAACTCTAGCATCAATGTCAAGCTATGAAGTGTGAAATAAAGGCTAGATTTTTGAAGACCAGGTAAGGATGTGAGAGGTAAAATGGTGGATGTATATAGAGGAGAGTAACTGATGGGGAAACCATTTGATTGGCAAATTCTGAGGTTTGAAAAGATCCCAGGGCTCCCAGATACAGATGACATCTCCCACTGGTCTGTGATTCTTTTTAGGTATCAGAGGCTCACCCATTATTTGGAATGGATGATGATGATCTCCTGAGCAACATAGTAACATCCCATACATACAGGATCAGGGCATCTAGCAACGTCTAACGAACATCAAGCAGTCCAGAGAGATTTGCTGAGCCTGGACATTGCCATATGAGACTTCTTTTATGAGCCACTCATGCTGCCTAGGCAAACTAACTAAATATTAGGGATCAAGAATAAAACAGACAACATTCTGGAAAAGGAACTACATTTATTACTTCATTGTCAATGGCTCTTCAGAATCATATTTTGCATTTATAATTTGGGATTGGCACCAGCACAGGAGGCGCTCAGTGTTTGTCTATTGAATGATACAAAAATTTGGAATGTCCAGATGATCTGTTTTCCTTTTTTTTAATCATCTATTTTCTTACATTTTCTTCTACACATTTTTAAGCAAATCATACTGGGCTCATTTTTCTTACCTCCTAATATTTGTTTATATATACATGCCTAATTTATAAACTTGAAGCATAAATGCCTCATTATTCTGTTCTGATTTATTATATCATATTTCTTTTTCCTTATTTTTTATGTAATATCTATATATTTTTGAATAAGTAAAAACTTTCACATGATTCAGTAATCAAAAGCAACAAAAAGGAATACAGTGAAAATTCTCTCCCCTCCTGTATCCTCTACTCTCCCAGTTTTCTTTCTATATGCAACCAATGTTATAAAGTTCTTAAATTTTTTTTCAGAAATATTTTACTACACACAGGTAAATGCACTAAATACCTTTAACAAGGTAACTTACTGTGCATAAGTTTTGTACCTTGCATTTTCACTAAACAATATTTCCTAGAGCACAATTCAATGTTGTCTACATTTTTTGGAGGGGTACTGGGGATAGAACCCAGGACCACTTTACCAGTGAGGAACACCCCCAGCCCTTCTTGCCTTTTATTTTGAGACTGTCTTGCTAAGTTGCCAAGCCTGGGCTCAGACTTGCAGTCTTCCTGCCTCAGCCTTCCAAATTGCTGGGGTAAGAGGTGTGTGCACTGTGCCCAGTTTTTAAAAATTATCTAAGATTTATCATCACCATTAATATCTCAACATGCCACTGACCACAGCCTCTCCTTCATTTCTCCTACACGTGCTTCTGGCTTTATCCTGATCTCTCATCCTTCAACTCATTGCTATTTTACCAGTCTATCTGCTTACTTAGATTTTCCTATCCGCCTGGACACCATCCTGTTAACCATTTTCAAATACATTGGCATATTGCTGCTTTGCTGCAATTTTTTTCTAGCTGATAAAACTAACCATGGATTAGGCCAAACATCTTTTTCCATTTTCTTCCACCTGGGATGCTGGGTGCTCCATAGAAAATTATACTAATGTGCAGATGGGTGCCACAACACATTTATGATAACTGATCTCACATGTCCCATATGCCCAGAAGTTACATATTTCTAATAAGCTCTTCCACTCATTGTTTCCAGTCATTCTTTCCACCAGAATGATTTTTCTAACATGCAAATGGGATTACACTAGAATTTTTTGATGGCACCTCCTCATCTATAATATTATTTCTCAACATGTGACCATTGGTCCACCTGTAACAGAACCACTAAGTTCAAAGTCATTTATTCTAAGAAATTTAACTTTGTTTTTCTTTTTGGTACCCACGATTGAACTCAGGGGTACTCGACCACTGAGCCACATCCCCAGCCCTATTTTGTGTTTTATGTAGAGACAGGGTCTCACTGAGTTGCTTAGCACCTCGCGGTTGCTGAGGCTAGCTTTGAACTCGCAATTCTCCTGTCTCAGCCTCCCAAAGTGCTGGGATTACAGGCGTGCACCACTGCGCCGGGCTTTATCTTTCTTTTTTAAAACTACTTTTATTGAGGTAGCAACAGTAAATATTCCAACTGTATATTTTGATGAATTTTGAGTATTGTATGTACATCTCTATAGCCACCACTGCAATCAAGACATAGAATGTTCTCATTATCCCCCAAAGTTCCCTGTGCTCCTTTGGACCCAACCCCTCCTCCACCTAAGGTAGTCACTAGTTCACTCTCACAATAGTGGATTAATTTTTTGTTTGTTTGTTTATTTTGTTTTGCTTTTTTGAACATATTAGGGATTGAACCCAAAAGGACTTTACCAATGAGCTACATCCCTGGCCCTTTCTAATTTTTTTGTTTTTTTAAATTTTGAGACAGGATCTTATTAGTTTGCTGAGGATGCCCTCTAACTTGTGATCCTCCTTCCTCATCCTGCTGAGTCTCTGGGATTACAAGCATGCACTATCTTGCTCAGCTGTATAATGATTCCCAACCTTACAATCATATTCAGGAGGAAAAGATACTAAAATATTGATTGAAGCTCTTGTATGGGAGTGGGAGTGTTGGTGGGGAAGACTGGGACAACCACCAGGCTTCACTTTCAGGTCATCAGGTCAGAAATGAGATGTTCATGGGGAGCTCTCGTAGGTCTGTATCAGGAGATGCTTTCTCTGGGACCATTCGGTTGTCCTATTGCTGTCTAGGTGTATATATGTGGGGAGACTTTCAAGGTGGGGCTAGAAGTCTCACTCTTCTACGTGATGATTTGAACGAATAAATATATTTTGGAAATTGCAAATTGCCTTTATTTTGTAAGTACAGGCCTGAATGAGCAATACCACATTATTATTGTATTCATTCATACAATTAGAGGGTCTTCTAATTTATTAAGTAGTGAGTACTGTCAAGGTTGAACAATCTAAATACGAATCAGGCAAAATTTTAATTTTTAAATTTAATTAAAATTAAATCCATCAGTCAGGGTTTGGTGGGGAATATATAGTCCAAGCCAGGAAATCCAACAGAAGAACTTACAAAGTATTACAAAGACATTGTGAGAACTGAAAAGCCAAGCAGAACAATGAAGCAACACAGAGATTAATAAAAGCAAAGCAAAAGAAAGACCCAGAGTTCCAGTGTTGGGTTTGTTCAGTGGGAGCCATTGGAAGCAATCTTGCAGGAAGTTAGTGTGTATTAGCTGTATAGTTGGAACTAGAACAATGAAGAAGATTCAGCCATTACCAGAAACACTGCTCCAAAGCTCAAAGCTGGCATCTACTGACCTCTTAGATTTCAGTTTCCCTTCATTGCTTCCAACTAGCCAAATCAAGGAGTCTGGACAATTGTTGGCAGGGAGAGTGGGGATAGATTGAGACAAAAGAACAATAATACTAACAATTTTTTTTTTTTTTGGTACTGGGGATTGAACTCAGGGGTACTCTACCACTGAGCCACATCCCCAGCCCTATTTTGTGTTTTTTATGTAGAGACAGGGTCTCACTGAGTTGCTTAGTGCCTCGCTATTGCTGAGGCTGGCTTTGAACTCACGATTCTCCTGTCTCAGCCTCCCTAAGTGCTGGGATTACAGGCTTGAGCCACCGCGCCCGGCTCTAACAATTTTTTTTAAATACACATAACATTATGCAAAGTCCAGCCATTTAGTTGAATGGGCAAATTCTCTGGAAACTGCAACTATCAAAGTTCACTCATGAAAAAAATATCAGTAACCTGAGGGGTTATATACTGTATGATTCTATTTGCATGACAGTTTGGATTAAGCAAAATTGTAAGTATAGAAAGCAGATCAGTGATTGCCAAGGACTAGGGGGACTGGTGACAAAGAGCATGGGGTAATATTTTGGGGTGATAAAACTGTTCTATATCTTGATTATGGTAGTGGTTGTAGGTCTGCAGACAAATTGCCCAAACTCACAGAACTGTACATAAAAATTGGTACATAAAAATTGAATTATTTTACATGAATTATGACTTAGCTAAAAAGACAAAACAGAATGTTCACCATAGCACTATTCTAAGATTCAACTATACTCATTTCTCACATTGTGCCTCTAACTCTGTTTCCATTGAGAAATGTTATCTTTGCCTCCTTTTGATACCATATCCAATCAGCTAACCATTTAAATTTTATCTCACATGATGAAAAGATAGAAAGGTTGTTATGAGTGGTCATTAAATTGATTTAGCTCCTTTCTGGTTATATAACCTGCTAGGTATACTGGATGTCCAATCCACAATTATGAGGGACTACTTATGATGTTCCTTACTTTACCTTCTATTACCAAGATTTCCACTTTTGATTAGGAATTAAAATGAGATTGAGACAAAGGCAAAGAGATCTCCTCTTTGTTACATTTCATGAGTGTGGATGTCTGATTCCATTGTGAAGTGGCTTAAGCAAGTAAAATTTCTTTCTTTTAGGCATACTTATTTGGAAGTAAGCAATGGAGAACTGACACATCAGCTCCACAATCTACAGGTTGTGCTCATCTTCCTCGTGACCCAAGATGCAGATGCAGATTTCATATCCATGTTTCAAACAGCAGGGTGAGGGAAAGGGAGTGGGGCAGGCATAGCCCTCCACTGAAAGACAGAAGTTGCTTGTGCCACTTCTATTTGCATCTCACTGCGTTGCACTGACCGTCCCTACCTGCAAAGAAAGTGAAAAAAGTAGTCTTCATTCTGGGCAGCCATGTGCCCAGCTAAAAGTGGGAGGTCTTATTTCTGTAGAAGAAGGAGAAAATTCCTAGTAAAGGGCCATTGGCAATCTTTTCCATACTAGATAATTTTATAGATATCTGTATTTATCTGCATTCATTCTGCATGGAGATGTATAGATATATCTTGAAGAACTCAAGGAGTAGAATAACCATCAGTACATGGGATGGGCTCCAGCTCTGCTGTGGAGCTTATGGATCTAAAGACAGTTGTCAGTGGGAGCACAGGGGTTCTCTGTAGTCACTGGAAACATGGAATTTTAGCACCCTGCTTACATTTATGCTTCTGATCATGTTGGCTCCAAAGAGTGCTTTAATCACCAATAAGCAAAAAAAATCAATACATACATTTTTTGTCAACACTTAATGACAGGCAATCAACACTAAAAGATTCCTTGATACATTCAAAAAGAAAATTGGTGGGCATGTCACATAATAATTGGTGTCATGCTAAAGGTTTCTAAAATTGAACTTCACAGCAACAACTTATATGAAATTTATGTCATGTCTTTAGGTCATTAGAAAATAATATCTATCATATCAAGTTGATACTAATTTGGATGGAATTGTCTTTATTGTTGTGTTTATGTTTAGTTTTTAAATTTTGTTGTCATGGTTGTGTAATAAATAAAAATATAAGGAATATATAGAAGATCTGTTTATACATCTTTATATAATAGCATAATTACAATAGTCACAGTCAACACTGATGGGGCCACAAAGGGTCTCCCTTTTCAGATAGTTAAACATATTCCTCCAGAGAAGGGCACAAGGTTGGAATTGTCAACCCCGGGTACACAGCATCCCCAGACTGCAATTGCTGTCCCCGCCCTTGGGGTGATCTTGGGCAAAAATTTCCTTATTTGCAAAAATGGTAATGACAATAATACTCCCCCTGGGATTTATGAGAAGAGGAAATGAAATAAACTACTGTATGCAACCTCAAATACCGGGAAAGACTAAGTGGAAAAAATTCAAAAGAAACCATCCCTTTAGAGGACAACGATGTTAATGTGACACAGCTGTGACAAAGCCATGGCACAGCCATAAATGATGCACTGTCCTGTCAATATTAATTGATGAAGAAAAGGAAGAGAAAAAAGTAACTGTGCTCATCTCCATAAATACCACTCTGTCTTCAATTTTGGTCGAGTTCTCATCACTGTGATGATTAAAGAAAAGTCACTGTGTTCTGTAATTACAGATTTATTTCTTCTTCCATACCAAATTAGAGAAAAATCCCAATTGACAGCTAATTGTGATTGAATTTACTATCGATATATTCTTTCTTGGCCAAATGCAAGAAGCCAAGAAATACACTATTGACTTTAATAAAATTGCATACATGTTTTTAGTTTTTATTATTTTAAAATTTCATGTGACTTATTTTTATTTCATGTCTATTTTATGAGGCAAAAAAGCACTTTGAGCTTTTGGAATGAAAGGGAAGATGAAGGTTTTTCTCTCAAAGAGACAGTTTTTTAATTGTGAACAAATGAATTTCTTCCAAGAATTAGTATGGAAAAAATATGCATTGTTAATGCCAGCTTCATGAAATATTGAGAAACAAAGGAAGATACAGAGGAGAAACCAAAATACCATGTGATTCTTATAACAGCTAGCAATTTATCTCAAGAAACTTGTCCTTAGCCCTAAAGCAATTGCCTTAAACCTTGGATCACTCATTTCCTGAGAAATCTCATTGGTCTTAAATCTAACATAACTCAAATAATTTGAAGGATTTGAGGAGTCATCAGGAAAAAGAAGTTCCAGATACATATGAATAACAAAACTCCATTTTTCTCCAATTTTTAGAGGCACATTAAATTTTTCACAACTGGGAGTGGGGAAGAGCTATGTTCTAGTTAGGACATTAATGGGAGTTTGTGGTTGGGTTAATATTGACATAGAGTTTTATTTATTTTTTATTCCTAGCTCATTATTTTTTTACAAAACTTTTAGTAGAATTTCACCATGAAAAACTTTTAAAAACATCTCTTGATTTTTCAGTACAATCTTGCATTATGAAGTTAGCGTTTTTCTTCCTTCAAGAAAAAATGAACCCTTGAATCCCCCAAAAATAAAAACTCCAGAGAAAAAGAGAATTTACTGAGAAGAATGCCATTATCCTCTTGCAAATCCTTTCCTTTCTCTGATTCTCAGTCCTGCTGTCTCATGCACAGACGATAACACAACAAATTTGCAAGGCGTGGTGGCACACACTTGTAATCCCAGCACTTTGGGGGATTGAGACAGGAGAATTGCGAGTTCAAAGCCAGCCTCAGCAATGGCAAGGCGCTAAGCAAGTCAGTAAGACTCTGTGTCTAAACAAAACACAAAATAGGGCTGGGGATGTGGCTCAGTGTTAGAGTACCCCTGAGTTCAATCCCCAGTACCAAAAACAAAACAAAACAAACAAACAAAAAAACAACAAACTTTCAGTGTGGTGACTGGTGCTATAAAAATGCACCTAAGAAACCCACAGTGGCCTCCTCTAGGGTAAAGATGGCTCCTGTTGTAGAAAAAGCCCAAAGTTTGAAAGCATAAGAAAGCCAAACTCAGAATTGTTTGTTTTCTGGATCCTGATTATCTTAAAAATAGCAGCTGTAAGTGCTATCTTTTCAAGCACAGAATGAAAGAGGAGCAAAGGTTTTTTTTTAAATCATTGTTAGGGCAGGTCAGGAAGAAACATATTTAAGAAACATTAGACTCAAAGCATTTCCTGTTAGCAAGTGTTATTAAATAAGAAAATGTCTAACTCTGAGACATTGTTCAAAATCTTTTCTCTAGAAATCCACCCAAACCCTGTAATGTGGACTCAGCTTTGAAAATGAGATTTGATCTATCCAGAATACAGAAAATATTAGCATCAAGGAACTTTCCTTTCTCTGTTCAGCCCTAGAAATTTTGATTTAATAAAATACTAAAATCAGTACTGTATGTTTCTACCCTCTGTATTGTTTCTGTAAACAGTGTTTACATTGACAGTTCAAGACCAAGTTTTAAAATTACAGTATCCTCTGTGAAAATAAATGATTCAAATCCTGGGGCCTTAATTTTAACTGGGGATGAGTTGTAAGACACAACTCACTCAGTTCAGACATCTCTGATCTGTAATTTCCTTCCAATCTTTGAGAAAGATCTAAAACAAACAAACAAACCTCAAGGCCAGCATTTTAAAGACAATGTCTGATTACAAATTTAAATTACCACTACCCGATGCCAAAATGATAACCATTGTAAATAATTTTTTCTCCAGGACATATGTGTTTATATGTCTGTGTAATTATTCAGATATTAATATTATCTAAAAAAATTGGGGTCACACTAAGCATTATGAAATTTAAAAAATTAAATGTCAAAATGTGATTTTGAAGTCATCATGGCATTTTGTTATGGTATCAATGGCACTAAAGTATACTGACTGACTATAATATGTACTAAAATATTTATTCATTTGTACCTATTGTGGATAAAAATGGGCAACTTGAATTCATTCTGACTCAGGTAAAATGCTAAACTAAGTCTAAGTCCTTGTACTATCTTGGACCCTTGGGAAAGAAAATACAATAATTTGACAAAGTTAAGGACAGATAAATCTGGAAAAGAGATGACAATGGGGAGCAGAAATAGGAATCTGGGTGCCTGGATCCAGGGGATGAGGCCTAAGGCAAGTGAGTTGTGTGCCTCACCAACCCCAACGTTTTATACACATGGCACCTAGCTCGAAATAAACATCAAATACAATCCAGAAGAGAACAAAAATGAACCAGGGAGGGACAAGCAGTCTGGAAGATGAATCTGGAACGAGGCTCAGAGTGCATGTACACATCATATACTATTCAGATAAGTTATAGCCCCGGTTCACCGTCTGGAGCCCATCTTTCCCCCAACCTATTGGTTCTTGGTGTCACTTCTAGTAGAATTGCGAAATTCTCCTAAGTCTTGAAGACTAAATCCAGTTGTTCTTAAATCTGGCTGCAATCAGAACCACTAGAGATGTTTTGTGTGTTTATTTGCAGCTCTGAAGCGCCCACAATCGACGCTTTTGAATCTGCAAGTCAGGAAGCAGCTGGGCACTACGCGTTTGTAACTGGAGCCGCAGGTGAAGGCTCTGGGAGGGAGAGTCTGCGAAGCGCTGCCAAGCCCACCGTGGTGTTCGCTGACCACGGGCCAAGGAGTTTGCGGGTGGATCCGTGGCCTCGCCGCACCCCGCCAGGGGGCGCCAGGACCTCACCTCACGCCCGAAGAAGAAGGGTGCCCTCTGGCGCTCCCTGTCCTGCACCCGCCGCACGTCCAGAAAACGCTCAGGTGTGACAGGAACGGAGCACGACCCTAGAGGCGCACTCGGCAGCAAGGGGTGTCTCTTCCAAATCCCTGGCGCTCGGGGTCCCCCGATCACCGCCCTCGCGTAAGACCGTGTTTTGTGTTTTATTTTAAAAGCTTTCTCCGCCCTCGTACTGCTCCAAGCGTAAATGAGTGAGGGGTAGGAGGGGTGGGAGGGGGAAATGCAGAAAAGAGGCGCCGGGGGACTGAATACCTTCTTTAAATTACTGGCTGACACCTCGGTTCCAGGCCCCTAAAATCTCAATCAACAATCCATTAGAACTCAACAGGAGTAAAACTAAATCCTCGTTTAAGTGTATTTATCCGATCTCCTTTCTCTCTTTCAAATGCTAAATCCATTTCAGCATATGCCCCCTTCTTTCTCTCGCCTTTCTCTCAAGACTGGCAGCCCATACCACTCTTGTAAATATGAAAGATGCTAATCATATGACATATCACGTCTCCGTCGGAGCCGGAATAAAGCCTTCAGATTTGGGATCATTGCCTCCAGACAACAGCTTCATCAGCCGGAAAGTTGGTTTTTTTTCCTCCTTTCCTTCAACTCTCAATCCCTTCTTTGTCTGGAAGAAAATGCAGCCGACTCGAGCCACCCAGGCCATATGGTTCACTCTGTATTTTCTTAGTTGAATTCTAAATTGTTTCTGTGACTTGCGAAGTTTTTTTTGGAAGTGCGTATAAAGACATAGAAGAGCTACTTGTGCAGGGAGCGCTGCCTGACGCGCCGCGGCCGCCCCCTCCTGGCCTGGAGACGCTGCCCTAGCTCCTCCGCCAAGGCTAACATCAGCAATGGGCATTATCACAGTGTTATGACTGACAACCGAGCAGGGCACAGCAGTGTGGTTCGCTCAGAGCGTACTGTGAGCCTGGCAAGGCCCCTCTCACATAGTAGGCGCTCGAGAAATACTGGGCGGGGTGGAGGGGGATAAAAGAAAGAATAACTCCGCTACAAGGATCAATCTTGAATGCTTTGCCTTCTACAGGACCTCTGGATCCGCGAAGGAAATAAACAAAAAAACCAAACGAAAACAAAACAAAAAACCTGCATCCTTGCCCTCTCCAGTCTCACTGTATTGCATTACACTCTTTTATTGCCTACACAATACTTCGTTTTCTGACGTACATAACTCTTTTTTTCAGTCGACTTATTTGAATGTAAGCTGTATGCGGGTAAGTAATCGTGCCTATTTTGTGTGCAGTATTTCCGGGGTTGGTACAGTGCTTGGCATGCATTGAGTGCTAATTTAAGGGCAGGAAGGAGGGATGAGTCAAAGAACAAATTAAAGTAATAAACTGATATTTCATTCCCGAAAGGTATAGACTAAGCAAATTTCTCTGTTAAAGATTCGAATTTACCTCAATTTCGGCCCTTTAACTAATCAGGAAGAAACAACCATTCGTTTATTTCCAGAAAAGAATTAAGAGTTGTTTTTGTTTTTGTTTTTAGTGGAGAGAGGAGAGAGGACAATCAACTTTCAAGATCTTTATCCATTTTTCTGAATAAGTTTTGTGTTTTCCGGGTTCGGGACAGACCCTGGGAGGGAACAGGCTGCCAAATTTTCTTTCTCTCAAACTCCTTACACAAACCCCAAAGGGCCCTTTCACCAAATCATTAAATTCTACAGAGGTGGTCAAGCCCGCACTGCTTTTCATGAAACGGAGAAAGAAAAGGGTCCTTGAAGTTTAGAAGATGCCCAAGGAAAACTCCTTGAATGACATCAAAAGAATGAGTTTCCATAGCTGTTGAAGCACGAGGGCAGTGTATCCGCACAAAGGGGGATCGGGGCACCGGGACGGGCCCACCGCTCTGTCCCAGGACAATTGGGTCACTGAAATAGGGAATTAATTACCATTGGAGAGTGGGCAGCCCATTCACCACTGGCTGAGTTTTATTAAACGCCAATATAAATAACAAAACAACTCTTGTGGTTGCACTATTCCTACACGCCAAAGGAAGGATTATGCTGGGGATTAACATCTTAAAGTCTATGAGACTTTCTGACTCAAGGCTCGGAGCTGGTAATCGTGTTTGTCTCCTGGTTCAGCGATTAGTGCTCTCTTTCTTGCACTTTCCCCTGGATAGCCAATGTCCCTTTTTGCAGGCACAGAGGCTTGGAGAGGAGGTTCCCTCCCTAGTGGGCCCCAGCTTCCCATTCACCCACCGGCTGTTCTTTTCCAAACCTCACCTGAGGAAAACAATGGGAAAACTAGCCTGGGTTGGCATAATCTACAGTGATTTCTTTCCTTAGAGGGACAGAAGGGTGCTTGGATAGCGGGTCGCAGTAGGGGCAAGGAGAAGTCTTCAGGCTCTGTCTTCCCTGGAGCCATAGGGAGAAAGTAGGTCAATAAAGAAGGCAGGGAGCCTCTCAGCACCTGCAACGAAGATCCTGCTATCAAGCCAACCTTGGGCGTCAAGCCCCAGTCCTAGCATGTTTGGCTTGGGGCACCAGAACATGTGTAGCTTGAGTCAGTGGTCTCCGGAAAGGGGCTGTGGGCCTGGGAGATGATCTTGCGTGTAGGCAATCTCCCCTAGCTGATTCCTCCCACGCTGGGAATATCAAGAAGCGGAAGGGGCTGCGAAAGGACCTACCCCGGACCTCTCCAGGATTTAGTCCAAGCTGAATTCTCCTGGGACAGGATCCTAGGGTAAAAGAGAGGGTGAGACCAAGCATTCCAAGGAGTAGCGGCCTCTGGGGACCAAGACCAAGGAAAAGCGTTAGTTTACATTAGTTTCCTAGGCTCCTTGGGGACTTCCCCCAAATCCGAAATCAAGTTTGCTTTCAGTTCTACCACCACCAATAAGGAACTCCAAAATCTGAAGGAGTCCTCTATGGAGAAAGTGAGGGAAGCTGTTACCACCCTAGCCTCCCCTGCTCTGGAAACTGCGTTTCTAGTGGGGAGAGGAGACTTTTCTCGCCATATTTCCGCCTTTCTGAACTATCGCCCTGAGGATAAGGATTTAGGTTACGAAACCCAGCTGTGCAGGAACGTCAGCCTTTCTTTTAACAGAACGTAGACATACCCTTTTCTTGTATCCTCTCGAGACAGCCAAAACTTTGCTATTGTCCTTCGGAAGAAGGGCGCCCTCTTCACGCCCGCCGATATTCACCTGCAACCGCCAGGCTGGGACCAGTTGGCTTCTTTCGCGACTTGTGAGGTCGAAGTGTGGATAGGATGTAGCCTATGGCCCCACAGTAACACCTACCCTAAACTTTAGGGCTTTTGGGTCGTCTCAAAGTTCAAGCTTCTTAGAAACAACAAAGACTTGCTAAAGATCCGCACCCCTTCACCCCTCCTCTTACTTCACTTTTCTTTCGCTACACGAACTCGCCTCCCCTTTCTTTCTAAGGCGAGGGGATGAGTTTAAATCATTGTGCTCCCATTTCTTGATAACCGCCTGCTTTGAGCTTTTGTTCTCTTAAAGTAGGATTGCATACTGAAAAGAGGGGCTGAAGATGAACAGTTTGACCCTTTAGGACAGTTCACGCCATGGACAGGAGCGGCCCTCGGTCACCATCCTCGCTGATGCTATTCACGTTCTCCCCTCCCCCTTCACATAACATTTCAGCCTCGTTTCATCTGGACAATCTTTTAGACCACACAAGAGCCTCTTGAATTTATTTAAGTTAAAAGAGTGCTAGAAGAGTCCAGCTAAGGATATTTGGTGTTGGTCACATCTTCGCAAAGCTGAGTACAAATCGGAATTGCTCCCCCCATCACCCCGAGTAAAACCGAGCAAAATGCTGAACAAATAGAATTCCGCTAGCTAGGCAACTGAGTATGGACGGTTGGTCTCTGGATTGCATGAACGATATTAGCTTGTCCTTGTGCTTCTTTTCTTAAAGGGCATTTTGCCTAGTGGGACATATTTCCTGAAGTGTTCCAGTATCAAGATGGAGCTTTCTTGAAAGCTGCAACACAAACACGGAAGAGTTCCAAGATGATATAGAAGGTGACTTTTTTACACCTGTACTTTGCACAGTAATCTAAAATACGGCAGTGCACATATCCAAAGAAGCCTTACTGAAAAAATAAAATCCTATAAAACACAATATTTTGGTATTCAAATGAATTAGAGATTGGTTTATACCAATGTTTGAATACATACAAAGCCTTAAGTTTTTTTTGTTTGTTTTTTACAGTACTGCAATACTGTTTCTTTTTAAAGGAAACTTGTAGAATAGGAAATGCAGTTATCTAAGACTGTTTCCCCATTTCTAAACATCTGCACAAAATACATTCATATGTGCATTATTAACTTCTCATAGATGGCAGGGAAGGTGAATTTTGTCAAAGGAAAGCGTGTGGCCTTTTAGTGAATCATGATAACATAAAATCCTAGGAGAATATATAAACTGAGGAATGAGACACCAAAATACTGTAAACAATCAACTAAAGAAACCCACTGGATGTTTCACTAGCACTAAGCATTAGAACCAGTTTGACCTCACTGTTATTTGGGGTTATACAAGTCTCACCAGGTTTCCCTTTAAAGTCTCCATTTAACTAGATTCCAATTCTGCTCTTTCTGCTCTTAATATTTTGTCACTAAGTCAACCTAGCACTTCCTAGATGAATCAAAATTTGAAAGCAACCTGTCCAAAGAGATATGTTTCTACTGATACTAAAGAAAACCTTCCTTTGTTTTCTATTACATTAATCTACTGGCTTGTCTTTCCTTGCAGGCAGCCCCTGTGGAGAGATGTAGATATCCAAAGACTGTCACACCATGGTTCCTCCCATCACTCCAGTATTTATTTTTAGCAGTCTTTGATCATTTCCTCAGAAACTAGCTTTCTCATTCTTTATTTTATTCAAATTAACAAACAAAACCCCCTGCATCCACTCCCACAAGTTCCTTCAATTCTTAGTTGGCTAATCAAGATCACACCCTTGGTCAATTTAATTTTAGGGGGACTTTCAGAAGAGTATTTGCTCATTGGGGATCAGTGATCATTGCCTATAAAATAATGCTCATGTGTACATGCAGCTAAGTTAAATGATTCTGCCATCTTTCAGTACTGACCTGTCTTTTGCTTGACCAAATTTCTTTATGAAGTTCTGATTCTGTAGGTTCCTGAAACCTAAGAGAGACAGATGCTGTATGCCAAGGAGACTAAATGTGTCTTCCTTTTCGTTTTCAATTCAGCACATTTAACAAATGAAATCAAGCTGTTCAGAAAGGATTTGTGGAAGCCAGTTGCAGTGGCGCCCACCTGTAATCCCAGCATTTTGGGAGGCTGACAGGAAAATCTCGAGTTCAAAGCCAGCCTCAGCAACAGGAAGGACTGGGAAAATAAAATGCTTTTAAATTTAGGCAATTTGTTTTAAAGAGGAAGAACTGAAAACACCAATATCAAAGAGCAAATTGAAAATTATGATAGTTTTCAAATAATTTCAAGACAGAAGTCTATCTCACAAGATTCTAATTTTCTTTTCCTTTTTTTTTTTGGTACTGGAGATTACACTCAGGGACATTCGACCACTGAGCCACATCTCCAGCCCTATTTTGTGTTTTATGTAGAGACAGGGTCTCACTGAGTTGCTTAGTGCCTTGCTGTTGCTGAGGCTGGCTTTGAACTCGCGATTCTCCTCTCTCAGCCTCCCTAAGTGCTGGGATTACAGGCTTGAGCCACCGCGCCCGGCTAGGATTCTAATTTTCATGTTCTGCACTTTGTGCTTTCCAATCCTGCTCATTATTTCCCTGCAGAAACATTAAACAAGAGAATACCGTGTTTAAAACACTAACAATCCACTTTCATCAACAGTCTCTGAAATTCAACTTATTTTCAAGCTCTAGAAGCCCAGGGATACAAATACCTTTCTTGGACTCCTAACATTCTGGCTTCCCCTCCTTTAAACTTAATTTGCAAAAGGGATGTCAAGGGATGCCTCTAGAGTTTACTCGAGTCCAGATCTATCCCCGCCACTTGTGTAACTGCTAAGTAAAGCTGGCTCCAGCACACACTTGGGGGCCTCTGGTTCTGTCTCTAAGAAAAATCAGCCACGGTGACAAGAGGGTGGGCCTGAGCTAGGAAGAACAGGGGAGGGCTAAGTGTAATTCAGAACAAGTTTCCTCCTAAGTCCAGTAGCCCTTCAGCTCTTTTTTCTCATTGAAAAGAGAGAGAATTGGGAGGACGGGCCCCATGTCCCTACAACGCCCCCCAGCGCGGACCAGAGGTCACAGAAATGTCAGCGCAGCCCCTTCGCTCGCAGGAGCAGCAGCTCCGCCACTCCTCCTGCTCTGCTGGCTGCCACCCACGCAGGAAGCCTCCTTACTGACCAGCCCCGCTCTAAACCAAGGTTAACCTTCTCCCCACTCAAGGAAAAAAAAAAACCAAAACTATCTTAATGACAGGAGCCTTCAGTGTGCTTCAGGTAAAATGAAGAAGTCACTTTCAGTTCTAACATGAGTGCTTTTGATTCTCGCATCCCCTAAACACTCACCAATTGCTCCAACTAGATCTTCCCTTCTAGGAGCCGCCTCTGTGAATTCCCAATGTCCTCGCCCATCACCCTCCCACTCTAGTTTCTCTGGACCCCATACTCCTTGCTCACAAAGTGCCCACAGCTTGCCACTCGTATCCTTTTCCTTCCCTAACAAAATGAATGTGTTTTAAAAATCGTCGACCATTTGATACAGCCCCTAAGAGGCTTTGCCAAGAGTCTCCCGGCAGCACCACAAGGCTAACTGCTTTCCCCAGGATTCTGACCCCCATTAACTAATTCCTCGTCTCCCTTCGCTTGAGAGCTAGAAGGCCCGGCAGAGCTGGGCAGGATGCGTGTGCGCGCGCGTTGGGGCAGGGGGAGCCTTGGCGGCCGCGAGACGGGGGCGGGGGTGGTACCCCGGGTTCCCCCATCAGCCCCCAGAGCTCCGGCCCCTAATGAGCTGCTGAAAGGGAACGGGCTCCGGTGCGCGTGGCTCGAAGGCCTCCCGGAGTCCCGGGCGCCCTGATTGGCCAGCTGCGCCTCGCGACCTCCATTCATTAATAAATTAGCGGCACGCTCCAGCCGAGCGCGAGCCACCAATCACAATGGACAGCGGCCGCGACAACAGCCGCAGCTTGAGCCGCTGCCGCCGCCGAGGCTTCGGCAGCTCGGGATGCAGCCTGGAGCTCCAACAGGAGCTTTAGAACCATTTTATGCTGATTAGATAAAGGGGGAAAAAGAGGCGGGGGTGGTGGGAGGAGGAGGATGGATGGCAGGGCCGGGGGAGGAGGGGAAAGGGCTAAAGAAAGAAAGAAATGAATGATGATAATGCAATGAAAAGAATAAGCCGGGGAGGGAAAAGCGGGGGATAAGGGGGGTCAGGACAGGAGGGAGGAGGAGACGGCGAAGTGGGGAGGGTGCGGTGAGGTGGGGGCCCGGGGGCAGATCTGATTGTTTTCTTGGTGGTATATAAGGGGTTTTAAGGAGAGTCGTGTGCCAGACACGCAGCCACTGAACCACAAGCAGCTTCGCTTTAACTGGAGTGCCTGGAAGTCGCGTGCCAAGAGCCGCACCGCCAGGGACTGACTGACAGACAGACACGCACCACCACCACAACACACGAGACCCGGGCGGGCTGCCGCCACCGCTGGGGCTCTTGGCAAACTCGCGCGTCAGAGAGGTCCCCTGCAGAGCCGCGCCACAGTAGCGCCAGGCCCGCTGCTTTCCAGCGGAGAGGACACAGCGTTGCTCCCGGCTGCGGGGAGATTCCAGGCACACGCCAAAGTAATAGTAACGCTGCGGCACATTTAGAGCCAACTAGGTAAGTATTCACGCCGTGGCTTCCAACTTTGCAGGCAGTTTCCTGCACTTAGTCGAACCACGCCTGCACGGCTTCTACTACCCGCAGTATTTCTGTTGCTAAGGCCGCAGTTGCTAAGGCTCTCTTCTTGGGCCGGGAAGAGCCCTGACTAGGTTTCCTCGCCCAACTAAGTTCCTCCTTCGCGCCTTTCGGAGTCTGTCATTGCGGGTGCGCCTACCCGGCGCGCACCAGTGACAGGTAGAACGTGTCTGTTTGTATATGTACATCTCATTTGCCTTTTCCTCCTTCCTTGATCTCTTCTGTAGGATGTTCGTCAAATCCGAGACCTTAGAATTGAAGGAGGAGGAGGACGTGCTGGTGCTGCTTGGCTCGGCTTCCCCAGCCTCAGCGTCCCTGACCCCTCTGTCATCCAGCGCTGAGGAGGAGGAGGACGAGCTGGGAGCGTCTGGAGGGGCGCGCCTGCAGTTTGGGGCCGAGGCGGGGCAGGGGGCGCGGGGCAATTCAGCTGCGGGTGCAGAGGGCTGCAAGCCGGAACGGCTGCTGGGTTTGGTACATGAGTGCAAGCGGCGCCCCTCCCGAGCACGGGCAGTCTCCCGCGGCGCCAAAACTGCCGAGACTGTGCAGCGAATCAAGAAGACCCGCAGACTGAAGGCCAACAACCGCGAACGCAACCGCATGCACAACCTCAACGCGGCTTTGGACGCGTTGCGCGAGGTGCTCCCCACGTTCCCCGAGGATGCCAAGCTCACCAAGATCGAGACGCTACGCTTCGCTCACAACTATATCTGGGCGCTCACCGAAACCCTACGTCTGGCGGACCACTGCGGGGGCGGGGGCGGGGGCCTGCCTGGGGCGCTCTTTTCCGAGGCATTGCTGCTGAGTCCAGGAGGCGCTAGCGCGGTGCTGAGCAGCAGCGGAGACAGCCCATCGCCCTCCTCCACGTGGAGTTGCACCAACAGCCCCGCGCCGTCCTCCTCTTCGTCTTCCAACTCCACCTCTCCTTACAGCTGCGCTTTATCTCCTGCCAGCCCTACAGGGTCAGACATGGACTATTGGCAGCCCCCACCTCCCGACAAGCACCGCTATGCGCCTCACCTCCCCATAGCCAGGGATTGTATCTAGAGTTGCCATCTCTGCTTCCCACGCCAGGGCCATAGTGGGTTTTCTTTCCTGGTCCCAACCAAACTTTCCTTCCATTTCTCCCCTGCCCCTACTCTCCACTCCCTGGAAACCACCTCAGTTCATAGAGCAGATGTAGCCATTGTGATTTCTTGGTTAGTTGTTGCATTCCTAGGCTTTGGGGTTAACTTCGTTCAGACGGGTTCTGATTTATTGAAGGTGTGATGAGTCAAAGAGGATAGTGGCGTTTGGGGATGCTTCCTGAAACTAAAAGGAGGCCGTGAAGAGAAGAGGGTGGCTTATCTAACGAATTTACAGAGCAGAATGACGCTCCTCCCCTCTTTTGGAAACGCCAGCGGAGCAACTGGGTGCAGTTCGTGTGAATCTCTCAGGGGGGATGCAACTGGTTCCTGTGATCTCTTCACCTTTGCTTCCACATAGAGATGTTAATGTCGAGTAGAAAGAAATGGATGTTAGCATCTGAATGATTTTATCGGTAATAATATTATCCACAGATTTGCAATGGCTGGCATCTGCTTTATTCCCATTGCTGTCTGCAGGCTGTGGGAATTTCACCTGTCAAACCAAACTTTCCCTTTCTGATGTGCACTTTGTTCTTTTTTCCCAGATTCGTCACAATGCCTATTGTTCTGTCCTTCTCTTTCCTTTTTCTTCTCCATTTTGCCATCTGTCTCTTATGATTTATAAGGGGGAAAAACTTGTTTTGTTAGAGGGCCAGGTTAGAAGTCATTGTATAATTTGTAGGCTTTGTAATGATTGAATGCAAGCGTGGAAATTTAGGCTGAACTCTCTATCAAAAGGAAAAATGTGGAGGAAAAGGGAAAAATCGGGAGGGAGGATTGCTTCATGCATTATTTATCTCGACCTTTTAGGGGAGAAGGAACTCCTCCATTCTTTCAAGAGATTAAAAATAAATCAACAGTCTGAAAACCTAAGCAGACACGGAGCATTATCTGAATCAGCCACACACGTGTTCTCTTCTATTTATTATAAAGAAAAATTTCATGGGAAAAGTATGTATTTTTTGTATATTCTAAAGAGTTTATTCTAGTATGTATTTACATCTTGAAGAACAAGAAAATGTTCTTGTGATTAAGCTATAAATAAAGTATCTAATTTTCATAAGTTTTGTGTGTTGTATTCTAACTTTTTCTGGTTTATGTAACTTTTAGATGCAGAATAAGTTGTGTGTTTTTTTTTTAAAACAATTCTCCCCGTGTCAAATTGAATATAGCACTTGTATTTGTTGTCAGTGTTTGGTGTGGTGTTTCACTAAGAAATTATAAGAAGCTGAAATAACAGTGTTCCTTACTCCCAATACAAACAAAACTTTATTAGAAATCAATTTCCGAACAAACTGAGCAAAAAAGGGCAGAGAGGAACTTGAATGATAATTAAGTCACAATAAGCCCCACAGTTCAGAACCTTGGCTTAAAAAAGTAATGAAGTTGAAGTTTCTTGGTGGAGAGTGTAGAAATTTGGTTCTTACACTTCTTTTTGGCTTCAATTTTCATCTGTAAACTGTAGTGATTGGAAAATAATACGTAAGCATCCCACTTCCAGCTCTAACATCTATAATGTAACAGATAAATTTATTATTGGAAGTTGATTTTGTATTAGCTATTTTAACAAGCTAGTTGGTTTGAAAAATAAACTCCTGGGTGGAGGGAAGAGTGAGCTTGAATAAAAATAATACATCTGAAAGAAATAGCTCCGCTCTCTAATATTTGTTCAAGTAATTACATATTCAAAACTTCTTAAAGGAGGAAGCAAAAATGATATAATTTGCACCTTAATCTCCAATGCAGAAATGAATGACCTTTGGTTGACCTTGGTTTTAAAATGACCAAGTTAAAGTGGACCATATTCCAGGATTAGGCTGCTTGTGGGAGGGTGTCTATGAAATTACTAGCTTAAAAAAAAAAAGCAAACCAAAATCATTAGTAAAAAAAAAAAAAAAAGGTGGTTGCTCAAGGTACCTAATCACCCATGAGTATCTACTTCTGCTTTGAGCTAAATCTTCCACTCCTCTGCATAAAGCAATGATAATTCTTCCTGAGATGTCTATCTGGGACTGCTCCTTCTTTTCATCCATAGAAAATATATTCACTGTTTAATATTTTAATGATTCCATGTTTATCAAAGGAAGAACCAAATCAAAGTTTTAGTTTAGTTTTCTTACTGAATGTAAGAGGGACCTGTTGAAAAATCCCTTCTATTTCGAAGATTGTATTATTCTTAGCTAACAATAAATCATGCGTTATGGGGAGAAAGTGATACTTCTGTTATTTACGTGTTAAGTGTTTAAAAATCCAGGTCAAGCAAATGACTTATGAAAGTTTGAAAAATTACAGTTTTGATGCTGACTGATGCCTGTTCCATTGATATACTTAGGATGAAATATTGTGCCTCCTTTGGAAACTTGCTCATGAAACAGTTCATGGCACAAGTCTGTTGGGGCAGGTTCTGGGGGCAGTTAGTTTTCCATCCATGGCTCCAGTTGGTGGTCATCCTATAAACAGGTGATCCTAATGACTTAGTTGGAGAGGCAGGGATGGGTAGATGACCCAATAATCTTAGCTTTGACTAAGCGTAATACAGCTAATGACTCAAGCCCCAGTTTAGCAGCATCTGGCAGCCATTTCAGTTTCCCCAAGCCCAGAGACGTGTCCACCTTTTCAAAGCCAGAGTTGCAGGTCCGGATAAACACCAGCAGCATGTCATACACGCAAGAGGTTCTGTGTACATCTGAGATCAATACGCGGGTTTTCCCTTGTCCATCTAAGCCTACTTCATTTTACACTAAATTAGTGCAATTATTTTTTATGGTGTCTAATCATCTTCAGCAGTTAAGAATGAACCTACTGCTCATTTATCCCTGGGAGTTTCCTCAACCCACTTCAACCTCCACAGCCTATGGATTGAGGCCCAGTGGTCCTTTTAGCTCTTTGGTAGGAATGAGTACAATTACAGGGTAGAAACCAAGTCTTCGGCAGTAGGGAACAAGTTCGCTTTTCTATTTTATACATTTCCCTCCCTAGGTTTTGACCAGTGGGCCTCTGAGCACACTATTCTGTCTCTGGTGGTTCTTTGATGAGAGATTTTCCTCTGATGATAGTTCACACCGCCCGGGTTG
This sequence comes from Xerus rutilus, assembly GCA_028644305.1. Classification (NCBI taxonomy): domain Eukaryota; kingdom Metazoa; phylum Chordata; class Mammalia; order Rodentia; family Sciuridae; genus Xerus; species Xerus rutilus. Next base: position 37,338,057 of record CM053408.1, read on the forward strand.
TTACATCTTTCCAGCGCCAGTAGGTGCGTTAGGGCGCATTTGGCTAAGCGCCTAGAAGCGTGAGTGTTGGTCCTGTGCTCACTGGAGCGTCGATTCAGCGTCGCCAGGGGTCCGGCGTTGGTTATATTGATGTGTTCTAAGTGCCCAGGCTTTGTTATGGCTCGTTTTTTCCTTCACTAGATTTTAAATACAGCCAGTTTAGGCCAAAAAGGAGGAGGGAAAAGTAGAGAGGACTGCTGCCAACCGCTAGGCCGGCCTTGGGAGCGGGGCCCAGACCCCACCCGAGGCGAAAGAAATGACAGGCTCCTGCAGTCCCGGGTGCACCCGCGGAAGCGAAGTCATCAGAAGTCCCTCGGCGGCCTTGAACGCGAGGGCCCAGTCAGTCCTTCCCATAGTCTACTCCCATGGCCCAGCAAAGGTGTCTAGGCCCAGGCCAGCTTTCAGCGTGCTCACTCGCGGGTTGGCTTTTCAGGGTCTTTGGGCTGCTAAAGGACTCGGCCAGCAGGCAAGGTTGGAAACTGCGGCGACTGCACCCACCGGGTGCACACCTCCTGAATTGCACAGCCTTGGGCGGGTTGTGACTTCTGGGCACCAACACCTGGAACCGGTTAAAAGCGCCTTCTCCTCTCGCTCCGCCCGGGTCTCTCTCCACCCCCTCGGGCTCCCAGACGAGCTTTGAATGTATTAATTAAATAAAGCGGGCAGCCCTTGAATCGCACCAGTGCAGGGTGCTCCTGGGAGCGTGAAAGTCTCAGCCTCCGAATCAGCAAAAGAAATGTGTGAAAAGAGAATTAGTGAAATTAGGTTAGACCAATAAAACGTGAGGGCTCCATCACCCGTGCTTCCCCCTCCCTTCCCAAGCCTGGGGCTACAAGGGCTATCTGGTCTGATCTATTGTTTCCCGCCCCGGCAGGGGGTTCATTGTGTGATAAATAATTCCCCCTCCATTTTCTTTTATTCTTAAAAAAATGGGTATTTGCATAATCAGTGCTTTGATGTGGCCAGAAATCAGAGAGAGGTTTGGTCTCCCCAAGTCTGCTATTGGTAGCGAAGCAACAAAGCTAGATCCAGGTCTTTCACTTCGCTGACAGTGTGTGGGGCAGATTGTCAGAAACGGCAGCCTTAAGCTGCTGCCTCCTTTTTTGAAAGGATCCACTTTAATGATTAAACTTAAGGAATGTCCAAAAGGGAGTGGCGGTGAAAGACAAGTGTTTTCATCCCCCTCCACTTCTCCCTGTCCTTCAGAGTTTATTGTTCTCTACAGTTTATTTTCCAAAGCGTTTGAGGTGGGGGTGGGGTGGGCCTCGCTCCGGGACGCCCCACGTGGCTCGTGGCTCCGAGTGGGTACTGGCAGGGGTCCCCTCAGGCCGAGGAGGGGCGAAGTCTGCAGGAGCGATTCTCCTCGCCCTCGTCCTCCCTTCCAGTTTTCTTTTCCCAGTTTGGTTTATCCAGCCAAGATGGATGGAGTTCCTCTTATTGGAGAACGCTGGAGTGAGTCGCTCTTCAGTGCGCAAGTGGAATCCGAGCTTGAGGGGGGAGTTCCCTGGGAACGCAGCTTGGGGCTAGTTTCAGAGGGTTCCCGACAGGAGAAGCGAGCAAAGAAATTCAGTCATCCGGAAAGCAGAGCGCTAAAGCCAGTGCGGCCGGAGCTATTATTTTCCTGCAAGGTGGCGTGAGTCGCGAAGACTGAGTGGGAAAGGATCCTGATGGTGTATGTGCTACAACAAACGACTCCCCCCACCCCTCGGTGCCAAGGTCGGAAGAGGGTAGATGGGAGTCTGTCTTTCGCACACATTCTGATCTTCTCCAGCTGCTCAGAACGATAAGGGGCGGGGGTGGGTGGATGCCAACTTGGATTACTGACTAGCGACATCCTGTGAAAAGGTCGGACCATCCAGAGCACTTACACAGGCGCTTCACCCTGGGTAGCTGTCACCTGCGTGAGCAGCCCTTGGCCTCTCGGGAATGGGAGCTGGAAGCAGGAAAGGAAGAGGTTCCTCGAAATACTTCTGTAACCATTCTTTCCCCTCTGCAGCCAGCAACTCTCCAACTTGACGGCGGAGGTGGCAGGAAGGATTCTTCAGGTGTTTTAAGAAATAAAAGGACCTTGGATTCACAATTCTTCCCAATGTGGACATACTTTTAGAGTTTGACTTTGGAAACAGCTCTTTAGACTCATGTTAGTTGGCACTCTACTCACTGCACATTGAATTCCAAAGATGTAAGAAATCAGGAGGCAAAAAGTTAGTTATTTCCCAGGATACATCTCCAAGAGAATGCTGTCTGCTCTGTAGCTGGCCTTTAAAAGATGCAGTAAGGAGTGTATATGTCCTTGCGTGGATTTGTATCAGGTTGTATAGCAGACTTTATCATTAGTGTTTTTCTACATTTCCCCTTCTTTGCTAATGATTCCATCATCTATTTTTCTTCATTTTGTCCATTTGCACCCAAATTTGCACACTTTCATTCCCTTTTGCTCTGTAGCTGGAGACATTAAACAATGGAGTAAAGAGCCAAATCTTTCACTTGTTTTATTTAGTGTAGAAACAAATAAAAGTGCTAAAGTTCATGGAAAATGGACACAGGAACCTTTAAAAGGGAGAGAGAACTGGGGCCTGGTTTCCATGGCAGCAACTTGCAATAAAGACTAATTCCAAGTGACAAAGAGGTCATCTTCCTTTTCAAACGTGTTTATGATCCCTTTGTGTATTGTATTTTGGCATAAAAGCTTCTCTGCACTGTCAGGGCTCCACGTGCAGCTCTATGACTCTCAAGGGGGTTTATTGCCTCCTTGGCATAAGAATAGCCAAAAGAAGCCAAACTAGTGCCAGTGTGACAAAAGAGTAACCCTACAGGCTTGCCACTGCTCCCCCACCCCACAATACATAAATCTTGCTATGCATTAAAGTAATTAAAAATGAAGAATTCTGAGATAATTTAATTTCTATTTTGCTTTTTTTCAATCTTTTAACATCTACTGAAATCACATGCAAATAGAAGCAGATTGATTCCATGTGAGGATGTGTTTATTCTCTTGCCTTACTTTTCAGATAATTTTGGAAAAGAAGTGAGGTAAAACATCAAACATACCTGGGAAAATAGCTAACCATAAACTTTAGGTAAGTATTATATGAATGCATTCATATTTCTTTCATGTCACAATGTCTAGGAGAGGATTTAAAAAATTTAAATCAAACCTACCAAATTAATAATATTTTTCTTAACTTTCAAAATTACCATGGCAATAGCTTGGAAGCAGATAAGGAAGAAACATGATTTTGCTGATATATCAGTAAAACAGCTTAAAGGTCCTGGGTTTAAATCCAGAATATCTCTTAAACTAGGAAGGGACGGTATTGGACCATATCTGCATGACAATGGGCATGTGCACAAGCAAACATTTTCAGTGAGTTTCTTGTTAGCATCTGTAATTTTTCAATATATCTAGGAGACTCCATCTGACATCTTCAGTCGGTAGAGTATCAGAAAGTGTATGGTGAGAAATGTGTTTTATCATTTGAGAGGAAATATATACAAAGGTTTTAGATTTTCTGGGGTGGAATTGTTCTGACATCTTAGACTTTTCTGCTTACCAACATCTAGAGTTTTCCAGATGTCCTAGAGTTCCGCACTACAGGAAGTGAAGTTGAACTGGTGAAGGCACTGACCAGTGTACCTCCCTGTCTTTCACATTGCTCTGAATCTTGATGACACTTCCAAAACAAAATGTATGGGAGCATAAAGACCATAATTCATTACAAAGGAGGTTGGAGCAAATTTCTGTGGTGATTACTGGTCATAGTTTTCCAGGTAAATGCTGCTTATTTATCTTTTATGTAACAGAAACCAAAACTCCATTTTCTTCAATAGCTTCCTTTTCTTATCCAAGCAAAAGAAGTGAAACTCTGACCAGTGCTATTCAGACCCTGATATTACCAGATCTTTTTGGTAAGGGACTAGAGGAGAGTTTTCATAAACATGGGGCTTCTCAACCTTTTTGTATTCATGACGGACTTTCAAATTCTAGAAGAGTTTTCCACAAATTTAAGGGGTTAGTAGTCTTGTAACAACACTAAATTAGGTAGCAATGATCACACCATAGGATGTGTGTCTACAGGATCTACAGCCACGGGACCATTCATTTAGTTTTCCTTCAGCACCATTTCAATATCCTAACAGTGTTCTCCCACACTCGGTGATTCCTTACGTGCTCTAGGAAACACAATTCCTTTGGCAGTGTCTTTTGACTTGCCATTTCACTTCATTGCATGATGTTCAGTTACATTCCTTCTAACAAAACACTACTGTTGGATATTGTGGAGGACATTGATAGTCTTCACCAATACCTGATTTTTAATCCTTCTGAGCATGCTCAGACCCCCTACAACTGCTAAGGCCCCATCTCTGGTCTCTGTCTTCCTCTTGTCTTGAGACAGTCAGGTCAAAATGTCAAAGTCAGGTGGACTTAGTGACTACATAAAAAGCACCAGTCTTCTTGTGTCACTTACAGTGGATGGTTGTGTGAGGGAGAAAAATGTTTGATGCAGGGGTACTTGTTATTGCATAATTACTTAATCTATCTTGATTATATATAGTTACTTCAGGAGAGTATAACTTATTTATAGAAAAAAATAAAAGAAAAAAGAAAAGAACAAAAGGAAGAGAAAAAGAAAAAGAAAGTCTTACACATTGGCCAAAACTTGGTGGCCTACCTTTGAAGAGTTTTATTTTAATTTTGGACTATGCAAGAAGCCTTTAGTGCCTTGAAATCTATAGCTATAATAAGAGTGATTTTAAGAGCCATCTTACCATATAGGTATTATTTTTTTCTTGACCTTTTTTTTTTTAAATGTATGTGTGTTCTTTGCTTTTATTTTGTATTTAGCACTAAAAAAACTTTATTGTAAAATCACCTTAACTATTTTAAGGGTACAGTGCAATTCAGTAGTACAAAGCATATTCATATATACCAAATATCATAGATTTCCAGACCTTTTTTTTTATCTTGCAAAAGAGAAAGTCTGTAATATTTAACAATGCTGTGTCCTCCATCCACTTCCTGATCTTCCTGGGCTACCTTTGATTTCTGTGAATTTGATTACTTCAGATACTGCATGTAATAGAAGCCATTTTTATTTTCAAAGCATAATTTAGTTCCTGTTTCCATATTTCTCCCATTTCATTTGAATAAACTTTAATTTTCCATATATGATGTAGAAGTAAACATGTATAATGTTCTACCTACATCATACCTAGGTCTTCTACTACCTGTAAGAAATAATTGACAGTATGGGGCTGTATTCTCTTGCATAGTGTTACTGACTCATTGAGGGAAGTTTTTGCAAGAGGTCACCCAATATCTGTGTCTCTGTCCCTCCTGGATGAAACCACTTCCTTCTGAGAAAGCCCTATAGGTAATTATGTTTTTGGCCAAAAGAATGGGCCTGAAGTAGTACAACAGGTCTGGAGGCCAATTTGAAGAGTAGATGGAGTTTTGGGATGTTATGGATAGAAATCACTGCGATAATGTCACTTAATCCTGTTGTACACAGGCCACAAGGGGACATCCTGAATAAACTTCACATTAAACCAAAGTACTCTATAATTAGCTTATTAACTTAGAGTATGAAGTTTTTGTTTGTTTGTTTATTTTGTTTGTTTTTGCCTTCTAGACCACTGGATTGAGTCAAGAGGTTAAATTCATTGTTAGAATCCTTCTTGGTTCTGAGTGGCTTTATGGCCATAAGTAAGTCTCAGACTGGTAGGCCTAAGGTTAGACCAAATATTCATGGTTGGACCAGGTATTTCCAAAACTTCTTCCCTGAATTTCAATATTTTTATAAAGTACAATAGCTTTGTTTCTAGAAACACTTTTAGACAAAGCCTAACCATTTCATCTTGATGTTATTTTCAGGAAGATTTTTGGTGGTGGCGGTGGTGGTGGTATCGGGAATGGAACCTAGGGCCTTGGCAACCTAAGCATGTGGTGTATCACTAAGCTACATTCCAACCCAATTTTCAGAAATATTTTGCTTTCCAAGGGTCCATATTGATTTTTAAAAATTCATGGAGAAACTAGATGCAGTGGCTCGTGCCTGTAATCCTGGGTACTTGAGAGGCTGAGGCAGAAAGATTGCAAGTTTGAGGCCAGCCTGAACAATCTTAGTGAGACCCTATGTCAAAATAAAATGAAATAAAAAGATCTGGGGATGTAGTGCAGTAGTGGAGCACTTGCCTAGCATGTGCAAGTTCCCAGTACCAAAAAACAAAACAAAACAAAAACAAAAGCATGAGAAACCAATTTTAAGTTGCCTTTAAAACTATGTCTTTCAAAACAAAACTTGGAAACTTGAGGAAGGCAACTGAAATGTCCCTCAGACTTGGCTAACATTTGACACTGTCATGTGCTTTGAATTCAATCTTGTTTTCTATTTAGCACATACACTAAACAAGGGTCAATCATTTTAGGTGCCAAGGAAAAGCAAATCTTTAAAACTGATTTCTTTCTTTTATGCTGCTTCCAGGAAGGGAGCGATGATTTCTTTTATTCAGAGATTCATATTTCTTCATCTATTTCCTTTCTTTCTGATTTTTAAAGGTGTCTCTTGATTTGGGCATCATGGACCTCTAAGTGTATCACACAGTAATTTAAAATTGTTCTTCTTGGGGTAAAAATAGATTAAGTCTCAGCTCCCCATAAGCAGCTCTGCTCTTTTTTAATAAAGAAGAGTTAGACTGGACCAGTGCCGATGGCATATTTACCTTCATGAGCTAAAAAAAAAAAAAAAAAAAAAAAAAGTTAATTACTGCTCGGAGCAAGTTAGTCTGGCTGTCCTGAGCTGTCTTTTATTAGTTGTCCCCTTCATTAATTTCCCTCACTGGATTTGCTGCTAATAGCTGCCTAGTTCCAGTCAGCTCAAAGCCGCATCTGTGCCATTGAGCAGAAAAGCAGGAGCTTGGCCAAAGGGGGGTGGAGATGGGTTGAGGGAGACGCTATTTACAAATCAGCTCTTATTAACGTGATGGTCTGGTGTGCTGAAGAGGGGAGACGGTGGCCTCAGAGCAGAGCTGTAGAGCAGAGAGGTAATGAAATACAAAGAATCAACACCAAGTATGGCGCTTTGGATTTTTACTTCACTCCTATGCTAGTGTTCCCTTAGGGCTAACTTAGAATTTTGCTTTGTTTTTCCTCTAACGAGCCAATGAAGTGTTCTACTCTGTCACTGAACTTCATAAAAAGTTGTAGAAGAATGGATCTCTCAGGAAGTTTGATTTTCTCCATGATATAGAGACTTTGAAAGATCTGAGTCAACAAATGATCTTTTTTCTTTTTTAAGCTTATAGCCTTTTGGAAGATATTAATTGGGTAGGAGACATTGTATTTAATATACACACAATTTTTTTCATTCTTGTTCCAGGTATGATGTGCATTATTTTAAAAATTCCCAATCATTTTTATTTTTATCAACTGTCACCAAAAAGAATACTGTTATTAATTTATTCTCTTTACATTGTTTCCCTGCATTAGAATGTAAACTGCAGGAGGACAAGTGTGTCCCTGCACTTTGTCAAATGCTGCTGGTATCAGCATCTGTAATATAACTCTACATGGGAGGAGTTCAGGAAATGTTTCAGTAAATGTAGATAAATGAAAATATATTTTCTAGACATAGAACAATCAGTTTTAAAATTCTACTTACATGCATACTCATTTAAGACACTTTCAGGGCAGGGGTTGTAGCTCAGTGGTAGAGCACTTGCCTAGCATATGTGAGGCACTGGGTTAGATCCTCAGCACCACATAAAAATAAATAAACTAAAGGTGTCCATCTACAAATAAAAATATATTTTAAAAGAGACACTTTTCAGTGACCTGTTTTTTCTTTGACAAGAAAAAAGTAGCTGAGTGAAGTGTTCAGCTTCCCCAAATCCCATCATAGGGTGATTATCTTAAATGAGTCTGCTTAGTTGGGCACAATGGCACACATGTAATTCCAGGAGGCTGAGGCAGGAGAATTTTAAGTTCAAGCCCAGCCTCAGCCACTGAGGGACACCTGTCTCAAAAGAAAAAATAAAAAGGAATAAGAATGAAGCTCAGTGGTAGAGCACTCCTGGTTTCAATCCCCAGCACTGAAAAACAAAATTGTGCAAACAATCAATTTTCTTCCTTATGTGATAGTTCGTCTTTGCAAGCTGCACCTAGAATCTCCTAAAGCTCAGCAAAGCACACCAGCAATCTTACTGAGAAGCAGTAGATGAGATAGGAGTTAGGGTCAGAATATACTCTATAAATATTATTGCTTGATACTTGAGTCTCTATTCACTTTGCTCTATCATAATAGAAAAGTAAAAGTTGATACTTTGAGTATTACATGCCTGAATTTGTGAGTCAATTGTCTTGGGTTAAAATTCCACTTCTAGTATTTATTAGCAGTGTGGTCTGAATCACCTCAATTTTGCCTTAGTTCCTTATTTATAAATAGAGATAAATAAACTAAAACATGTAAAATGTTTGGTACCTACTAAACCCTAATAAATGGTTGCTTTTGTTATAATTTGTATGACATAGGTATCATATTTACATAGAATTTAGGTATAAATTTTATACAGCCTTTAGATTTTCAGTTATTTTAAAAATAATGTCAATTTTCTTGAAGTAACCTAGAAGAAGTCTAGGTTAGTTAGGAAATCTAGAATATTCATTATACTATAGACTTCAAAGTAGCATTATCTATAATTAATATAACATTTTGAAGATGTGAAAAAATACTTCATTCAAGAAAATTTTTTTGTTATAGATAGACACAATACCTTTTTATTTATTTTTTTATGTGGTGCTGAGGATTGAACCCAGTGCCTCACTTGCTATGCAAGTGCTCTACCACTGAGCCACAACCACAGCCCAAAATACTTCATTTTTTTGATGTTATATTATGGTACGAGAGAGGTTTTAGAGGGCATGTTCCAAAAATTTAACAAAATATATATTTTTCAAACCACAAATTCTTTTTTTAGTCCTGGGTATTGAAGCCAGGGGTACTCTACCATCAAGCTGCATCCCCAGCCTTTATTCATTTTTAAGTTTGAGACAAGATCTCACTAAGTTGCTCAGGCTGGCTTTGAACTTAGTATCCTTCTGTCTCAGCCTGGAGTAGCTAGGATGACAGGCATGCACCATGGTGCCCAGCAAGTAATTTGGTTTTTAGAAAGCTATCCTACAGAAAGTCTTTCTCTGTTTTTATGCACTCACATAGACACATGCACACATATGACCTTGTTTCTCCAATAGGAAATAAGTTAAATAACACAAGTCTTGTTCATGTTCATAGAAGAAAGGAGCAGTGCTAAGTGAACTGGCTTGCTGGGGTGGCCAGGACTCATCCTCCCCACCTGCTGTCACTACTGTAGTATTGATGCATTGTGATAGCTCTGTTGTCCTCAATCATGGTGGATCATCTGAATCACTGTGTTAGATTTGATAAGTTCTCAGACTCAGCCCTAGGTCTATGGGAACAGACTGATGCTAGAGCCCCAGAATCCATATAAAATAAAACAATCTGTATGTATAAAAAAGCACTTTATTTTATTTTAAAAATTTATTTATTCTACTTAGGTATACATGAAAGCAGAATGCATTTTGATTCATTGTACACAGATGGAGCACAACTTTTCATTTTTCTAGTTGTACATGATGTAGAGTCATACCATATGTGCAGTCATACTTGTACTGAGGGCATTGATGTCCATCTCAGTCCACCATCTTTCCTGCCCCCATGTCCTCTCCCCACCCTCCCCTTTGACCAAAACTTCTCCATTCTTTTTTTTTTTTTTGGCACCAGGGATTGAACTCAGGGGTATTTGCCCACTGAGCCACACTCCCAGCCCTATTTTGTGTTTTATTTAGAGACAAGGTCTCACTGAGTTGCTTGGCGCCTTGCTTTTGCTGAGGCTGGCTTTGAACTAGTGATTCTTCTATCTCTGCTTCCCAAAGTGCTGGGATTACAGGTATGGGCCACCACGCCTGGTTCCTCCATTCTTCCCATGCCCCCTCCCCCATTATCAGTATCCACTTATCAGAGAGAACATTGGCCTTTGGTTTTTTGGATTGGCTTACTTTGCTTAGCATGATGCTCTCCAACTCCATCCGTTTACCTGCAAATGCCATAATTTTATTCACTTTTATTGCTGAGTAATATTCCATTGTGAATATACACCACAGTTTCTTTATTCATTCATTTATTGAAGAGCATCTAGGTTGGTTCCACAGTTTAGCTATTGTGAATTCAGCTGCTATAAACATTGAAGTGGCCGTGTCACTGTAGTATGGTTTTTTTAAGTCCTTTGGGTATAGACCAAGGAGTGAGATAGCTGGGTCAAATTGTGGTTCCATTCCAAGCTTTCTAAAGAATCTTCATACTGCTTTCCAGATTGGTTACACCAATTTGCAGTCCCACCAAAAATGAGTGTGCCTTTTCCTCCACATCCTCACCAACATTTGTTGTTGTTTTGTATTCTTGATAACTGCCATTCTGACTGGCATGAGATGAAATCTTAGTGGTTTTGATTTGCATTTCTCTAATGGCTAGAGATGTTTAACATTTTTTCATACATTTGTTGATGGATTGTGTATCTTCTTCTGAGAAATGTCTTTTCAGCTCCTTAGCTCATTTATTTATTGGGTTGTTTGTTTCTTTGGTGTTAAGTTTTTTGATTTCTTTATATATTCTGGGGATCAGTGCTCTGACTGATGGGCATGTGGCAAAAATTTGCTCCAAAATGTAGGCTCTCTTTTCACCTCATTGTTTCTTTTGCTGAGAAAAGTAAGAAAGAAGCTTTTTAGTTTGAATCCATCCCATTTGTGGATTCTTGATTTTACTTTTTGTGCTTTAGGAGTCTTGTTAAGGAAGTTGGGGCCTAATCTGATGTGATGAAGATTTGGGCCTACTTTTTCCTCTGTTAGGAGCAGGGTCTCTGGTCTAATCTCTAGGTCCTTGATCCACTTTGAGTTGAGTTTTGTGCATGGTGAGAGATAGGGGTTTAGTTTCATTTTACTGCATATGGATTTCTAGTTTTCCCAGCACCATTTGTTGAAGAGGCTATCTTTTCTCCAATGTATGTTTTTGGCACCTTTGTCTAGTATGAGCAGACTAAGTATTTATGTAGGTTTGTCTCTGTGTTTTCTACCATTAGTCTACATGTCTATCCAAGAGCATGGGAGATCTTTCCATCTTCTAAAGTCTTCTTTTTTTAAAAAATTTTTTTAGTTGTAGATGGACATAATACCTTTATTTTATTTATTTATCTATATGTGGTGCTGATAATCGAACCCAGGGCCTCATACATGTGAAGTGAGTGTTCTACCACTGAGCCACAACCCCAGCTCCATTCTAAGATCTTCTTTAATGCTAAGATCTTTCTTTAGTATTGTGTAATTTTCATAACCTCTTTTGTTAAATTGATTCCCAAGTATTTTAATTTTTTTTCAGGCTGTTGTGAATGGGGTAGTTTTCCTAATTTCTTTCAGAGGATTCATCACTGATGTAGAGAAATGCATTTGATTTATGGGTATTGATTTTATATACTGCTACTTTGCTGAATTCATTTATTAATTCTACGAGTTTTCTGGTAGAACTTTTTGGATCCTCTAAGTATAGAATCATGGCATCAGCAAATAATGATAGTGAGTTCTTCTTTTCCTATTCATATCCCTTTAATTTCTTTCATCTGTCTAATTGCTCTGGCTAGAGTTTTAAGGACTATGTTGAGTAGCAGTGATGAAAGAGGGCATCTCTGTCTTGTTCTCATTTTTAGAGGGAATGCGTTTTCCACATTTACAATGATGTTGGCCTTGGGCTTAGTATAGATAGTTTTTACAATGTTGAGATATGTTCCTACTATCCCTAGTTTGTCAAATGCTTTCTCAGCATCAATTTATATAATCAGATGATTCCTTTCTTTAACTCTATTGATGTGATGGATTACATTTATTGATTTCTATATTTTGACTCAACCTTGCATCCCTGGAATGAACCTCACTTGATTATGATGCACTATTTTTTAATATGTCTTTGTATGCAATTTGCCAGAATTTTACTGAGAATTTTTACATTTATGTTCATCAGGGATATTGGTCTGAAGTTTTCTTTCTTTGATGTGTCTCTGTCTGGTTTTGGTATCAGGATGATACTATCCTCATAGATGAGTGTGGAAGGGTTCCCTCCTTTTCTATTTCATGGAATAATTTGAGGAGTATTGGTATTAATTCTTCTTTGTAGTTCTTGTAGAACTTGGTGAATCCGTCTGTCCCAGGCTTTTCTTGGTTGGTAGGCTTTTTGGTGTCTTCTATATTCTTGCTTGAAATTGATCTGTTTAAGTTGTGTATGACCTCCTGATTCAGTTTGGGTATGTCATATGCCTCTAGAAATTTGTCGGTTGTCTTCAGGGTTTTCTATTTTACTGGAGTATAAATTTTCAAAATAGTTTCTAATTATCCTCTGTATTTCAATAATGCCTGTTGTGATATTTCTTTTTTCATCATGAATTTTAGTAATTAGAGTTTCTCTCTCCTTCTTTTCATTAGGGTGGCTAAGGGTTTGTCAATTTTACTTATTTTTTCAAAGAACCAGCTTTTCGTTTTGTCAATTTTTTGAATTGTTTCCTTTGTTTCAATTTCATTGATTTCAGCCTGATTTTAATTATTTCCTACCTTCTACTTCTTTTGGTGTTGATTTGTTCTTCTTTTTCTAGAGCTTTGAGATGTAATGTCAGGTCATTTATTTGTTGACTTTTTCTTATTTTAATGAATGAGTTCAATGCAATGAACTGTCCTCTTAACCCAGCCTTCATAATGTCCCAGAGATTTTGATATGTTGTATCAGAGTTCTCATTTACCTCTAAGAATTTTTTTTATCTCTTCCCTGATGTCTTCTGTTATTCATGTGTCATTCATAGCATATTATTTAGTCTCCAGGTGTTGGAGTAGTTTCTATTTTTTAATCTGTAATTGATTTCTAATTTTATTCCATTATGGTGTAATAGAATTCAGGGTAGTATCTCTATTTTTTTTTTATTTGCTAAGATTTTCTTTATGGCATAATATATGATCTATTTTGGAAGAATCCATGTGCTGCTGAGAAAAAGTGTATTCACTCATTGATGGATGGTATACTCTTTATATGTCTGTTAAGTCTAAATTATTGATTGTTTTATTGAATTCTATGATTTCTTTGTTAGTTTTTGTTTGGAAGATCTATCAAGTGGTGAGAGAGATGTGTTCAAGTCACCCAGTATTATTGTGTTGTGGTCTATTTGATTCTTAAAGTTGAGAAGAGTTTTTTGATATACATAGATTCCCCATTGTTTGGGGCATAGATATTTATAATTTTTATATGTTGTTGATATATGATTCTCTTAAGAAGTATGAAAATTCTTTCTTTATTCTTTTTCACTAACTTTTATCTGATATGAGGATGGAAATCCCTGCTTTTTTGTGTGGTCCATGTGAGTGCTTTGATTTTTCACACCCTTTCACTTTCCATCTGTGGATGTCTATTCCTGTGAGATGAGTCTCTTGAAGGTAGCATATTGTTGGATCTTTTTTTTTTTTTTTTGATCCAGTCTGTCAGTCTATGTCTTTTAATTGATGAATTTAGGCCATTCACATTCAGGGTTATTATTGAAATACGATTTGTAATCCTGGTCATTTGGGTTTATTTTTGGTTTTTAACTTCACTTGGTTTATTCTTTAATTGGTCTTTCCTTTAGTGTAGTTCCTCTTTTTGCAGATTTTCATGGTTGGGTATCATTTCCTCCTCATGGAATATTTTGCTGGGAATGCTGTGTAGTGCAGGCTTTCTTGCTGTAAATTCTTTAATAAAAATTCCAATAAAAACATGGAAAGTTTTTATTTCATCATCAAAATGGAAGCTCAATTTTGTTGGATATAAGATTCTTGGTTGGCATCCATTGTCTTTCAGAGCTCAGTATATGTTGTTCTGGTTCTCCTGGCTTTGAGGAGCTGGGATGAGAAATCTGCTAAATTTCTCCCTGTATGTAATCTGAAACTTTTCTCTTGCAGCTTTTAAAATTGTATCCTTATTATGTATGCTAGGCATTTTCATTATAATGTGACTTGGTGTGGATCTGTTGGAGTTTCGTACATTTGGTGTCCCGTAGGCCTCTTGTATTTGATTTTCCAATTTATTCTTCATGTTTGGGAAATTTTCTGATAGTGTTTTATTGAAGAGTTTGTGCATTCCTTTGGTTTGAAACTTTGTGCTTTTTCCTATTCTGATAAATCTTATATTCGGTCTTTTGATGCTATCCCATAATTCTTAGATGTTCTGTTCATGGCTTCTTGTCATCTTCACTGTGTGGTCAACTTTATTTTCAATATTGTATATTTTGTCTTCATTATTTGAGGTTCTGTCTTCCAGGTGATGTAGTCTGTTAGTGATGCTTTCTATTGAATTTTTTATTTGGTTTATTGTTTCCTTTACTTCAAGAATTTCTGATTTTTTTCACAATCTCTTACTCTTTCTTGAAGTAATCTTTTACTACCTGTATTTGCTCCCTTATCTCTTTGTTTGTATAATCAATGATTGCCTTTATTTGCTCTCTCATCTCTTTGTTGGAGTGATCATTTTTTTCCTGTATTTGCTCACTTAAGTCATTCTTTAATTTGCAAATCATTTTAATTATGTACATTCTGAACTTCTTCTCTGACATTTCTTCTACTGTGCTGTCAGTTGATTCTATTATTGTAGTAACTTTTTTGTTCCTCCCTTGTTTTTTCATGTTGATTATGTGTCTTCCTTTCTTGAAGTGCCTATCTGAGGTATTGCAGTTTCTATCCTATAATCTTGTAGTGACCATGCAGATTACCTGTATCTCACCTTGGAGCTCACTTCCAGTGAGCAGGTGTCATCAGATGGATGCTACTGCAACTAAAGATGGTGGTGGCAGTAATGGAGGTAACTCAGGGTAGCAGTGGGGGGTGGCCCAAGATGGATGCAGACACTTTCAGAGATGGGGATGAAAGGGTGGACTTACAATGGCTTTGGGCTAATTGATCAGAGATGCAGTGCTATGGCATGCTGAGGTCTGGTGGGTAGCTGCCTCTAGGCCCTGTCTGTTGTTCCATGTTCTCTACTACATGGGGAGAACTATGACAATGGCTGGCTGAGGCTCCCATTGCTGAGGCTGGCTTTGAACATGCAAATCTGCAGTGTCCCAAGATGGATACAGGAAGGGAGAGACAGCATGGACCTCCATTCTCCACAAGGGCAATCCTGGGCTGGGGCTCTCAAACAGACCTGTGGGGGTGGTCCTAGGCCTGACCTTGGCCTGGGTTCCTGCAGGGAGTCCAGGTGGTGGGCCTGGGCCTGAGCTCCTGCAGTGTTCCCTAGAGGTGGTCCTGGGCCTAGGTCTGGGTTTCTGTGTGAGTTGACAGATTGGTGTGGGTGGGGGGCAATCCTGGGCCTGAACTTGGCTGGGCTCTATAAAAAAGCACTTTAAATGCTTTAGTTTATTAATCTCTATTTGTAAATAAGGAACTAAGGCAACCACACAGCTAATAAATGTTAGAAGTGGGATTTGAACCCAAGACAATTGACTCACAAGTTCAAATGATGTTGATGAAGATGGTGCTGATGCAGTCAACTTAGTGCCAGTTCTAGGATCAGCATTCAGAAATTGGGGTAAGATAATAAAGACAAATTGAGGAATTACTGCCAGATGGCCTTGCTTAAAAAATAAATATGTATATATATATATATATAATATGTATTTATATACATATATATTATATATATACATATATATATATATATATATTTGTTAGTTCTTTTTTTTTTTGCAAAGGTGGCTGTATTAGTGATGGTCATGCTTCTATTTATATGATTCCTGGAAAAAAATCTGCTGTCTGGGGCAAAACTGGATAGAGGCAAATGGTTCACAATATTTTAGTAAATGAAACTATCAACTTATAGAATATTATATATTATGCACCATCCAACTTTAATAAGAATAGTGTCACTTAAAAAACATATCTACATGTTCATACAAGTATAGAAAAACATAAGAAAGAGTACATGCCAAATGGTAACAGTAGCCACTGGGGAATGAGATTGACTTGAGAGATCTGATTCTTTCAAATTATTTACAATGTGATGGAGTATGAAATTTTATAAGTATGTATTACTCAGGGAATTAACAAGAACCACTACAAGATTAAATACTATATGATTTACAAACACTTCTACTCAAAGTGTGAATTTGGCACTTGCCAGACTGAGGGATAACTCTTTTTTCTAAACTGGGTTTCATTTTTCTTTAACAAAAAAGCAGCAAAAATTTCAGGACATTATGAGACCTGGATATCAGCTGAGGGGCTATCTGGCCTATTCTTTATTCCCTGTTTCTGAATCTTCAGCCTGCTCCAGTTTCATTCCTCTGCTTGGGAGATTTCTCGTTTTTCACTCATCTAAACAAATCTAGACTTGCCAGCAGGATTTTGCTTCAATCTGGCATCTGCTTCAAAATCTCCACTTGTGCAAATAGGTTCTGTTTTATTTTTGTAGTGCTGGAGATGGACCCCAGACCCTGCATGCATTAGGCAAGTATACTGCTAAGCTATAACCAACCCCACCCCTTGCATTTGGGCAAATAGAATGGGCAATAACATCCAATTTCACTTTCATTACTGAATCTTTTGAATCAAGTTGAAGAGTGTGTGTGTATGTGTGTGTGTGTGTGTGTGTGTGTGCATGCGCTGTTGGGAATGGAACCCAGGGCCTTGCACATGCTAGGTAAGAGCTTTACCACTGAGCTACATCACCAGCCCACAACTCTCTCTTCTTTGGTGGAATAAAGAATAAATTGGCATAAGTTTTGTTTTGTTTTGTTGGTACTGAGGATTGAACTCAGGGGTACTCAACCACTGAGCCACATCCCCAGCCCTATTTAGAGTTTTATTTAGAGACAGGATCTCACTGAGTTGCTTAGCACCTCCCCATTGCTGAGGCTGGCTTTGAACTCGCGATTCTCCTATCTCAGCCTCCCAAAGTACTGGAATTACAGGCATGTGCCACTGCTCCCGCCTGGCATAAGTTTTGAACAAAGATCACTCAAAAGAACTTTGTAAGCTTTGTGTTTCATTTGCTGCTGTGTTGTGATTTTTATTTCTTTCTGAGAATGATTAATAGTGATCATGGTGGGATTCATTTAAGAATGCAGTCACGCATCATATAATGACATTTTGATCAAAGATAGTATTTGTAGTTGCCACAAAATCATAGTTTGAGGCATCACTCATGTTTGTGGTGGTGCTGGTGTAAGCAAACCTACTGATCTGCCAGGCATATAACAATGTAACACATACATTTATGTACAATACATAATACTTGATAATGATAATAAATGACCATGTTACTGTTTATGAATTTACTATGCTTTTTATTATTATATTAAAGCACATTTCTGCTACTTCTAAGATTTGCTATAAAACAATATTCCACTGTAATCCCAGCACTTAGGGAGGCTGAGACAGGAGAATTGCGAGTTCAAAGCCAGCCTCAGCAAGGGCGAGGCGCTAAGCAACTCAGTGAGACCCTGTTTCTACATAAAACACAAAATAGGGCTGGGGATGTGGCTCGGTGGTCAAGTGCCCCTGAGTTCAATCCCCAGTACCCAAAAAAACAAAAAAAAAAAACAAAAAAAAAAAACAATATTCCATCCTATACCAGTAGTCACCTCGGACATCAGACATCTCATGTTTATTGTCTCTTGATCACATCATTTTTTGTTCTTAATTTAATCTCATGTTGTTTTGTTCATAGCTCATAAGCATACAAAATCCATTGCTAATGCTTTCAATAAGAGGCCATGTTGAATAATTGACCTAGAAATGAAATTAAAAGTGATTAAGGACTATGAAGGTGGAAAATCAGTAATGGTTATTATTGCTGGCCAGTCAGTCATGTCCTACTCCACTATAGATATAATCTTGGTGACCAAGAACAAAGTGATGGAAACCTTAAAGGTTCTCTCTGCTTCATTGAAGGCAACAAGAATAATAAACATTTGAGAAGATTTTATGTCAGATCCAGAAAAAACTTTTAATGACCTGAGCTGAAGACCAGACACAGAAAAATATCCCTCTTAGCACTATGATGATCACAGCTAAAGCAGAAGGTGCTGAAAGAAAAATATGGACCCATTTATGATATTGAATGTATGGCTAGCTGTGGGTGGTTTGTATATTTATTTATTTAATTTCAGTGCTGGGAGGTGTCAAATCCAGTGTCTTGTATATGCTAAACAAGTGCTCTACCCTTGAACTACCACACTAACCCATGGATGGCTTCAGTGATCCCAGGATCATTATTCATTATATAATGTGAAAGTAACAGCTGGTAAAGCAGCTGAAGAATTTTAGGAAACTCTAGATAAACTATCATGGAACAAACTTACTTGCCAGAGTGAATCTTTGCTATGAATGAAACCTACATATTCTGAAAATAGATGCCTGGAAATATTTTCATCTATTAGGAAACCAAGTCAATGAATGCCAAGTTTCAAGGCTTTTAAGGAGAATACAATGGCCTTGCTTGGAGGCAGTGTGGAAGGCTACAAACTGAAACCATTGTGATCTGGTAGTGAGAACCTAGGGCCTTCTAGCATGTCAATAAGCACACACTGCCTGTGACTTACAGGAGCATTAAAAAGTCATGGGTGATCCAACTCTTTTTCCAGGATGCCTCCTGAACTGCTGTGTCAGAGAAAGTATTGTTTGGAGAATAATTGCTTCCATGAATTTGCCTATTGTTCATAATGCTCTCATATGTCCTCCTACTATGTTCCCTCCAAGCACCTAATATCTGAGGAGGACACTTGCCCAGTCTACTACTGCTACTGAGGAAGATACTGAGAAGATGTTGGTGCAATTCTGGAAGGGTTACAACATCTATGACTACACAAAAAAAACCTTGCTTGGGTTTGGAACAATGTCACCAAAGAGTGTATGGAATGACATTTGGAAGAAGACATTCAAGAAGTTTGTCCATGACTTCAAAAGGTTGGCCAAGGATAAAGAAGTTGCAAAGATCACCAAGACTCTGGTTGAGATGGCAAACAACTTAAACCTGGGTATGGGTAAGGATGATACTGAAGAGCACCTGAGAAATTAACTAATGGTTCCTGAGAAATTAACTAATGAGGAGGTGTTTGAACTAGAATAGAACCCGTAGCTAAAGAAGAGACAAGAGTAAAAGAAAATGCAAGAGAACAAGAAAAGCCTCTAAGAAAATTCACAAGGAGGCATTTCTCAGAACCTTGTGTGGCTCTCAATAAGTTTTTTAAAGATTTGAAAAATGGACCCCAATACTGAAAGATTGTCTTTAATAGACAGATATGTTCATGACACATTGCCTATAATCAAATCTATGATGAAAAAACACACAGCAAGCCACCATGGACATATTTCTCAAAAGAATGATACTACCTCAAGAAGAACCTCAGGCCTGTCCTTCAGGAGGATTCCAGAAGGAGGCCCTGTCATTATAGGAGATGACAGCTTTATGCCTGTTATTGCCTCTGAAGACCTTCCAGAGGGAGAAGATGTGCAGGTGGAGGACAGTGGTATTAATGATCCTTACCTTCTGTAGGCCAAGGCTAATGCAGACATTTGTGTCTCAGCTTTTAACAACAACAGAAACAAAGTTTAAAGCATAAAAAACTGAAAATAAAAATGTTAAAAATAGAAAAAATTCTTATAGACTATGGATAAAAAGAAAGACATTTTTGTACAGCGGTAAAATATTGTTTTAAGCTGTTACTAGAAAAGAGTCAAAAAGTTCAAAAAAAGTTAAAAAGCTTTTGAAGTAAAAAAGTCATAATGAACTAAGTTTAACTTATTGTTAAAGAAAAAATTTTAATGAATTTAATGTTGCCTAAGTGTACTATGTTGATAAAATCTTCCGTAGTAGACTGTTATGTCCTAGGCTGTCGCATTTGCTCAGCACTCAACCACTGATTCACCTAGAGCAACTTTCAGTCCTGCAAGCTCCATTCATGGTAAGTGCCCTAGATAGGTGTACTGGTTTTTAGTTTTTATACTATGTTTTTACTCTACCTTTTTGAGGTTTAGATATGTTTAGATACACACATACTTACCATTGTGAGTTACGGTCACCTGCAGTGTATGTATCTATTTTTGTAGTCTAGGAGCAATAGCTTATACCATTCAGCCTAGATGTGTAGTAGGCTACACTCTCTGTTTTGTATAATACACCCTGATATCCTCACAGTGAAATTGCCTGATGATGTCTTTCTCCATACGTGTATCTATCATTGAAGGGATGCATCACTGTCGTTGCAATGTGATTTTAATCTTTTTATGAAGAGAGGGAAAAGTTTGTGATATATGCTTTGAGTAATAAGGGAACTTTAGGCTTATGAAGAAAATTTGATCAAAGGTTTCCCAGAATGGGGTCACCACTTGTTCAAAACATCTATGTTCATAAGGCTCCTGACCGATGATAGTTTGCGAGTAAAGCAGGTACATGTGTTGAGATGAAAGGCCACTGATAGCCTTTTGCTGGGATAACTGGTAGAGGGGAGAGTAATATTCCTTCAAGCTGAAAAAAGTTCTGTCTCCCAAAAACCTCAGCGTCTAACTGGAGATCCTCCTTTCTATACTATGCTGATAGTTAATGGCTTGATAATCAAAAGGACCACACTGAGAGAAAGAACAAAACATCTACAATGAAAGGGTTGAGTTTGAGTTTTGGTTTTCTCCATGTAATTCTGAGTAAGTTACATAACCTTTCTGAGCTCTTTATTCTACACCTGTAAGCTACATCTTTTATCACAGGACATTTAGACTGTTTTCAGGTTTTTTTTTCTAGTATACACAGTGCCTTTACAGGTTTAGATATTAGGTGTCTCCCCAAAACTCATGTGTTAGACAACACAAGAAAGTTTAGAGGTGAAATATTTGGGCTATGAGAGCCTTAACCTAATCATTGCATTAATTCAGTTGAATGAATTAACTGGGTGGTAATTGTAGGCAGGTAGGGTGTGACTGGAGGAGGTGGGTCACTAGGGGTGTGCCTTTGGGGTATATATTTTGGCCCTGGCGAGAGCAACAATTTCTCTGCTTCCTGCTGTCATGTTCTGAGCTATTTTCCTCCTTCACACATTTCTCACTCGATGGTCTGCCTCACCTCTGGCAATGGAGCAATGGAGCTGGCCATCTATGGACTGAGTGCCAAATAAACTTTTCCTTCTTTAATTGTTTTGGTCAGGTCTTTTGGTCACAGTGGCAGAAAAGCTGGCTAAAACACTGTGATAAATAGCCCTATGGCTAAATTTGCACTCGCATTAACTTTCCTACCATGCAAAGTACCCAGAAATAAGAAAATGTGTCTTTTTGTGGACATGAAAATATGTTCCCAATATATTGTTAGTTTAAAAACAGCAGGTTACTTCAGTAGATAAATGGATAGAGAAACTGTTGTACATATACTCAATGGAATATTATTACTCAGCCTTAAAGAAGAATGAAATTATGGCATTTGCAGGTAAATGAATGGAGTCATAGAATATCATGCTAAGAGAAATAAGCCAATCTTCAAAAACCAAAGGCCAAATATTTTCTCTAATATGTGAATGCAGATCCATAATGCGGGGGGCAAAGGAAGAATGGAGGAACTTTGGATTGATCACAGGGGAGTGAGGATGGGTATAGGGGCCAGAAAAATGGTAGAATGAGATGGACTTTATTACCCTATGTACATGTATGAATGGTGTACAACCAGAGAAATGAAAAGTTGTGTTCCGTTTGTGTACAATGAGTTGAAATGCATTCTGCTGTCTTGTATAACTAATTAGAACAAAAAGACAAAAAAGAGCAGGTTACTATAATGTGTGTGAAATTATTGCATAATAGCTATGAATATTAATAGCTACTATTCATCATATGTTTACCAAAAGCTAGGACCGCTGATAATTCACTTACATAGATTATTGTATAAAAAACTCACAATACCCTCTGATATAGACACAATTATTATTATTTCTATTTTACAGATGAGGTTCAATCCCCAGCACTGGAAGGAAAAAAAATAGACTTGAAGATGAAAGAGGAATCAGGTATAATGATAGAGCCTGGTAGTGCATGGTTGTAGAATGGACCCTGAATTTAAGAACAGGGTTATTAAATTGAACCAGTTAAATACATTTATTTTGCTATCATAAAATTCTTTCTTAATCTCCTTTTAAATTTTTCATTAAAGCTGGGCGCAGTGGTGCATGCCTGTAATGCCAGCACTTTGGGAGGTTGAGACAGCAGAATCACGAGTTCAAAGCCAGCTTCAGCAATGGTGAGGTGCTAAGCAACTCAGTGAGACCCTGTCTCTACATAAAACACAAAACAGGGCTGGAGATGTGGCTTAGTGGTCGAGTATCCCTGAGTTCAATCCTTGGTACCAAAAAAAAATTTTTTTTCATTAAATATGTGTGGATAAATGCTTTATGTGGGTAGATTTTTTTTTCATGGAACTTAAAAAGAGGCCATGTTTCATTCTGTCCTAGTGATTGGATTGTGGCTATTTTTAAATTTGTAATTATTGTTCATTAGTATTTTTCAACTTTGAATGTGCACTCCTTTTTATAGTGTTGAAATATAAAATTCATCCTTTTAAGGCACAATTCAGAGCATTAAGTGCATTCACAATGCTTCCAGTCATTACCATCATACATGTCCAGAACTTGTTCATCATCTCAAACAGAAATTATGCACCCAGTAAACCACAGCTCCTCATCTCCCCAACCCCTAGCTCCTGGAAACCTCTGATTTACTTTCTGGTCTCTATGAATTTGCCTGTTCTAGGTAGCTCATATAAATGGAATCATACACTTATAATTCTTTCTGTGTCTGGCTTATTTCCCTTAGTGTAATATTTTCAAGATTCTTCATTTTATAGCATCCTGAATTTTATTTGTTTTAAGGCTGAATAATATTTCATCAAAGTTATGCCATACTTTGTTTATTAATTCATCTGTTGATATGAACACATATTGCTTTTCAAATAAGAAAATCATGTTTTAAATTAAATGCAAGGAAATTTGTTACCTTAAAGTAAGATTGCTATGAGGTCTAAATGATACATTTTTTGTATCTTTGGAAAAGTATACATAGCTATTTGTTTATTTTTTTCTTCAAACATTTTTAGTTGTAGATGGCCACAATACCTTCATTTTATTTATTTATTTTTTAAGTGGTACTGAGAATCGAACCCAGTGCCTCACATGTGCTAGGCTAGTGCTCTACCACTAAACTACAACCCCAGCTCATACAATGCTATTTGAATGCTATTAGTTACTTTTAACAATTATTTCCTTTAGTTCAGTTAAAAATCTCTTTCAAGTCTTATTTTTTTAACTATGAAATGCAAATTTCCTGACAAGAGAAATTTTATTGATAGCTGTAGTTTATTCCCTCCCTCAAAGACCAACTGTAACCATCCAAAGTTGTGGTAACTTTTAGCTTAAGAAACTCCATTTTGTCTGGGCTGTCAGCCAACTTAACTTTAGCCCACATACTGAGAGGACCCTAACATCAACATACTTTATTTTTGCAAAGAGTCGTGGTCATCTTGACCTAAGTTTCAGTTAGAAAAATAACTTCGGGTGGAACACAGGGTGGGCTTAGCTAACAGCAATCTCTGCTTCTGTACTGCTGGCTTGCTTGCATTGGCTGAAAGAGAAAACATCATAGTGCTTGACTCACAGTTTTCTTTTGCTGTATAATCTGTAACATAAACCAAGTCATGGGCTGCAATTTTGAATTGGCTTTGAATTAGCTTTGCAGTCCTGCTGGCTGAAAAATAAACCTTTAATGAATGAATCTATGAGTTTGCTGATTCTCGCTGATCAGGTATAACAAAGTGACCATAGCCTTAAGATTTTGGCTTTGTAACAGAACAAAAGACAAACCAGGAGCAGTGGCATACCCATGTGATCCCAGCTGCTTGGGAGGCTGAGGCAGGAGAATCACAGGAGGATCAAGACTAGCCTCAGCAACTTAGTGAGATCCTGCCTCAAAATGCAAAATAAAAGAAAGGGCTGGGGATGCAGCTCCATGGTGGAGTCCCACTGGGTTCAATCCCCAGTACTGGAAGAAAAAAAATAGACTTGAAAAATAAAAGAGGAGTCAGGTATATTGATAGAACCTGGCAATGCATGGTTGTAGAATGGACCCTGAATTTAAGAACAAGGTTATTATGTTGAACCAGTTAAATACATTTATTTTGCTATCATAAAAATTTTTCTTAATTTTATTTTAAATTTTTCATTAAATATGTGTGGATAAATACTTTATGTGGGTAGATTTTTTTTCACAGAACTTGGAAAGAGACCACGTGTCACTTCTGAGTCAATATGATGCAACCCAATGTGAGCAGAAATGGAATCCATGAGGCACAGAACATTCCAAGGCAGGAAGTGCCGCCACTCCAAAGGATTACCTTAACACTTTCATGTGTTCATTTTCTTCCTGGTTTTATTTACTTGGAGACAAGTTTTCTGTGTTTGTGAGGATATGTTTTTCATACTTCTAATTATGCTCTATATACTTTTATATTAAGCTTTTAATAGCATTATTCACAAACATTTTTCATGATATGCATCATTTTTAGTGGTGGAATGTCAGCTATTATTTTTTTCCCATGGAGTTGCACATTTAAGGCTTAAAATTTTTTACTGTTCTAAATTCTTCAGTAAATATCTTTGAACATGAAGCTTTTTCATATTTCAAATTACTTCATTAGTACAGATTCTGAGAATTTAAATCAGTGGATAAAATAATGAACATTTGAAGCTTTTTTTTTTTTTAATATTTTTATTTTTTAGTTGTAGGTGGACACAATATCTTTATTTTATTTTTATGTGGTGCTGAGGATCGAACCCAGTGCCTCCTGCGTGCTAGGCGAGCACACTACCACTGAGCCATAATCCCAGCCCCAACATTTGAAGCTTTTGATACACATCTCTAAATTATCCAAAAGTATTGCACAAACTTAAAATTCCATTTTAATAATTAAATAAGTCATTATCATATTTGGAAATATTTGTTAATATGAAAAATAAAAAATATCACAATGTATTAACATTTGCATCACTATTTAAGTTGACTATTTTACTATGCTGTTTATTAATTTATTCTATTGTATCTTATATGAATTTTTTTCCCACTTATTTTTTGGGGTCTCAATTTAGAATGCCTGCCTTCCTTCCTTCCTTCCTTCATGGCACTGAAGATTGAGTCCAGAAGTGTTCTACCTCTGAGCTACATACCCAGCCCTTTTTGTCTTATTCATTTATTATTTATTATTTATATTCTTTGAACTGGAAATTCTTTTGTTTTCTCCTGCAGTATTTGAGAGTCAGCCAGTGGCATTGTACCACTGAGCTACATACCAGCCCTTTTTCATATTTATTTCTATTTATCTCTTATTCATTCTTGAACAATAGTTCACTGTTTTAATAATGTGTTAAAAATATTTTAATTTTTTGATAGGTTTCATTTTCCTTCTCCACACTTAAAAAAAATTATATTGAGACACTCTTGCTAAATTGCTGAAGGTATCACTAAATTGCCAAGGCTACCCTCAAACTTGCAAACCTCCTACTTCAGCTGGGATTACAGGCATGCACCATTGTGCTCTGCTTTAGTTTTTCTTTTTTTTTAATGTTGATACATTCTTCATATAATAGAGGTCTGAATTTCCAGCTTATTATATTCTCTATTGTTTTGTTTATCTGTTAATTTTGTTGCATAGTTTGCTGTGCATATTTAGAAATATTGACCTAATCAGTTTAATTTTTACTATTGTTTTAAGGTTTGGAAATTCCTTTTCTTTTCTTTTCTCTGGAATAGTATTTGTTTTATTTTTCTGTTGTGATTTATTCATTAAATTACTTGAGTTAATATAATGCATACCTTAAGATTAAGTCTCTTTTTTTTAAGGTACACTTAAACATTGCTGGTGGGATTGCAAATTGGTGCAACCAATCTGGAAAGCAGTATGGAGACTGCTTAAAAAACTTGGAATGGAACCACCATTTGACCCAGCTATCCCACTCCTTGGCCTATACCCTAAAGACTTAAAAACGGCACACTACAGTAAAGCAGCCACTTCAATGTTTATAGCAGCATAATTCACAATTGCAAAACTGTGGAAGCAACCCAGATGTCCTTCAATAGACGAATGGATAAAGAAACTGTGGTACATATACACAATGGAATATTATTCAGCAATAAAAGAGAATAAAATTATGGCATTTGCAGGCAAATGGATGGAATTGGAAAGCATTATGCTAAGGGAAGTAAGCCAATCCCAAAAAACCAAATGCCGAATGGTCTCTCTGATTAGTGGATGCTGATGAATAAGGGAGGTGGGAATGGGAAACATAAGAGAAATACTGGACGTGACATGGGGGAGGTGGGGGGCAGGAAAGGGGAATGGGTATAGTAAAGATGGTCGATAAAAAAAAAATATATATATATATATATACTGTTCATTGAAAGTGCATATAAAGGTGTTTAATATGAAGAATTTAATCTGCTTATAATTTTGTGCAAAGTTAGAAAAATTATGATTGTAACAATTTTTTCTATTTGCCTCAACAAATGTTTTCAGTAAACAGTGTGTACAGCTTCTGAAAATTTGTTTTTTTTCTGTTATGTTTGATAACATGTATTAAAATGCAATTTTTGAGAAAAAAAAGATTAAGTCTTTTTTTTAAATAAATTTTTTAGTTGTTGATAGGTACAACACCTTTATTTGTTTTTATGTGGTACTGAGGATCGAACCCAGTGCTTCACACATGCTAGGCAAGCTCTCTACCACTAAGCTACAACCCCGGCCCTAAGATTAAGTCTTGAATACAGATTTTCAAAATAGCTAATCAATTGGCAAAGACATTTTTACTCTATTAATTAACTCAAATTTTTTTGTGTAGTAAATTTTCATTCTCACTTTTATTCTATTTGTTTATTCTACTTATCTCTTATTTGTTCTTGAACAGTAGCTCACTGTTTTAATGATGTTTTTAAAATATTTTAATTTTTTGATAGGTTTTATTTTCCTTCCCCACACTTTAAAAAAATTATCTGCTATAGTTCCATTTCTTTTTTCAGATGAAATTTTCTAATTTGAAAAGTTTCAGAATAAAACTCAATGTCATTTTAGTAAGAAATATGTCATGTGTACCTGAATTTGGAAAATGTATCAAATATAAAAGGACTAAAGTCTAATCTAAACTGAATAAAGCTAATGAGGGAACATTCTGGCACCATTTAGGGATAAAATATGGTCACAAGTACAGCTTGACTGGGCCTCACAGTGTGCTGGGGACCCACTTTCTCTCTTCCATCTCTCAGGAACATTTTCTCAGGTGTGACTGTCTTCCTGTCCTACTGGCCCTTTGTAGCCTCAAGACAGCTGCCAGGTACGAACTACCAGGTCCTGACACAGGGAAATGACCAATCAGCTTCCCTGATTGCTCAAATAGAAGTCCAGAAATTGATTCCTGTGGTCCTGATTGGCCTCAAATGATCAATGAATCCAATCCTGACACTGGTGAATGTGCTCAGAGAGCTAGAGAATATTGATTAACATAAGCCAGTTAGGGTCCTCCCTGTAGCAGGCAATGGGTATTGTTATGGTGTGGATGTAAGGTGTTCCCTAAAGTTCATGTGTGAGAGAATGCAAGAAAGCTTAGAAGTGCAATGATTGGGTTAAGGCCTCATAACTCAATCAGAGAATTAACCCCCTGATAGCCATCAACTGAGTGGTAACTGAAGGCAGGTAGGGTGTGGCTGGAAAAGGTGGATCATTTGGGTCATGTTTTGGGGGTATATATTTTGTATTTGGCAAGTAAGGTCTCTGCTTCCTGATGTGATGTTTTGAGCTGCTTCCCTTCACCATACCCTTCCACCATGATGTTCTGCCTCACCTCAAACCAACAAGTGGAGCCAGCTGTCTATGGACTGAGACCTCTGAAACCGTGAGCCCCCAAATAAATTTTTGCTCCTTAAAATTGTTCTTGTCAAAACTTGGAATGGAACCACCATTTGACCCAGTTATGCCACTCTTAGGCATATACGCAAAGGACTTAGAATGAGCATACTATAGTGACATGGTCACATCAATGTTTCTAGCAGCTCAAATCTCAATCCCTAAGCTATGGAACCAACATAGTTGCCCTTCAACAGATGAATGGATAAATAAAATGTGGTATATATACACAATGGAATATTACTCAGCCATAAAGAAGAATGAAATTATGATGTTTGCCAGAAAATGGATGGAACTGGAGACTATCATGCTAAGTGAAATAAGCCAATTCCAAAACAACAAAGGCCAAATGTTCTTTCTGATACGTAGATGCTGACTCACAATAGGTGGGGTGGAAAGGGAGGAGTGGAGGTTCACTGGATTGGATAGGGAGGAATGGGGGGAGGGAAGAGGGGATAGGAATGGGAAAGACAGTAGAATGAATCAGATATAACTTTCCTATCATGTTTGTATATGAATACATGACCAGTGTAACTCCACATCCTGTACAACCACAAAAATGGAAAGTTGTACTCCATGTATGTATGATAAGTTAAAATAATTCTACTGTCATGTATAAGTAAAAACAACAAATAAAAAAATTGTTCTTGTCAGTCTTTTAGTCACAGCAGTGAAAAAGCTGACTAAAACAGCTTTTAGGTATTGAATGGTGTTATGGCTTGGATGTGGAATATTCCCCAAAAGTTCATGTGTTGAAAGTTTGATCCCCAGTGCAGCACGGTTCATGGGGGAGGGCAGGGCTTTGGGAAAGGGATTAGATCAGGAGGGTTCTGACGTTATCAGCCATTAATAGCTGGATGGACTACTGGGAGGTCATGGCAAATGTGGGCAGGTGGGACCTGGTTGGAGGAAGTAGGTCAATGGGGGCACGCCCTTGGAGACTATATCCAGCCCCTTTCGCGTTCTTTCTGTTTCCTTGATGCCATGAACTATCTGAGCAGCGTTCTTCTGTCACACCCTCTGCCATGATGTTTTGCCTCACCTCAGGCCCAAAGCAATGGAGCCATCTGATCATGGCCTGAAACCTCTGAAACTGTGAGCCAAAATAAACTTTTCTTCCTTGAAGTTGTTTGTGTCAGGTATTTTGATTATTGTGACAAAAAATCTAACACAAGTGGATATTGTAGTGGGCCCTCCAGATACCCTGTTCAGGGCTGCTTATCATCCCCCAGCTGCTAGGAGTGGCTCACTGCTGGGATCTCTGAGAACTGCTCACTGTGAGGGAGAACTACTAACACAAAGTTTCACCTGCCTTTCAGTGGAAGGCCTGGAGAAAATGACTGGCTGATGAAGGGACACAAAGGCCTGGCTCCTTTACCTCATGCTGAGTAAACTCTGAAGGATCATGCAGCACCTTGATTCTCCATAGAATCAGCTGAGACCTCAAGTATAGTCACATTGCCACTTCATCATCTGGTTACTCCATGATCCTGTCCTTCTTAAGTCCTTAAAGGTGTGTCTCCTGAGAGCACTCTTCAAACAAACCTTCTGCATGCAATTCTTTGTTTCAGAATTTGTACCTTGGGAATCCAGTCTAACATGGCAGTCAATCTCACCTCCAACACTTGACCAAAATTGGAGGAGGGGAATCTTAAAGGAAACTCTGAGGTACTATTGGCATAGGTTAGGGTAGGGAGGAGTATATCCAAGGATGCTACCAACTAATTTGTCCACTCCAAGGAGGATAACATGTTAACACATATAATTTCTCATTTAGTACTATGGTATGATTTTTCAGTTTCTCAGTTCTATTAATAAAATATAATATTAAATATTAAAATATTTTTTTCATTAAGGTTTTCTGTGTATTTTATAAATTAATATTACCTTTAAATCTAAGTTTTCAAACTGATTATTGCTGGTTTTATAAAGTGTTAAACAGGGTTTAAAAATATTAATTTTTATTAAACATTTTTAGGGCCAAAACTGTTTAATGCAAAAGCTATACCTTGTGACATTACTTGAAGAAAATTCTAAAAGTCCATTTGTTATTTTTCAAATGATAATGTGAGTTAAGAGTAAGACTAAAATTTCTCTCAGATGGGCTTATTTGGTGTAGCAGGATATTCTGTGTTGCCAAGAAACTAATATTGGTGAGAAATGTTTTTAGAGGTTTGTTCATTCACCATGAACCCAAGTTATTCTGATTCCCCCTTTAAAAGGAAAAAGAAAAAATCAAAACTGGAAAATCCAAGCTAGCAACAGAGAAACCAGGACTATCAACTACAGGAAAGTGGGTCCATGTTCCTAAGAATTTGCGTACTGTATGTTATTCTTTGAAAGTTTGCCTGGAAAAGGCTACTGCTCCCCATTGGTCCCTCAATAGGTCTTGGTTATGTATTTGACGCTGCAAAATAAACTCTACTGAGGCACAAGTTGAGCCAGAAGAGCCAGTTCCTCCCTCTGGTGCCCCATTCTCTCCTCTCTCATTCTATTTAACAAACCATCAACTCATACTTGCTTGTAGCTATTACCAGGAGCTCCCATTTGTACAATGGCAGGAGAGTTCTGATGCCAACAGATGTCAGCTTGTGCTAGTGAGACTAGCTGAGTTTCAATGGAGACTCCAAAAGTACTTTGTCAATTCCAAGGCTTCTTAATGTTTTTTTCAAGAGCAATTGGAGCTCCACCAAATTTTCATATGTTTCTGTAGGTAATGGCAACAACATTTTTTTTTTTTTTTTTGGTACTGGGGATTGAACTCAGGGGTACTCGACCACTAAGCCACATCCCCAGCCCTATTTTGTGTTTTATGTAGAGACAGGGTCTCACTGAGTTGCTTTGCACCTCTCTGTTGCTGAGGCTGGCTTTGAACTTGTGATTCTCCTGTCTCAGCCTCCTGAGCCACTGGGATTATAGGCATGCACCACCGCACCCAGCAGCAACAACATTTGATAATGTACCCGAGATGAGATGAGATGGTTTACCAGTATTACTTATTTAATCCTTGGAAAAATCTTATGATAGGTATTACTATTCTTATTTCCATTTCACACAGAAAGAAATTAGAGCTAAAGAAGGTAAAATAACTTGTCCAAGGTTATAGAGACAGGCAGTGGTGTCAGTGGGAGTTGAGTGTGTGTTGAAATTTCAAGATGAACAGTACCGCAGATTAACTTTGTGTTACATTGTATATTTCTCAAAACTTTTTATTAATTTTTTTCTGTCAATTTTTTTTGGTCAAGTTTGAGCTGGAAGGATCTTGCCAATTTATACAACTAACTAGTAGCTGGCTTTGTGCCTAAAAGAACTGGGAATCATCCTTTTCTTTTCCACATATGTAAAAATATACAAGAACTTCAAGTAACTGTGAGGATCAGGCATACATGGGCACACTGGCATATTTGATTTGGACTTCACATTCTGAGATAAATAGCCTTTTCTAATTGTAAACTATGAGCTATTAGGGTCTTACTATGTTCCAAACACCTTGACCTTAGTGGAAGTCCTGTCAAGTGCAGGGGAAACAGCAGAGAAACTACCACCACTGTAGTTATGACTGATATGCTGTCTGCTCAGCATTACACAGCTCATAGTCTATAATCACAATACTAACATAAACAGCAATAGTGAAATGCTATTTATTATGCATTTTCTTTATATAAGTCATTAGTCTAAGACCTTTAACTGTGGTACTTATTTACTCCTTGGAAAAACTGTGTAAGTAGGTATTATTTCCATTCCACACAGCAAGAAACTGAACTTAAGGGAGTCAATGCAGGTAGCATAGACAGGTATATAGGTCACACAGACAGGTACCGATATAGGGAGATTTGCACCCTGGCCTGAAATGCTTTTAAGTTTTAGCTCTAAACACTATGATAAATGTTGGTGTGGTTTGAAATACCATAACAACTTGACAATATGTGGGGCTGGATTTCAGGGAGCTGGGCCAGAAAGTGTTTTTTTTTTTTTTTTTCCTACAGTAAGGCTTACATTAGGGGAAGTCAGTTCTGTTCATAAATATCTCAGTTTTTCTCTTCTTTCAGGGATACAGTAGAGTTTACTTCCTTTCCCTTTAAAATTATTTTGGCCACATGGTTTGCTTTGATCAAGATTATGGACATTATGAGAAATGGATATTTCTCACTTTTAGGGAGAATCTTTTAAAAGCCAAAGCATGGATATTCTTCTTCTGGCCTTGATGGAATAATAGGGACCCGTTATGGTTTGGATATGAGGTACCCCTGAGAGCTCATGTGTGAGACAATGCAAGAAGTTTCAGAGGTGAAATGATTAAATTCTGAGAACATTAACCTACTCAATGAATTAATACACTGATGAATTAACTGGGTGGTAACTGTAGGCAGGGAGAGTGTGGCTGGAGAAAGTAGGTCACTGGGAGTGTATTGTGGGGTTTATATTTTGTCCCTGGTAGCTGAGTTGTCTCTGCTCTCCTCATTGCCATGTCCTGAGCTGCCTTCCTCTGCCATGCTCTTCTATCATGCTGTTCTGCCTCACCTGGGGCTCAGAGCTATGAAGCCAGCCAACCACAAACTGGATCCCTGAAACTGTGAGCCAAAATAAACTTTTCCTCCTCTAACTTGTTCTTGTCAGGTCTTTTGATCAATGACAAAAATCTAACTAAAATAGGACAAGATTTACCCTCTAGCCATAAGCAGATAGAAAGTTATCTATCTATAGTATATGGTCTTTAGTTTTTAGATGATAGGCAGCATAGGACAGCAGTCCCTAAGAGAAGAAAAACCAATGAGAGGTGCTCTATGCATGTCCCAGCTCATTAGGGATGACAGAACACAGAGGGAGAAACACAAGCAGAGCTTGGAGGTCTAGCTAAAATGAAGAGACAGGATATAGAGTCTAGAGAAGCCACAGTGGCCACAACATGTGAGACATGTTGCTGGAGAGGAAGGAGCTTCATAGGGAAAAAGTGATCTCTGTAAAAGGGTTCTCTTGAGTTTTCAACTGAGGACTGATCTAGACATGCATGTGAGGGAACTATGCACACATGGGAAAATATCACCAGAACCCCCTGCCACCTCCGCCAAAGTTTACCCAAGGCTGGGAAAAGTTCATGTTCACATATGCCAAAGTAGGAAAACACCCTAAAAACAGAACATTTAATAAAGTGTCTCAAAATTGAGGGCAAATTAACTCTAAGCTAAAGACTGCTTTGGACCTGACTCAACAAAGCTCATAAGCAATCCTTGAAGATACTGAACAGATTCCATGTGAAGCACAATAAAGGAGATGGTTGGGGAGTATAAACTGATTGCTTTTCATTTGCAGGGCACATTCTCAGATGTGTGTTTGCCACCTTTAGACACTGGCTATTCCTGAAAGGGATAGTCTCTTCAGAGTCAGAAGGCCCAGATGTCAAAACATCTGAAATACAGAAAGTAAAAAGCCATGATGGATACATACAGGAGCATGGTAATACTCTAATATTTCAGAGCAAGGAATATTAAAGAGGGATAATAAAGGGCATTTTATATTTATAAGTGGGTAAATTCATCAAGAGGACATGGCATTCTAAATGAATGGACAAAAGATTCTAAATATATATACTTAGATTTTCAAAGCAATAACTGATAGAATTGATAGGAGTAGACACATCCACAATTCAAGATGGAAATTTCTACACTTCTATTAATAGAAAAAGCTGATATAATATCAGTAAGGATATAGACTAGTTGAAAAAGACCACTCATCAATTTTTCTTAATATTTGCAGAATACTTCAACCAACAAAAGCTGAATACACATTCTTTTCAAGAATTTATGGCCCATTTAACAAAATTGATCATATTTTGGTTTCTAAAACAAATCTCAAGAAATTGAAAAAAATCTGAAACCACTCAAAGCATTTTATTTTGCTACAACAAAATTATAGTTGAAATCAACAATAGAAAAATATTTCTGGAAATATTTCTGGAAAATCATGAAATATTTGGAAATTAACAACACATTTTTAAAAAAATAAAAAAGTAGTGATCACCTAGAAGTTTTGCCTTCCCACTAGTTAGTTTGGCCTTTTGCTTCCTATAAGAGGAAAATCCAGATAGGAAGGTGGAGTTTCTTTATCGCTTCCACAGTGGCAGCTGTTAATTTCCTCTGTGCCTGTACTTGTAATCACCTGCAATGTGCCTAGTCTGTCCCTAGTTTTTTTCGTGAGCTCCCAGGGAAGGCCAGTGGAAAAGAGCTTGAGAATTAGGGCAAAATTCCTCTATATCTTGGACTCTCAGCTATTCTAAACTATGACTTTAGCCTGCATTTGGACCTTTAAGAATTCATTAAAGTTTTAGTTGACTTCTTCTCATTGGGCTCTATCTGGTCCTCTCTTCTGGACTCTGCAGATAATGAAAGAGTTTGTATGTCCTATCTCTCTTTGAAAGGGCTCTGTGTGTAGTAACTTAGCAACAGGGACTCCATCTTGGCCCCTGCAGCCATCTCAGACTTTCTGTGCCTTGTTCTGTTTCTGAGAACTGGTACTGAACACTGGTCCTTGGAGATGAAGAAGAACACAAAAAGTCCCTGTCAGCCCCCACCAGACTAGAAGAAAACAGGATATGGGCTACCTAGGCTGAGCCCTGCTAACTGCAAAATTTTTGCTTCTGTACCACAGCTTGCTTGCATTGGCTGGAATATTGTAACTGAATATAGGTGAAGATCCCACTTGCCTCCCACCTGTTTGTGGTTTTTCCCTTTAAATACTCGTGGAAAAACTTCTTCTGCACATCATTCTTAGCACACCACTTTGAGTGGCTGAAGTGGCGTCTGCTGGCCAGTGCAATAAAGGCCTCTTTGGCTTTACATGAGTGGTCTGGATGAGTTTTTTGATATCTCTCGTGGGGGACAGGTATAACATTTGTGGAGGCCCCAGCGAGTTATCACATCCTCTCCTTACCTTTACGCCCAAATTGACCTCCTGTATGGCTCTTTGGACCCTTCCCCTGAGGAGAGGGGAGCTCCTGAGAGACAGAAATCTCAGTCTCACTCCCGGAAAGTTTCAGCCCACCTTCAGGACATCCTTCAGATAAAGCCACCTGATTCCTGATCTCTGGTTTGGTGAGTTAACATTGCTGGAGGGGACATCGGTCAGGCTGGATGCAGCCGCTTACACCGAGTCCCAGGCAGGGCTAGATGTCACTCCTGGCCACTGGTAGGCATCCTTGTATGGAGGGCCTAATCTGTCTGAGTAGAGTGCTCTGAGCTGGTTAGGGTCTCTGGTTGTCTGTTTTGTCTGTCTTTGTCTGTTTTTCTGGATTGTATCCATATGAAAGAGACTGGACACAATTGTTTCCACCAAGTGGCTCCTGTCCAAAGGTTGGCCTCCCTGTGTGGCCAAATCTGGTTATTATCTGTTCAATTGTTACCTGTCAGTCTGTCTGATTTGTGTTTGTCTGCACCTTAGCTTTGTTTTCTGTTGAAGTGGTCTTTTTACAGGACAACCTGCTATGGGTCAAAATCAATCAACTTCATGCCCAACTGTTTTAACTTGTTTTTTTGGGGGGGAAATTTTCAGGACTTTCAAAACATAATGCTGACTAGGAGGCAACCGTAAGTGGATTTGACCTGAGAAAATTTTGTAAACTAGAATGGCCCACTTTCGCACATGATATCAAAACTGGCACAGATAATGAGTGCTCATAAATTAAAATCTAAAAAAATTGATCCAAGTACCTTTAATTCATGTGATTTAAAAAGGTTTGATTTAAATTGTGTAAATAGATCAAAGTAATGATGTCTTTAAAATTAACTTGCAAGTCTTTCTTGGTGATCAAAAACTGAAAAAATATTAATGTCTATAAAATGCCTAATATCCATTGTTTCTAGGACTTTTCTTCAACAAGGGAAAAATGGCTAATACTGTTAAGTACACTTGTCTACTATCTTGGTTTTTATTATAAAAAATAAATAAATTAAATTAGACATTGGATTACTCAAATGTGCTTGTAGATGTATGATTAATTCACTATTAAAAATGCTAACTGATAAATCTAACATCGAGTATTCTTAACTCCTTTAAATTCCATAGGGTAACATTTTTGGTGTTTTCATAAATGGTAAAAAAAGGTTTGAGACTGCTTTGTCATCACTAAAAACAAAGTTACTAAGTTTAAAGCCCAACAGGTATAATTCTATATACTTAAACATTGTGTTTTCATGGAATGGTGGACAGATGTAATTTTATATATAGGGGTTTTTGAAAGATTTCTATATATGGAGGGTCCCAGGGGCTTCAAGTGTTTCAATTGGAGTACTATAAATAACATAAAGTATTTCATCTCATTAAAATGGAATACTTTGTCTGAATTTAGAAATTTAAAAGGATTGTTTCAGAATATGGACACAAGAAAGGGTTGACAAATAGAAAAGAGAAATTAGAAGGTTCCAGATATAAAAACTATTTGATAAGGAAAAGTGTTTGGATGGCAGGTCTTTGTATGGTTGAGTAAATGAAGGTTTGGGGAAGTGATAGAGTGATATGGAAGCAAGTTTCAGGTTTGTA
Source organism: Xerus rutilus (assembly GCA_028644305.1). Classification (NCBI taxonomy): domain Eukaryota; kingdom Metazoa; phylum Chordata; class Mammalia; order Rodentia; family Sciuridae; genus Xerus; species Xerus rutilus. The sequence goes on from CM053408.1 coordinate 37,374,671, forward strand.
TGTAATAAGTTGGTTTTGTGTGTATGTCTACTTGTGTGCATTTTGGAACAATCAGTCAAGGCTATTTGGGGTTTTTCCCTGGGGTCAAATGTTAATATACTGATATAAACCGAGGTTTAATCCATACTTAAAATGACAAGGATTTCTTGAGACATTAATTTACTGACATGGTGTCTATTGAGTTTTGCACTTTGGAATGACTAATCTCAAAGATTAAGGTTTATACAACTGTGGTTGAATGACAACTGTTACTTTGGGTGTTGTACTGTGTTACAGAGTCTAGGTTTTTCTTTAAGAACTAAACTTGATATAACAACATCAATGTAATTGTGGTGCTATTACTCCTATTTGTATATTAAATGTATTCATATCTTCTAGGTATACAAGTCTTTAAAGTAGAAGATTTAAAAGAGCATTATATCAAGCATGTGTTCTCCAAACTAAAGTTGTATGGTAATTTTAGTCTTATAAGGATGACAAATTTTATTGAGGATTTATTTATATCATTTAGTGTTCTATAACTGAACCTGTTATCAATAAGATAAAATTTTTTTTTGTTTAAAAAATTTTTTAGTTGTAGATGGACACAATATCTTTATTTATTTATTTATTTTTATGTGGTGCTGAGGATCGAACCCAGAGCCTCATGCAAGGCAAGTGCTCAGCCACTGAGCCTCAATCCCGGCCCAATAAGATAAAATTTTATGTTACTTTTTACACTAGAGTAAAAATTTAAATGTATTTTTTTTAAATAAATGAGGGCCTAATCTATTTAAAATTTAATATTGTGAGACATCAAAACATTTTGCTACTTTTCCACACAAAAATAAAGTTAAAAGCCCTCTCAGCCTTTCTTTAAAATGTGTTTTAAATGTAATATCATATTATGTTAAGTAACATTCATGTGGACTCAGGAAACAATATATGGGAACTTTATAAAATGATATTTAAGAAACAAAAGTCCATTCAGAACTAAAACACTTTGAGATTTGTGAGGAGCCCTGCCTTACCTGAAATAAGGCTCTGTTTCCCAGCTTACAGCATGTTAAAATGGCTTCAAAGTAGACCAGACTCCAGTTCATTTAAAGTTGTGTTCAAAGGATAAATTTTGTTATAAAGATTACTAGTATCTCAAACAGGAAATACAATGTATAACTCAGCCAAAATTTGGGATAACTTTTGCACAAACTAAATACAATTTTACTCTTGATAATTTCATTTTGCATTTTCCTTAAAACTCCATAACTATTGCCTGTTAATGTTTTACAGAGGTACTGTTTCAGGAACACATGAGCCAGGTTAATTTAAGATAAATAAGCCATCACCTACAGGGCAGATAGACATTAAAGTTAAAGCCCAGTACCCTCACTTTAAGACTGGTAAGATTGGCTTGCTGAGTGTTTAAGATCAAGACTTAAAAACTAAAATTAAAAGGGCCAAGAAAACCAGTTTTTGGCTCTTGCCCTCTGAATCAGCCTAAATCCAGGGAGCAAGGGCACTTTTCCAAGGAGCTTTACAACTCTGGGCCACATAACCTCCCAATCAGGTAGATTAATGAGGCCACTGGAGAACTGAAAGTCAATCAGTGCCATGCTATAAAGAGGAGGGTCATTGGAGAAGGGAGATATTTCTCATGCTTCCAAGGAAACCCACATGGTCAGCGAGACCTCAACCCATCCTAGTGCAAGTGTCACTAGCAGAGCTAAGAAGCTACTCACAAGTTCCTCAAGAGTGACTTCCATGGGGATTCAGGTGACTCTTAACATAGGAACAAAAGTCAGTTTGACCTGCTTCATCTTAAACACCTAGCAAAACAGTTGAACCAAAACATAGCTGTTCCTGGATATTTAAAAAAAAAGCTTAATATAACATACTTGTGTTATCCCTCAAGAATAAATAAAGCTGGAGACTACAAAGGAGAGATTCTTAGACAAAAATAGATGATAACTATCCAGCAAAATTGCCAGAGTCAAAAATTTTTAGTCAGTTTATGGCCTACAGGTAGGCTTAGTGTTGGCTAATGTAATTATCTAGCCCTAAGTAAGAAAAATAAAGGGATTTCTGCTAAACAGAGGTCATGCCAATAAAAAGATATTTTACAAAATCAGATTCATTGACATGTTCCAGATGCTGCAACATTTATATCAATTCTAGTACTCATGTCATTTTGTTTCTCTATCATAAAAGCACCTACTTTACAACCTGCTCTCCAATCAGACTTGATCTGACCCAGCTTCTAAATGGGAACTCCAAGCTGCTTGCCCCCTCCTCACAGCGCCCTCTCTCAGCTTGAAGAAGCCAGATGGGTCATCCATCCATTTTCCTACAGTAGTAAGGAGTTCCTAAAACTAGAGGGGGGAATAAAGCCAGAATTAGACAGGCAGTCAATGTAAGATAGATAAATTGAGTCAGGTCAAGTCAGGGAGGCCAATTTAAAAAGGTAACAATTTTGCTGATCAGACTGCCAAAGAGATGGCCTTAAGACCAGTGGGGCCCCTGGCTACAGTGTATCATGTTTGGAAGGCCCCCCCCCCCCGCCTCTTTTGCCCAAATTGGACATGACTAATGTGCCAGCCGAGTCCAAAGATTCATCAACATGCCCATAGGACAAAATTCCAAAAATAATTCAGGAGAATATTCAGGGTCAAGGAATTTGGGTGAGGACAGCTAATTTTGACTTGGCTAATTCCCCATATAAGGGTTCTTGTCTCTTTGATCTTGTTCCCCAGGGGAGGCATACAAACTATTTGATGCCCCCAAAAGGTGTCTGGTTTGCTGGTGTATCTGGAATGACACCCTATCAAAATTAGAGGAGTCCGTCAGTTCCCTGGCTAAAGTTATTTTACAAAACAGAAAAGAAATAGACCTCCTGTTTCTCAAAGAAGGAGGACAATACATGGCCTTAGGGGAAGCTTACTGTTTTTATACCAATCATTCAGGTGTTATTAGAGATAGCCTAACACAAGATAGGGAAAAAAAATTAAAAAAAAAAAAAAGAGAGAGACAGGGGGACTAGTATGAGGACCTGTTCTCATGGGCTCCTTGGCTTACTACATACGTTGGCACCATAGCTGGTCCCCTTATTATCATTTTTGTAATACTCTTAATTGCCCCTTACATTGTAAACTGCACTAGCTGCTTCATTCAGCAACAAATTAAACCTATAATACACATGGTGATGCATACCTAGTATGACTATGGGACCACTGGAGACCTGAAAGGTCTAGATACTGATGTCTAGAAACGAGGATTTATTTATTCCCATAAGACCACTGGGGAATGTAATAACTGAGCAACAGGGAGTCCATCTTGGCCCCTGCAGCCATCTCAGACTTTCTGTGCCTTGTTCTGTTTCTGAGAACTGGTACTGAACACTGGTCCTTGGAGATGAAGAAGAACATGAAAAGCCCCTGTCAGCCCCCACCAGACTAGAAGAAAACAGGATATGGGCTACCTAGGCTGAGCCCTGCTAACTGCAAAATTTTTGCTTCTGTACCACAGCTTGCTTGCATTGGCTGGAATATTGTAACTGAATATAAGTGAAGGCCCCACTTGCCTCCCACCTGTTTGTGGTTTTTCCCTTTAAATACTCGTGGAAAAACTTCTTCTGCACGTCATTCTTAGCACACCACTTTGAGTGGCTGAAGTGGCGTCTGCTGGCCAGCGCAATAAACGCTTCTTTGGCTTTACATGAGTGGTCTGGATGAGTTTTTTGATATCTCTCGTAGGGGACAGGTATAACATATGATTTGTGAAATTTAGTTTATTTGGTTGCCTTGTAATCTCAGTTCTCTAATGGATTCATAAAAAGTTGTTAGATTTCTTAGCTTTTTCTGGTTGTTAGGGTGGGAGCCATGTTTCTTTTGGGGCATACTTCATTCTAAATAGAACTCTAGAAATGTAAAATGGAAGATAGAAGAAAATCAAGAGAGTGAGAAAGCTTTGTTAATGGCTAATCATAATGGCTAAGATTCACTGTGCTACCATGGGGTCCCATGTGTGTTCTGATCTTGAATTTTCATGTGTGACTACTTCCCTTATTATTTCACATGTATCCTAATTAACTCTATTTATTTGTATTTCTTGCAACCAAAAACCTTAAAACATGCATAAACTCAGTGTTCCAGAATCAGGAGAACTGCAGTCACACTACATGGTAGGCAAAATTCTAAAGAAGTTGCCAAAATTCTCATCTTTTTGGTTATTCAAGCAGTAACATAGGCATTGCTATAAAGGGATTTTGAAGATGTAAATAAAGTCCCAAGTCAGTTGACCTTAAGTTCGGGATATTATCTGGTGCGCCTGACTTGAACAGTTGATCCCTTTGAAAGCAAAAATTTCTATGGCTAGAAGTAGAAGTCAGAGGGAATTGAAGCATGAGGAAGATTCAGCATGCTGCTGTTGTATTTTAAAAATTTTTTTAAGTAGTAGATGAACACAATACCTTTATTTTGTTTGTTAAGTTTTTTTATGTGGTGCTGGGGATCAAACCCAGTGCCTCACACATGTGAGGCAAGCAGTCTACCATTGAGTCACAACCCCAGCCCCTGCTGTTGTCTTTGAAGGTGAAGGGGCTTGTGGCAAGGACCACAAACGCTGAGATCAGTCCCTGGTTATCAGCCAACACAGAAATGGTCACCTCAGTTCTACAACCATAAGGAACTTCATGGCACTGGAAGAGGACTCCAAGCTTCAGATGGGAACAAGGCCAGCTGGCATGTAGATTTTAGCCTTGTGAGACCCTGAGCTGAGGTCCCAGTCATACCATTCCAGATTTCTGACCTACAGAACTGTGAGATGACAAACAGATGTTTAAGCTATTAAATCTGTTGTGCAGCAAAAGGTAAATAAGCAAATGCAAACTTCTGGAATTGTATGGTGCCACAGCCCTGATGGTAAATAATTTTGTGTCCCCCCCCCAGAATCAGATGCTTTTGGAAAACCATGTTTTCATAACTAGGATGAGAAATTCTTGATGGTGAATGGGCTTATTATAGAGATCGAGTCATAGAAAATACAGAAAAGGAAAAGTTTATTTTGGTTTATGGTTTCAGAGTCTATCATAGGCCAGCTCCATTGCTTTGGGCCCCAGGTGAAGTAGAACACGATGGGAGAAAGAAGTGGTGGAGGAGCACTGCTCCATTCATGGTGGCCAGGAAGGAGAGAAGGAGAAAGAAAAGTGGAGAGGGGGGTGGGGGGAGCAAGGGGGCCATAGGAATGATGAACTCTCTGGGCATGTCCCCAATGATGATCCATAGAAATACTAAAAAGAATGTAACTATAGTCGGACCTGTACCACTTCTTCCAGTCATTCCCCACATGTCTACAGTTACCACCCAGTTAATCCATTCAAACTAGGATGGACTATTTAGGTTAGAGCTCTCATAGTCTAATTATTTCACCTCTGAATATTCTTGTTTAACATAGGAGATTTTGGGGAGACACCTGATATCCAAACCATGATAGAGAGCAATTGGCATTCGTATAGAAACTTACCTTAGCTCAAGTGGGTAACAAACCCGAGGTTGCTAACTGTAACTCTGTGTTGGCATAGAGGATGAAAATATGGTGGACAAATAATAATAATAATTAAAACAGTCACAAATACAAATAATGGAACTTCTTTTCTTTTTCTTGTTAATATTTAGCACTTTATTAAATCATATTCTTTGAACATGTATACAAAACTGAACAGTGTTTTCCATTCTCTGTGTATTTGCTCAAGAGTAAAGAAAGGGGCATTTACTCCTTACCTGTCTGATTTGTCTTTTTAACTGTGGTTGTTTTAAAGATTTATATTTTCTCAAAGATAGGCCTTGAAATTTATAAATTTGGAATTACAAGAAAGAAGAAAGCCCAAGAAACACAAACTTTATAAGAAAAACAGGAAGTCGCAGTTCCTTTATAATATTAGGTTAAGGACATGTAATTTTTTCATTTTCAATGATGATACATTATTACATTAGCTATCATGGCATTATTATTGTTATTATTATTAGTAGTAGTACTGGGGCTCAAACTCAGAGACATTTAAATGTCCCAACCCTTTTTATTTATTTATTTATTTTTGGTACCAGGGATTGAACCCAGGCTTGATTAATCCTTGAGTTACATCTCCAGCCCCTTTTATTTTTTGAGGCATGGTTTTACCAAGTTGGGAGGCTGGGCTTGAACTTGCTATCCTCTTGCCTCAGCCTCCTAAGTGGGATTATAGTCAGGCATGATGGTACAGGCCCAACTATAGTTACATTCTTTTTAATATTTCTATAGACCATCTTATTAACCTTCAAAATAGTCATTTGTGTTTAGTGATATTCTTTTTTTGTGTGTGTGGCGGGGATTGGACTCAGGGGCACTCAACCACTGAGCCACATCCCCAGCCCTGTTTTGTATTTTATTTAGAGACAGCGTCTCACTGAGTTGCTTAGCACCTCGCCATTGCTGAGGCTGGCTTTGAACTCATGTTCCTCCTGTCTCAGCCTCCTGAGCCGCTGGGATTACAGGCGTGCGCCACCATGCCTAGCTGTCCAGTGATATTCTTATTCCTGCTTTGCTGGTGTAGAAACAGGCACTCATAGATTATCTCTCATAGCACAAAGCTCAATTTCATTTTCTGAGAAACTGAGAGCCTGTATTATTAATTTCACCCAAATATCACTTATTAAATTGAATAATGGAACTTCTACTCAGTGCCAGGAACTGTTTTAGCAACTTTGAATGTGCTCTTTCTAATTTTTACTGAAAGCCAGGTGTGGTGCTGTGAGCCTTACGTGCCTATTTTAGTTTAATAATGTGCTTTTTTCTGGGGGAGAGGATCAAACCCGGGGCCCATGGTAGGCAAGTGCAGTACCATTGAGTTTTACCCCAGTCCTATAATGTCCCCTTAATCTTAGAGTTTTAATCCCTAGCTTTCTATATAAAGAAGGAACCACACTCTTTAATTCATGAAATTCGAATTGTATTTTTCTTAATGCACTTAAAACACTTGGTTTCTGAGCCAGAACTTGTAAGTCAGATCTTCTCTATCATTTATTTTAAAATAATTCATGCTTTATTTAAAACATAACATGTCATAATACATGTAATGTGGGTCACATTTACTAATCATCTCAAAAACTTGGATTTTAGTGCCCTTTGGCCATACAATACTAGGATACTTTCAGAGATAATAGTGCCATGTCACTGAAGTCTAAGAACAGATGGTAATTAATTTCTTCAGCGTTCTCTGGCTTGCAGATTGAATGATAAAATTCAACAATAATAGTAACCATTATTACCACAATTTTAATTAACGTACTACAACGGTTAAATTTTAATTAAATAAGAACTAAAATTAAAATCATGAAAGAAGAATCTTCCTAAGCAATGGAGCACTCAAGCATTTTTGCATTTTTATCTAGACAAAAAAACAAAAACAAATAACAAACAAACAAACCAAAAAAACCTGTCCACCCAGGAGCTAATCCATTTTCCACACTCATTATCATTCAGATGAGCCTTTTGTAAAACAAAGATGTCGGCATGGCTTTTTTCAGGGTCTGAGAATGCCTTTCTTATTTGGATTGTACCAATTCAGAGGACCCTCTGGATCTAATTAAGAGATTTTTCACCTGCCATCCTTCATTCATTCAGTTCACAACCATTTATGGAGCACGTGCTCCGTTCAAGGCACAATGTTAAATACTGTATTACACTAAGAGTTATACCACAATGGGCCAATCATAAAACCACACTCTTAATTAATCTTGCAATTTTTAATGATTTAATTCTTTCATTCAACAAGGCCTTATTAACAACGAAGTGCCAGCCTAGGCACTGGGGCTGCCAAAATGAACTCACAATCTCTGCTTTCACGTGCTCACAATCTAATGGGGGGAGGCAGAGACATAAACAAGTAATTATTGTGCAATTGAGGTTCCAACATAAAGGTCTACAATGGTGTAATGGAGCGTGTGTGTGTGTGTGTGTGTGTGTGTGTGTGTGTGTGTGAGAGAGAGAGAGAGACAGAGACAGAGACAGAGACAGAGACAGAGAGACAGGGACAGAGACAGAGACAGAGACAGAGGGAGAAGGAATCGGTACTTTCCCAGGGGAGGGAGAAGATAGTCCAGATCTGGGCAACTGTAGTCATGTGTCACTGGGAAGATGGGGAACTATCTGGAAATGAGACTTCAGCAGTATGGAATGAGGAATCATTTGAGAATCACTTAGGTAGATCCCAGATAGACTAGCTGATATTAGACTATTTTCTTTAAAAACCCAGAAATTTAAGTAATATTTCAAGGTGACTTGATAATAATCAATGGGTATCATTATCACTCCACACACAGAATCTATTATTATTGTCATGGTCACTGTGACTATTATTTGTATGTACGACCTCCCATCCTATCAGAAATGGCTTCTCTCTTAGGACCAAGGTTGTTCTCTGTGTCCAGGCCAGATTATGAGTTGACATTCTCTTAAGCAATCTTGCCTGGCGAAGTTAGTGAGAGTGGGATTGGGAAAGTAAATTCAGCAGAACTACAGAGGGGAGGGGTGGGGTAATATTGATGATACTATCCTAAACTTGGGGTGGTGGGTTGGCTTAGTGGTAGAACATTTGCTTAGTGCAAGGTGCTAGGTTCCATTCCCAGCACCAAAACCAAATCACTATCTTTTATTGAACAGCAAATATTCCAGCTACTGCCTTAAGCTTCTCAAATCCTCACAACACCCCAAGGCGGGTCTTTCTCTACTCTTTTACCTATAGGAATTTAGGCTCCAAAACTCAGGTGACTTGCTCGGTTCCATTGTGTTAGTCAGTACTAGAACTAGGATTCATTTCTGTTTAATCTTCTGTATGTTTCTCTCCAAGGAGACCTAATGAGAATGACTGCAAGAACTAGAGAGGACCCCCCAACTGAAGTTGAACAGTTATTGTCCAGAATAGGAAAGACCAGAAAGTGAGTGTAGCTCCAAAAATTAATTCAGAGTTGTGGAAGTCCTGGCTTTTCAGTTTTAGGGTATTTATTTATTTATTATCCTGATTTGGGAAGGAAGAAAGAGAACAAGATGTGGAAGAGGGAGGTGGGGATTTAAGAAACAGTTTCCTAACATGGGAAGAAAAGTGAAGTCAGGGCAGGCTCCCTCCAGTGCAAAAGAACCAGCTGGCTCCTTAATTTAACCCTTTGTTTATTGTGGCAAGAACAAAGCACATTCTGCTTGTGAAGTTCCTCCCAACTACAGTTACATAGCAGGGGGAAAAACTGTGACCATCATAGGATGAAAACAGTTTCCTCAATTTATTCCCCTATTCAATGTGCATGGGAAGGAATGATCAAGTAATAAGGTACAAGATGAAAATTGGAAACATGTTACTAAGGGACTGTTCTTAAACTTTGAAGTTAGATGATGTTATTTTCACTTTGGGGTGGTGGTCCAGTTGAGACTTTTTAGTTCTCTGTAGTTTTATAATCTAGAAGTCCCCTAGCATACTTTAGTCCCCAGGGAAACAGTATCTCAGTACCCCTGTGCAATCACTGAGCACAGCATCTCCTCTATTATCCAAGTGGCCTATTCTAGAAAACATCTTTTGGGTGTGACTTTTCATTTGTTTCTTCAGTCCTACATGCTGAGAGTGATGAAAAGGGTCATTTCTAGTTAATGTTGTGGACAGTGCACTCAAAGTGACCTTTCCAACTGAGAACCAACCATTCAGCCTGTATTTTAAAACAGATTTCTCAAAAAAAAAAAAAAAAGTGGGTGTATTTCCTTATAGATCACACTTTGAATTTACACAGAGGTGACTACAACTCTCTGAATCTTAACTCTTTTCATAAGAAACATAATTTTGTTAGGGTCTGAAATAAAAAGTCACTGGTGGAATTATTTTGCATGGGCAAAAGGGAAGTGATTTTTAGCAGAATGGAATATATGTGTAATCTTTACAACAGAAAACATTAAACAAATAGATACTTAGCCAGGTCTCCTCCTTTTAGCAATTGCCTGTCTTGGTTGTATCAAACTGTAAAATGATTCCTGAAAATTATTATGATTATGATTATTTGGTACCAGGGATTAAACTTAGGGGTTCTTAACCACTAAACCACATCCCCAGCCCTTTTTATTTTTTATTTAGAGACAGAGTCTCACCAAGTTGCTTAGAGCCTTGGTAAATTGCTGTGGCTGGTTTGAATTTGAGATCCTCCTGCCTTAGCCTTCCAAGCACTGGGCTTATAGGCATGAGCCACCATATCTAGCTGAAAACATTATTTTCTTGGTAACTGGAATAATTGTTGACATTTATAGGACACTGACTTTCTTCAAATACCTTGTTCAGTTTATCTTTTTAGCATTTGATATGCATATCTGGATGGAAGAAATTCCAAGGGTTGCAATTTTGAAATATCTACAAAAACCATCTAGGAAGTAAAATGGTCAATACATATAACTGACTAATGTACTTAATTTATCTTAAGCTATATTTTAATCTAATTTTTTAGTTATTGATGATAGAGTATGGCCTTCTTTTGACATCTAGGGCAAATTGGAGCTGTCTGTCTCTCCGTCATTGGCTGCTCTGAAGTCACTAAACAACAACAAAAGTTGTTGGGTACACAGTACCCAAAAGGCTGGGGTACACAATAGTCTCCTGTTTATTTGCATATCCCTCTGCTCTCTGGTAACCAAAAGTTGACTACAGCAACAGCTGATATTTGGCAACTCAGAGTTCTAGAGAAACCAAGTTTAATTCACCTTTGTATGTGATCATATCTAAAGATGCTTAGGAAAAACGTTTGGATTATTGAGTGTGTGTTCCAGCTCAGCTCAGGCAGGACAGAGCCTATATAGCAGGATGGTGGGTGGAGAAAGGCAGCAGGTAAAACACTCAGGTAGATTTTGCAGCAGGTTGTTGAAGTTGTGCTGAATTGTGAAACTCTAAGATCCAATTTAATCTCACATCATCTTCTTTCAGGCTCATCTGAAAGTTTTAGACATTTTCAATTCCTTTGTCAAAATAGTGCATAGCTTAGAGCCTTTGCACATGGAGTGTTACAGAGGCTCCTTGCCTCCTCTGCTCTTTTTAAAAAATTTTTATTTGTTCTTTTTAGATATGCATGACAGTAGAGTGTACTTTGACATATATATACATGGAGTAAAACTTTAATTAGAACCCATTCTTGTGGTTGTACGTGATGTGGAGTTTCACTGGTGGTGTATTCATATATGAACATGGATGAACATGGGAAAGTTATGTCAGATTCACTGCACTGTCTTTCCTATTCCTATCTCCCCTCCCTCCCTTTCATTTGCCTTTGTCTAGCCCACTGAACTTCTATCCACCCCTTCTTGCTATGTGTTAGGGTCCACATATCAGAGAGAACATTTAGCCTTTGGTTTTTGACTCGCTGCTCTTTACCTTTATTGATACCCATTGAAGGAGCTCACTAACTTGCCAATGGTGAAGACAAGGGGTGCCCACTTGGATGGATGCCTGTGTGCTGTCCTGGCTTCTCTGTATGAACATGCCCTGGAGGCTGGGGAAGAATACAGCTGGCCAGAGGCTCCTGTCCCTCATCTTCCATCCTCGCCGATGCAGGTGGCTCAGTGACTGCTGTCCAGCCCAAGGGAACACAGCACATGATCCAGGTGCTCAGTCCAGAGAGAATGTTCCCTATTGAAATCATGTTGGGAACATGGCCCTTCAAAGCCAGTCGCTGTGGGTCATTCTGTTATTTGGAAAAGACCATGTCAAATGTCTAACAAAAGTGTTTAAACACTCCATCTCCTTTTTGTTGATTTGTGTAGGAAAAGTTAAATCTGGTGCTTGTCCTTAGCAGAGAAAATGTACATATGTACATATTCCACTTTTGTTCCTTATTCTTACAGTACACTTACAGAACATATAGCTAGTTAAGAGGAGTAGTTGCGAATATAGGCAAAAGTAACAAAATAGGGCACTTTTGATTTGAAATCTCTGACTAGAAAAATTGTGTTTGTACTTTTAAAAAGAACTTGGCATGACAAAGTAAGGGGAAAATATAAATAATGAAGAAATTTCTAACATTGTTGCCTAAAATGAATGTTAATCTAAGAAAACACAAAATTCTTTCCTGGTAATGTTTAAATGCAAAACACAAGTTAAGCATGAATTAAAATTCTTTCCAATTAAAAAATATTTAACTAGAGAGAAATGGACTTAGGTTGATTTTAACTAATGCACTTACTTAATATAAAATGAAACACTTTGATATTTATTGTTATCTTCTTCCTTTTGGAAATTGCCTTTAAAAACAAATATAACATAATTACTGGTTCAATTATATAGAAAATAATATTGTCTGTAATGAAAAATATTTGTCTCAGCTTCATTAATTAGAGGCTGTATCCTACCTAGCCTTTTATTATGAACTCATTTCTATATGAGATTCATTTAAAATTTTATTACTGTGTAGATCACACAGTGGAATAACAGTGTTAATAAGTTGATACTGTAGCTGCAGGATTTGCAACCTACTCTGAGGAAGCTAACTGCCCCAGGGCCAACGGCTGCTCATTTATTTCACCATATTTAAATCAATTGTGGAGGCAGTCACACAATAAATTGTGTCCATCTCTGGTAATAAATTTGGCATCTCAAACAGCAGAGATTCGTACAAAGATTTAATAATAGCTCCCATTTTGGGATGAATTCTTCTTTGTACCATCTCATGCAAGGAATAAAAATGATGCTTAGATGTAAAATAGCATTCTTTTTCTCTTCTCTTGTTAAATTCTCTGTCTTACCACTGTGTAGTTGAGTCCAATGTTTTCAGTTTCTGTAAAACTCCCACTTAACTGCTTGAGGGGAATTCTTTTGTCTGGGCAGCGGAACAAGATAACCGACTTAATCTTCCTAGTAACACGTGAGTCGCCATGTATCATTTTAATCTGCAAAACACTAGGGCTGAGTAGTGTCACATGCTGATTTTACTTTTCTATGAGAAAGTGACTCCCTGGCTCAATGATGGATTGCTTGTTCTCTTTAAACAACAGTCAAGATGGTGAATGCCCCGGGGTGATAGACAGAGTGTGCAATGGGAATGGGGGCAAATCTGATGGCCCGGTTCAAGTTCACCTGACAAAGCTGGAGCAGTCTGCAAGCAGCATTTGAGAAAGGATTATTCACACTTGCATTATATTTTTGAATGCATTTTCTCCTTGTGCAGCTGCAAAGCTCCCTCACACTGAAGGTTTATGCACCATAATAAAGAGATTTATTTTTTTCTCTCATTCTCTCTTCTTACACTTTACACCTAGTTTCTACTGAACTATTGAGGCAGAGGACATCTGTATATCCAAACTGCACAGCATAAACATCATCTTCAAAACAATAGCACTGCTAAAAGACAATAACAAAAGCTTGACATTTCTGATCTCTGAAGGGACAAAGATTAAGCCTCCTTCACTTGAATTCAACTTTTGAAACTTAGCATTTTAAATATTGTCATTTCACAACTCACTCCACAAGTGAAAGATGAAAATAAAAATGGATTATTTTATTCAAATTAGAAAAATGATAATAGAGTTTTCCTAAGAATTCCTTGAAAAATTCTCAATATCCATTGTGGTATAAGAAACATATGTTAAAGAGTGGAGGGAGAAAATTAGAAAAGTCTAAACACAAGGAAGCAAAGTACGTATCTTTATAAGGTTAGGGTAGGACTGAGGCAATTCTATTCTTTCTTTCCTTCTAATTTTCCATCCTTCTGTTCATCCACAGATCTACCCATATCCCACCTTGCTGCAGATGGTTTTCTGAAGCCTGGGGAGCTCAGGCATTCTTTCCTTCTTGCCTCTCACCTTATATAGCAAGAATTAGGTATTTATAAGCACTTACTGAGCATCTAAAAGACACAGAACTATCCCTTATTCATTTAGTCATTCATCCATGTGAACAGAAATGTACTATGCTTTGATGGATATGAAGGGGCATAAGGCCCAGCTCAGGGTGAGATAGACAGGGTCATCTCCAAGTGGCCTGCTATAATCCCCACCTGCTGCCACTTATGTCCTTTTGTTCTTCTCCCACACTGTACCAAGGGTGCTCTGTGTGAACAACAGAATATAAAAGTGATGGCATGTTGCTTGAGAGGCTAGGTTATCGAAGACATTGTGGCCTCTGACTCTCTCCCCCTTGGATTTCTCATTCTGATTGAAGCCAGCTGTCATGTAGTTCTCTGGACAGGCCATGTGATAAGAAACGGAGGCCTCTGATCCACAGCCACACAAGAGAGCACAGAAACAGATTCTCAGTCTCGGCCAACCCTCAAGATGACTGAAATCCCAGCTGACATCCTGACAGTAACCATAAGAGAGATTCTGAGTCAGAAATACCCAGCTAATGGTAAGTGAATGAAACAGGAGACCATCATGCTAAGTGTAGTAAGCCAGACCCAGAAAGTCAAAGGTTGAATATGAGGAAGCTAGTCAAAAAAAAAAAAAAAAAAAAAGAAAGAAAGAAAAGAAAAGAAAAGGCAGGAGTAGGAATTCCATCAAAATAGAAGAAAGATCAGTAGAGTTGAGGAAGGAGATTGGGGGGATTGGAGGAAGGACAGGATAAGGGAAGAATTGTAAAATGAATCTGGCCTAACTTTCTTATATACACATATGGATATACCACAATGAATCTCACCATCATGTACATCCACAAGACACTAATTAAAAAAAAAAAAAAAACTATAAGTAAATAGCCGAAAGATCAGTAGAGTAGAGGGAAGGGAACACAGTGAGGGAGGAGAGGAGGGAAGGGGAGTATTGGGGAGTGAATCAGAGAAAATTATAGTTCATGCTTTTATAAGTATGGCAGAATGAATCATAGTGTTATGTATAACTAAAACGAGCCCCCCACCCCCAAAAAAAAGGAATTAAAAAAAATTCCTAATGAAGTCACCCTCCACCAATTTTGGATCTGCAGAAACTACAAGATAATAAGTATGTAGTCAGCTTTTTGTTGCTATGTCCAAAATAGCTGACATGGATTATTTAAAGGGGGAAAGGTTTATTTGGGCTCATGGTTTCAGAGGTTTCAGTCTGTAGTTGGTTGGTTCCATTGCTGTGAACCTGATGCTAGGCAGAGAATCATGGCACAGGAGTGTGGTGGAGGACAGTTGATCAACTCAAGGCAACCAGGAAGAAGAGACAGACGAAGGGTAAGTTTGAGATGTGTAGCGGTGGAAAACTATTACATTTTTCAGTCAGGCTTTTGCTCCCAGGACTCCACTACTCACATCAAGGTCTCCAGTGAACTCTACCTTGCTGAATTCAACAGTTTAGTTCACAGTCCTTGTCTTATTCATCCGTGAATACCATCTGACACAGCCTATCTTTCTCTCCTTAATTAATTTTCTACACTTGACTCTGAATTTCCTCTCCTTCTTTTTCTTTTCCCCCTTCTAAAAAATTCCATCAAGTTACATAGATCTTCTTTCTTCTTCATCTCATTCTCTTTTTTGTATTTTCGAACCCTTTATCTTTCTGCTGCATTTTGGCTAATTTATTTGTTTTCTCTTCTATTTCAACAATTATTTATTGAACTATGCCTAATCTGTAGTTTAATTTTTCTATCAAGTTATAAATTTAAATGTGTTTTTCATTTTCTAGAAAATAATGTGATTCTTTAAAAACTCATTTGGCCTTTTATACTTATATAAAGCTTAAAATATTTTTTATTTTTTATTAAGAGCACTTTTCAAATACTGGATATTAGCCGGGCGCGGTGGCTCAAGCCTGTAATCCCAGCACTTAGGGAGGCTGAGACAGGAGAATCGCGAGTTCAAAGCCAGCCTCAGCAATGGCGAGGCACTAAGCAACTCAGTGAGACCCTGTCTCTACATAAAACACAAAATAGGACTGGGGATGTGGCTCAGTGGTCAAGTGCCCCTGAGTTCAATCTCCAGTACCA
>CM053408.1:37391095-37407947 GCA_028644305.1 Xerus rutilus
TCAAGCCTGTAATCCCAGCACTTAGGGAGGCTGAGACAGGAGAATCGCGAGTTCAAAGCCAGCCTCAGCAATGGCGAGGCACTAAGCAACTCAGTGAGACCCTGTCTCTACATAAAACACAAAATAGGACTGGGGATGTGGCTCAGTGGTCAAGTGCCCCTGAGTTCAATCTCCAGTACCAAAAAAAAAAAAAAAAAAAAAAAATACTGGATATTTATTGTAACTTTATATAATATATTATATGAATAATATTAGATAAAAGTAAATGTGTAACATCATGAAGGGGACTGATGATCCACAATACCTGAGCAGGGGTCTCCTCTTGAACAGAAGAAGAGGTAGATGAGGGATGGAGGCTTAAACAACAGTATGGCATTTAATTTCTTAAGATGATGAGCATTTGCCTAGATAGAAATTTAAAGAGATTTTTAAAAAATTCTGTATTTCTGCCCTTTGTAAGAGATGTGCATTGCTACAAAGCTTTTATTTCCTTAGATTCCTGACTGTCAATCTCATCTGACTTAGATTTTTTTTTTTTTTTTTTTTTGAGGTGGAGGTCTGACAAGGTTACCCTGACCGGCCTTGAAATTCCAGGCTCAAGCTATCTTCTTGCCTCAACTTTCAGCCTCCCTAGTACAGGGACTACAGGCAGATAACTAAGCTTTTTGACTTCACAAAGAAGTGTGTTCTGACATGCTTTCCATCAATTTATGTCTCTACCACATCCAATTTCTAACTTCTTTACCCATCATTGTTATTTTGTTTTTCTTTTGTGTGTGCCTAGGAAACATATATGTTCTTAACCATGCCTTGTAATCCCAGTGACTTAGGAGCCTGAGGTAGGAAGATTGCAGGTTTGATGCCAGCCTCAGCAACTTAGAGAGACTCTATCTCAAAAAAAAAAAAAAAAGAAAGAAAGAAAGAAAGAAAAGAAAAGAAAAAGAAAGAAAGAAAGGATGGGGATGTAGCTCAGTGGTAAAGTGCCCCTGGGTCCAAATCCTAGTATAAAAAAATGTTAGGCAAGTAAGTAAATATACAGATTCCTTTGTAAATATAAAATCCTGGCCACCAACCCCCATTTCATCTGTTTGAATGGAGGCTGATGAACTAAGTTTCTTTTCTAAGGTCCCAATAGAAAATATTTTTCACTTGGTGCCTTGGGGCCTATATTACAACTACTGCACTCTGCTATTGTAATACAAAAGCAGCCAAAAGTAATACATAAATGAGTAACTGTGTTCTAATAAAACTTCATTTGTAAAAACAGATGACTTTTTTAGTTTGCTGACTTCTGTCCTATAGCATCGACAAAGTTACTCTGTCAAATTAATGCCCTGTACCTGCTGTCAGCAATCTCTCTCTACTGTCTTCAGTTTCTTGTTAGGAAAACATTCTATTTTTTCTATTGAATTTTATACTGTTGACCACTTCTTCTTCTTCTTTTTATTTGATGCTGTTTATTGAACTTGTGAAAGAACCAGCCTGTTCACACCGTGTTGATATGCAACGATGTCTAACATGCAGGCATGAATAATGAAAAATCTTTGCAGAGCAATAATATTTGAAATTGAATATAATAATATATGTAACTGCATCTGTCTACTTTACCAACTTCCTCATGAATATGAAAGCTTCAAAGAGTAGATGTGTGTTTTGAGGGAAAACAGGTACATGGAGACATAGTACTGGGCATTCACATTTTTCTCTCTGCATTTTCCACCTACTAATTATTTAAATGCATTTTTTTTCTTTGGTACTGGAGATTGAACTCAGGGGCACTTGACCACTGAGCCACATCCCCAGCCCTATTTTGTGTTTTATGTAGAGACAGGGTCTCACTGAGTTGCTTAGCGCCTTGCTGTTGCTGAGGCTGGCTTTGAACTCGTGATTCTCTTGTCTCAGCCTCTCTAAGTGCTGGAATTACAGGCTTACGCCACCGGGCCCGGCTATTTAAATGCATTTTTAACAGATAAATAAAAAGTTGAAGTTGATCACAGTTCATGATTGTTTGAAGACACTGCTTCTTGAAGCCTCTGCACTGCCTGGTGCTATTGTCCTGACCTCAGTGGTCCTCAGTGGTCCACAGTGTATTCTGATTCTTAATTAAGTGAAGCAATTGCTTTGTGTTTTTCTTATATTTCAACCAAAACAAATATTTTGTGTAAAATGTATAGTTCTTCCAGTATGATATTTGATTAAGCCATTAAAAATTTTGTGATTTTATTTTACTTATTTCATTTCCCCAAACTTCAAAGCATTAGATTTAATGCAGTCATGTGCTTCATCGTCAAGTGTACTTCTTCTTCAACTCTCCTGTAGCCCTGAATATTTGGGGGTTTTACTGCTCTAGGAAACTGTGATGAAGACCTACCTCTTCTTTGTGGCTTCATGGTTACATGTCCACATAGAAGGTGGTAAGTTAATGTCATTCTGTCATACTCTATTATGATTGGGAGCTCATCTTATAACTGTGGCTTGCTGGAAGAAATGGAATGCACTCTCCATCTACAGCTATCTCCTAATAGCTGGCATAGCGAGCAGGACACAGGGAGCCATCCCTGAATAAGTCATTGGTTATGGACACAAAGGGAAGGTGTGCAAATCCTGTATGATAGGAATCACACATAAAAGTTGACTCATGCCAGGTGCAGTGGTATACACCTGTGTTGACCACTTCTTATATTCTTTTCTAACAAATTTGTGTGATACCAATCTTGATTTTTATCGTCTCTATTCATTCTTCAGATATACTTGCTATTTCTTCCTATTGCCTTATATTTACAAAAAAATTTATGGAGATTTAAAAATATGTATAGAAGTAAAAATACTTGTATAATGAATTCTTATGTACGCATTTTCCCGGTTCAACAGCATCACAAAAACAACTAAGATTCCTAGAATTCTTGCCCTACTTTTTTTTCTTTGGCTTGAGTATTTTATTTAATTTCATTTTTGGAGTACTGGAGATTAAACCTGTGACTTTGTACACCAGGCAAGGACTGTACCACTGAACTACATACCTAGCTCTGGTTTTATAAAGATATTATTTCACTAATTTTATCTAACATCAAGCCCGTATTAAAAATTCATAATTGCCCCCAAATGTTATTTTATCACTGACTTGTCCCACTTTTAGTGATCAGATTGATTATATACACAATAGAGTATTTTTCAGTCATAAAGAAGAAAGAAATCCTGTCATTTGCAGCAAAATGGATGGAACTGGAAGACATTATGTTAAATAAAATAAAGCAAACACAGGAAGACAAGCACTACATGTTTTCTTTCATATGTGGAAGCTGAAAGAATGTTGACCTAAAAGTAGACTAGTGATTACTAGAGACTGGGAAGGGTGTATGTGTGTGTGTGTGTATGAGACAATGGAAAAAGGGTAGGTGGATTTGATCAGGACATGTTGTATACATATATAGAATTATCACACCAAACCTTGTTAATATGCACAAATAATATGACTTAATAAAATAAAATAAATATAAAAATAGTGTCCAAAGATGTTTTCCTTCTTTAAAAAAAAAAAATGACTGAGATGTAAGTAGTGTTCGCCTGATACTTCCATTATAAAGTTCTCTTTCGACCTTTCTCCCATTCTCCCAATAGTTTTAGTAGTTATTAAAGAGTTTTGCCGAGATCAATTATTTCATTAAAGGGATGCAAAGTTGTGATTTTCTACTTCTGTCATTCCTTCTATTGTGTTGATTAGTTGGAATTCTTCTATAATGCTGAATAGAGTTGGGATGGTGGGAAAATTTTTGTTTCTCTTTCTCAAGTGGAAAGCTTTAATTGCTTTGGTATAAATTATAATATTGCTGTTTTTTGTTTAAAGTTTATAAAAAAACTTTTATCAGATTCAGAAAGTTTCCCTTTATGCCTAGCTTTCAGAGTTATTTTTTTTTACCATGAGTTCATCTTGAATTTTATTAAATTACTTCTCTGTATCTGCTGAGACAATTTTGATTTCCTCCCTTTATTTATCTCTGTATCTGCTGAGACGATTTTGATTTCCTCCCTTGTTAATAGGATGAATGACTATATACATATACGCATATATATGCATATACATACATATGCATATACATAAAACTTTAAAAATAAACTTGTATTTGGGTTCTCCAAGAAGTATATGCCAGGAAAAGGTTAGATAGGTAAGATATTTGTTGGGGGAAATTACCACAAAGAATCAATAGGAGGGCTTAAGAGTTGGCAGGAAGACTGCAATACACTTCAACACCTATGGAAAGAGAGGACAAAGAAAAGAGGATAGGGCAAGGGGAATCTTGTACCACAGCAGTAATAAGAAAGTTTTATCACGTCAATGAGAAAGTTTTGTGTCACACTTACCTGTTAGATGAATTCTGAGACTAGAATTCTTCACGCATGGTTGTGGGCTGAGAACACAAGGTGAGATATCTGGCTTCTCCAAGAATACTGGTGGATCTATTGGGGTGGAAGCTGAGAGTGTTTGTCACTGTGCTTCCTGTGGCAGATCAGATCTGCCTTGTTCCAACTGCAATTGTGAAGAGACAGGGGCAGCATCCCCAAACTGAGAAGAATAAATACCCAGCCTCTCCATTTACAGAAGCTCGAGTCCCACCATGAGCAAGGGCATCCAGACTTCCTGAGATAGCAGTGAAGGCTGAGGGAAATTCAGACTGAATAGTGGAGGAGGGAGGGAGTGAGCACCAGTTGTGGTCCAAGAGAGTAAGTGACATGGAATCACTTTATTATGCCAGTGTCCCTTCTGAACATTTCTTAGTGAGACCATGGAAGAGCTGCAGTCTAGAACTGAGTAAAGATGCAGATCTGTGCAGGCCAAGGGCGGACTGTGGTGGCCATGAAAATCTACCATTCTTCTGTCATACCTTTCACAGATATAAATACACTAGATGAAAACATAGGAGAATTAAAAGGAAAGAAACTCAGAGTGTAAGAAAGATCTAAGTATCACATATAGCCAAGAAATCATAAGAGATTGATAAATTCAACTATGAACAAAAAATTGCATAGATAAATGTTTTATGCAAAGTCAAATGTCAAAAGAGAAGCAAAATATTAGAATTCATATCACAAGGCTGTGGCTATTTTTAAACATATAAAGCATGCCTAAATCAATAGGAAAAAGAAACCAGTAGTATCATTCTCAACAGATAATGACAGCAAGCTCTCAAATCATAATGGTTTAAACACCAAATTTCTCAGCAGTACTTTGTATCCCTGTGGATCAGTCAGGCTTTTTCCCATGATGCCATCACTGTGGTACCTGTGCTCAACAGCAGGTACCTCCTGACATTCTTGGTAACTGTGACAGAGGAAAGAGACCCTGTACGATATTGCACTAGCAATTAAATCTAGGCCTGAAACTGATACTCATCAGTTCCTCTCACAAACCATTGGCCACAACCAGCCTCAAAGAATGAGGCTGTACCATGTTCTGGGGCCTGGAAGGAGAGGAGAACTTGCTGTTGGTGAGCACAGAGGTCTGTCTCTTTGCCAATCCACAGTCTATGACTTGTTTAGTTTCCCCAATGAAGGTCTACTCAAAGAAAGACGGTGGCATATTTCATTACATTTCACATGCTGGTCATTAAAGAAGTAAAAAATGCCTCTCTTTCCAAAATTGGTAGTGACATTTTTCCGATCAACAGAGTGAATCTGGGGATCTGTGAGGTAGATGAGTCCTTTTCCATTACCAGTTACCCAACCTAAAAGAGAAATGGATGCATCTGAGTATTAAGTCCCCTACAAATGTCAACCAAGCATTTTAGGGGAAAAGCATATACACATACAAATGCGTAAAGAGGTGCTTTTAAAATTTGCTCATTTTATGGTTTATATAAGTAAGATTTTGCTAAGGAGCCTGGGCTGCATATCCCAATGCTTGGTTTAAAAAGAATTGAATATTGCATAATAATTACTTTTGTTAAATTTGACATATGAAATCACCAATTTTTAAGGCATTAGAGAGTGATATAAAACACTTAGAATAATTACGACAATCACTATACTGCATATTACTTTGATGACTTGGAAGCTTCTTTAGTGCCTTTAGTCATTGATTCATGTAGTCATCTGTCTAGACCACAGATATTCACTGGGTGCAGACACTGTGTGAAACACTATTTTTAGAAAATGGGGATACAGAAGAGAACAACCTAACAATCTTCGTATTCATTGAGCAAGCATTCTTGTGAAGAGGATAGATCGATAAACTACAATTAAAACTTTTTTTTTTGGTACTGAGGATTGAACTCAGGGGTATTAGACCACTGAGCCACATCCCCAGCCCTATTTGGTGTTTTATTTAGAGACAGGGTCTCACTGAGTTGCTTAGCACCTTGCTGTTGCTGAGGCTGGCTTTGAATTGGTGATTCTCCTGTCTCAGCCTCCCAAAGTGCTGGGATTACAGGTGTGCACCACTACACCCGGCCTAATTAAAACATTTAATTTGACAAAGTAAGAAATCTTTTGGAGGGGGAATAGGGAAGGTCTTGGGGTAGTCATTTGAGCATTACTGAAATAATTATAATAAATTTCATTTGTCATTTACACCAAGTGTAGAATATCCATTAATAAGACCTCTGATGAGTTTCCAGACAAATGGAAACAAAATAAATATATTAATGCAGATTTGAAAAGAAGTCAGATTTAAGTACACACAGCTTTTTGTTCCATAGTGGTCCCAATTATGAAGCTCCACATTACCTTTTTAATAAGAGTAAAGGGCTAGAGAAAACAAGAATGGAAAGAAGATTTTGACATACGAAAAAATCAATAAGAAATCTACATTATGCAAATCTGAAGTAAAAAGTGCTGTTCTAGAGTTTGCTCTGGAATTAAGCCCAACAAATATAAGCCAGACCTTCTCATTGTTTATGTGACACTGTAGACACTTACAGAAGTATCAGACATTGTGTTCTTTCAAGAATCATTTACTACATATAGTAAAATGAATTAATTCCAAATAATGGCCTATACACTGAATGATCTACTTAAAATGATTAGGGAAAACTTTTAAAAACTTACATTCAAATACAAGTAATGTTTGGAATAAAACATCATTCTCAGTTTCACATACCTTGTAAATCGACCACAACATCTTTATGATTAGAAAACTCATAAGAAAAATGGCCATAAGCCAAGCCATATTCCGTGGCTTTGTATTCTGTTTTCACCACTTTGGCGTTATTTGATAATTTCACAAATTCTCCCAGGATGTAAGGTTCCACACTGATACACCCCTTTATTGTCTTGCCTTCTAGAATCTGAAAAATAGAAATGGAAACAGTATATAGCATAATGGTTAAGCCCATGGCCTCTGGAGGTGGGAAGCTCTCAGTTTGGATTTTGTTACTCTTCAATCTCCTTACCTCTAAAGTGTATAATATTAACAATAACTAACTTTTAGTTTTGTTAAAAGGATTATATGATAAAATGCATGTTAAGTGCTTAGCATTGTATGTGACATATAATAAAACCTAAAATTATTATTGTTCATATAGTAAAGTGCTCACTTAAAAATTAGGCCATGAAGTGACCTACCCTTGGGGCTTCCTTGTATAAGAACAGATCATGCTCTGGGATTCTGGGTTGGAATATTGATTCGATCATCTCTGACTTGTTTTAAATCAGAGTTGTTTTAAAGGTAAATGTTTGCAAAATGCCTGGTACAGGTATGTGACATAAAGAAGGTGAAAATTTGATGGTGGCTATTATTAGGAACAATAAAAGATGGGTTAAAAATATCTCTGGCCATTGGAAAAAAAATCACTGTAAGTATGAATGCACTAGGTGTCTAACATATTTGGGGAAGTAGGATATTTTCTATTCAGAGAAGAGAAAACTCAGCAGGGGCATTCGCCTTTATTAATTAATTAATGAGTTAATGAATTAATTTTTGCAGTCCTGGGTGCTCTGCCTCTGAGCTACATCCCCATCCCTTTCTTAAAATTTATTTCAAGACAGGGTCTTGCTAAGCTGTCCAGGCTGGCCTTGAACTTTTGATCCTCCTGCCTCAGCCTCCCAAATAGCTGCAATTAAAGCTTGCACCATCACATTGGGCACCTTATCAATGTCAAGGAATATTTAGTGAAAAGAGACTCATCTCAATGGCTCCAGAGGGCAGAGCCATGGTGAGAAAACAGAGGAAGACAGACTTAGGCCAAATCTAATAACTTCCTAACAATTATAATTATTTAAATTATATTAAAAAGGGTGATAATTATTTTTTTAAAATAATGATGTTTGAACTATAGCTTAATATCAGTTGGTTGCAGGAGGTGGGGACACAGATGTAAAGTGGGATTTCTGAGTAGTGTTGAAGGAATAACTCATCAGATATGATCTCTAGGGTCCTTTCTCTCGAAGTACACATACAATACACCAAGAAAGTCTACTAAAAAGTTACCTTGACCATGTGGGATCAGATACCAGGATCAACAGATATTCAAATGTGACTCGGAAGACCTACATGATGCACTGATAGGAACAGAGGATCATATTTCTTACAAATCTGTCTAAGAAGATGAAATTGATGAAGCAGATGAAGGATCCTAGAATCTGAGTTTATTGGATTTTTAGCAGAACAATGATGGAGGTAGACAGGTTGGCAATAGAAATTGAACTCAATTATTATTTTTGTTGGTGTTTGTAGTACTGAGGATTGAACCCAGGGCATACACACATACTAGGCAAGTGCTTTACCATTGAGCTACATCCAGTCCTTTTTGTTTGACTTTGAGACAGAGACTTGCTAAGTTGCCCAGGTTGGCCTTAAACTTGAGATTTCCTGCTTCAGCTTCCCACATAACTGGGATTACAGACATGCAGCAATGCACCTGGCTAACATCATATGTATTTATAGGTCTGCTTAACAAAACTCCTGCTCTTAAAACCTTACCAGTAGTATTGTGGAGGGGATGTAGAATATCTGTGTTGGGATCTTTTGTTCGTAGAGTCTCTTGTTAAATTCTGTTACGTAGTACTGTGCAGTCATCTGCCGCTCCACATCAATGAAGTGGTGCCAGAGCCCCTTCTGCTCTTTATATTCTTTCCCAACATACCTATGAATATAGAAAATCCACATAATGTAGTAAGGTGATATTTTTTACTATAGAATAAAATTGAGATTAAAAAGAGATATCAAAAATGCTTGAGAGATGTTACTTTCTCTGCCTCATCCGGTCAATTTTAATTATTTTGACTTACTTTGTGATTCAAATGCTTGTCTAAGAACCACCTGAGCAATGCCAGTTGACCCCAGAATAATACCAATTATAAAGGGAAAGTGTCCACAGTTCTCCTGACCTCTTTTGTAAACCAAGGGGTTCATCACGGTGTACTGGGAAGTGCCTGGACTCTGGAGCCAGTCTTTCATTATCTGTAGTGTGGCCTTATATACCCCAATTATTCAATCCAAAGCCTCCCTATATCCCTTCCTTGTATCAGTATTTTATCCCTATGAACACTTACTTGCTATTAACATCTATTATGTACACAACAATGTACTAGTGCTAAGTGCTTTGAAAGTGTGAGACATGGTTTGTAGATGATAAGGGCTTATATTATGGTTGAGGAGAGAAGATACCAAGTCAGTAAATGATTAAATAAAACAGTAAGTACTACATTTTTACTGTAGCTTATACATGCTATCAGCTCATGTGAATTTATGAGCAATTTCACATGTTCCTGGAATGACCTCCAAAAATCTAAGGAAACTGTCTGAATCATAGACCTCAATGACAGTAAACTCTCCCCAGAAATTTCTGAATCCAATATGTAATGGAATCTAAGGAGGCAACAGTTTGGGTCATTCAAACTCTTCAGGATCAGGAATTCTGTCAGGAAGCTGCAGAGGAGCAGCCTACATGACTTAAGAAAGCAGCCCATAGAGGAAGAGTGGTCATAGCAGCAAGCAGTCCAGTAATTCAGGCAGTTCTACTCTAGACAGTACTCAAGATGGGCAGAAGATTTGGACTAATACAGAATTTTGCTTTGTGACTGAGGCCAGAGATGTGCACAAAGGGATAAAGCCTATGAGTGCCAGTACTGAAGCATTTCCTGAATATTCTGACAAGGGACCTCCAACACTAGGTGTGGGATCATCAATGAAAGAGATTCAAGTACACGACTTCCATAGTTTCTGACTTCTATGTTCCTGCTGAGAAATCAGATGTGTGTCTAACTGATATTGATTTGTATGTAATGTTCTCCCCCACCCCCAGAGTATACTGCTTTAAGAGTCTTTTTTTTTTCCCTTGGTATTCTGAAATTTATTTATTTATTTATTTTGCAGTACTGGGGATTGAACCCAGGGCCTTGTGCATGCTAGGAAGGTGTTCTACCACTGAGGTGCATTCCAGACCTGTCCTTGGTATTCTGAAGTTGGATTATTATGCAGGAGTAGACTCATGATTTCCCTCGCTTCCTTCCTTCCTTCCTTCTGGTTTCTTGCTTGTTCCCATTTCTATACTCCTTGGGATTCATTGGGATTTTTGTATTTGAAGATTAGTATCTTTTGCAATTCTGGAAAATTACCAGAAATTTTCTAATCAAATATTACTTCTGTTATATTTGCTCTGTTATCTCCTTCTGATTAGATACATATGAAACCTTCAGATCTTCATGTCTCTTAGCCTCAATTTATTTCTCACCTTTGATCCTCCTAGGATATATCTTGATATATTAGTTTCCTAGGATTTATGTAACAAGGTACACAAACTATGTGGCTTAAAATAACAGAAATTGATTTTCTCACAATTCTGGAGTCTAGGAGTCCAAAGTCAAAGTGCCAGTAGGATCATGGTCCCTCTGAAGGCAATAAGGAAAGATCTGTTCCAGGCCTCTCTCCTAGTTTCTGGAAGTTCCTTGTCTTGTGGCAGCATAACTATAATTTTCACATGGCATTTTCTCTGTGTGTGCATGCCTATCTCCAGGTTTCTTCCTTTTGTAAAGATAACAGTTACACTGGGCTAGGAGCTCTTCCTCATCCAGGATGGCCTCATCTTAACTGCCTCTGAAATGACGTGATTTCCAGTCTGAGTACAGGGAACTTCAACATATGAATTTAGGGGGGTTGGGGGGGGGCACAGTTAAGCTCAAAATACCTTAATTGACTACTTACTTATACATGTGACTTAGGGCAAGTTTTTTTTAACATCTTTGTGCTTCAGTTCCCTCATCTATAAAATGGGGACAATAATCTACCTCATCTGGTTTTGGGAGGATTAACTGAATCAGTACATAAACCACATCAAATAGGGCCCAGCACTCAGTAAGTGCATTTGCATGTTTACTTTTCAAGAATTTTCAACTTTTTACTGTTTAAAGAGGCATCCAATTTATTGATTTCTCTCTTGTGCATGTGTGCATGCTCGCTCTCTCTTCTTTCCTTTTCTTTCTTTTGGACTGGGGATTAAACCCAGGAGTACCCAACCAGTGAGACACATTTCCAGCCCTATTTTGCATTTTATTTAGAGACAGGGTCTCACTGAATTGCTTAGCGTCTCACTAAGTTGCTAAGGCTGGCTTTGAACTCACGATCCTCTTCCTTAGAACTCGAGGTCTTCCTGCCTCAGTCTCCCAAGCCTCTGGGATTACAGGTGTGTACCAACATGCCTGGTTTTCCCCCCTTTTATTTATTACATTATTTGGATTTAGATAAATAAAGAACAAGATAAACTGTAAAAGTTTTGGCTTATAGGTCTTTTAAAATATACAAATGGCATAAAATTAGGCCTCAAACCCAATGAGGGCATCACTAATTTTTCAAATGCGGTTTTGTTTGAAGTTTTCATCAAGAACTAAGACCAAACAGAAAACTTTTTTTTTTTTTTGGTACTGGAGATTGAACTCAGGGGCACTCGACCACTGAGCCACATCCCCAACCCTATTTTGTGTTTTATGTAGAGACAGGGTCTCACTGAGTTGCTTAGTGCCTCACCATTGCTGAGGCTGGCTTTGAACTTGCGATTCTCCTGTCTCAACCTCCCAAAGTGCTGGGATTACAGGCTTGCGCCATTGCGCCCGGCTCAAACAGAAAACTTTTTAGACACTTTACTCAGTGGAGTGGGGTGTTTTTCATGCTATTGTTATTTGTTTATTTTTTGTTTTCTGGTACTAGGGATTGAACCCAAGAGTACTTAACCACTGAGCCACATTCTCAGCCTTTTTTATTTTGTATTTTGATAAGGATCTCACTAGGTTGCTTAGAGTTTTGCTAAGTTGCTGAGATTGGCCTCAAACTTGTGATCCTGATCAACTTGTGTGCCTCAGCCTCTGGGGTCGCTGGGATTATAGGCATGTGCCACTACATCCAGCAGGAGTGGGATTTTAGAAAGATGATCTTTCTCAAAGCTGCTAATGGTAGCACATGCCTGTAATCCCAGTAATTTAAGAGGCTGAAACAGGAGGATTGCAAGTTTGAGGCCAACCTCAATAATTTAGTGAGACCTTGTGACAAAATAAAAAATAAAAAGGACTGGGAGTGTAGCCTTGTGGTTGAGTACCCCTGGGTTCAATCTCCTGTACCAAAATGGAAAAAAATAAAAGATAGATAATCATTTCATTGAGAAAGTGCGGCTGCTGTATCCCTGCTTTCCATGAGTGGTCTCTAAACTCACTATTCCTTTGTCTCTAACTGTCCCCCACCCCATCCTGCCCCAAACTTCTATGGAGGGTACCTAAATGGTCCAGTGAACATTTACATCCCTGGACATGCTTCGTTCCTGGCCAGAGGATATTCCTGTCTTTTTTTCCCCTGTAGGCTCACCTATTTATTAAAAGTGTCGTTTCCATACTTTAGCCTCTTTGCCAGCATTTTTAGTGAATAAGCCTCTCTAGCCTGCCATATGACCAGGAACACCATTTTTCTTATCTGCACAGTGGGCCTAAAAATGTTTCCAATGAGTTTGAGATCATGAATACAGGACATCTAGCAAAATGGCTGATATAACATGGATCTTCAATACATGGTAACTGTCATTAACTGACTAGCAATAAAGAGAGAGAAAGGTCGAAATCTGAAAGGGTACATTTTGGCCATTTTTTCTGGCCCTTCCAAAAATCCCATGAACGAGTACTTAACAAAATGGGAAGATGAGCCCATTTTATATTGGTGACATAGATATTTTTTAGTTCTACCTTCCTAGAGTTTCTTCTTGATGGAGATGATGAACCCAAAAGGCATTTCTTTGCTTGCCTTTCTTCTTCACATTTAGGTAATCTCCCAAATACACAGCAGTTTCCTGGGCTGTCCACAGTTCAGACTTCTTGGAATATTTTAACAAAAGAGCATCTGGAGAAAAGATAACATGAAAGTAGGGCTTAGTTTCAAAAAATGTTACAAATCATGAATACAGTTGAAATGATACGAGTCCTAAACCAATCTGTTTGAAATCTTCCATTATTTTTATTTTTATTTTTTTGGTACCAGGGATTGAATTCAGGGGTACTTGACCACTTAGCCACATCCCCAGACCTATTTTGTGTTTTATGTAAAGACAGGGTCTCACTGAATTGCTTAGTGCCTCGCCGTTGCTGAGGCTGACTTTGAACTTGAACTCGCGTTTCTCTTGTCTCAGCCTCCCAAAGGGCTGGGATTGCAGGCATGCGCCACCACACCTGGCTGAAATCTTCCATTTTTTAAAATGTTTTTTTTCAAAGTTTTGGCTTTTTTCAAATTATGACTACTATTAAAAAGTTAGTGAAATACATTAAAAAGGTAACACTTTATATTTTGCAGTGAATAGTGTAAGCATTCAGTTTGACCAGACTGCAGACAACTTGGCTGGTAATGGTCAAGATTGCCCCTGAGGAACCCTGGGAGGTTTTCCATGTATGGTTTCCCAGCATACTATAAATAAGTGAAACTGTTCTTACAATGGTATGTGGAGCTTTATGAGAGGACCTTGGTGTTTACAGTGCCAGGAATTTTTGATATAAGCTTGAGAAAAACCAGGTTGGATGAAGTCTCCTTGTCCTGACCACTTCACAAGCACACTTAATTCTGCTCTAAATTGTGGGGATCCACTGGTTTTACTGCTGCCTAGAACCATGCTTAATGCTGAGTAATATTCTATTGTGTATATATACTACAGTTTCTTTATCCATTCATTTATTGAAGGGCATCTATTTTGGTTCCACAGTTTAGCTATTGTGAATTGAGCTGTTATAAACATTGAAGTTGCTGCATCACTGTAGTATGCTGTTTTTCAGTCCTTTGAGTATAGATCAAGGAGTGGGATAGCTGGGTGAAATGGTGATTCCATTCCAAGTGTTCTAAGGAATCTCCATACTGCTTTCCAGAGTGGTTACACCAATTTGCAGTCCTACCAGCAATGTATGAGTGTACCTTTTCCCCCACATCCTTGCCAATGCTTAATGTTATTTGTGTTCTTTTTTTTTTTAGTTAATTTATACCATAATTGTCTTTTTTTCATATTTAATTTATTTATTTGTTCTATTTAGGCTTACATGATAACAGAGTGCAATTTGATTCATTGTACACAGATAGAGGATAACATTTCATTTCTCTGGTTGTAAGTGATATAGAGTCACAACATACATGCAGTCATTCATAAAGTTAGGGCTATGATGACCATCATATTTCACCACCTTTACTGTCCCCATGCCCCCTCCCCCCTTACACTCCTGTGACAGAGTTTCTCCATTGTTCCTGTGTCCTTCCCAACATTATGGATCAGCATCTACTTATCAACGAGTACATTCGACATTTGGTTTTCTGAGATTGGTTTACTTCACTTAGCATGATATTCTCCAACTCCATCCATTTACCTGCAAATGCCATAATTTTATTCTCTTTTATTGCTGAGTAATATTCCATTATGTATATATACCACAGTTTCTTTATCCATTCATCTATCTAAAGGCATCTAGGTTGGTTCCACAGGTTAGCTATTGTGAATTGAGCTGCTGCGTCACTGTAGTATGCTGTATTTAAGTCTTTTGGATATAGAACGAGAGTGGGATAGCAGGCTCAAATGGTGGTTCCATTCCAAGTTTTCTAAGGAATCTCTATACTGCTTTCCAGATTGGTTGTACCAATTTGCAGTTCCACCAGCGATGTATGAGCGTGCCTTTTTCCCCACAACCTCGCCAACACTTATTGTTGTTTGTATTCTTGATAATTGCCATTCTGACTGGTGTGAGATGAAATCTTAGAGTAGTTTTGATTTGCATTTGTCTGATTGCTAGAGATGTTGAACATTTTTTCACATGTCTGTTGATGGATTGTATATCTTCTTCTGTGAAGTTTGTGTTCAGCTCTTTGGCCCATTTATTGATTGGGTTGTTAGTTTTTTTGGTGTTAAGTTTTTTGAGTTCTTTATATATCCTGGAGATTAGTGCTCTATCAGATGTGTGTATGGCAAAGATTTGTTCCCAGAATGTCTGCTATCTGTTCTCTTCATTGATTATTTCTTTTGCTGAGAAGAAGCTTTTTAGTTTAAATTCATCCCATTTGTTGATTCTTGATTTTACTTCTTGTGTTATAGGAGTCTTGTTAAGGAAGTATGGTCCTAATCCGACATGATATAGATTTGGGCCTATTTTTTCTTCTGTTAGGCCTTGGGTCTCTGGTCTGATTCCCAGGTCCTTGATCCACTTTGAGTTGAATTTTGTGCATGGTGAGAGCTAGGGGTTTAGTTTCATTCTGCTGCATATGGATTTTCAGTTTTCCCAGCACCATTTGTTAAAGAGGCTATCTTTTCTCCAGTGTACATGTTTGGCTCCTTTATCTAGTATAAGGTAGCTGTATGTAAGTGGGTTTGTCCCTGTGTCTTCTGTTCTATACCATTGGTCTACATGTCTATTTTGGTGGGAGTACCATGCCATTTTTGTTACTATAGCTTTTTAGTATAATTTAAGGTCTGGTATTGTGATACCTTCTGCTTCACTCTTCTTGCTAAGGACTGCTTTGGCTATTCTGGATCTCTTATTCTTCCAAATGAATTTCATGATTGCCTTTTCTATTTCTATAAGGAATGAAGTTGGGATTTTAATTGGGATTGCATTGAATCTATATAGCACTTTGAAAAGTATGGCCATTTTGACAATATTGATTCTGCCTATCCAGGAACATGGGAGATTATTCCATCTTCTAAGGTCTTCTTCAATTTCTTTCTTCAGTGTCTTGTAGTTTGCATTGGAGAGGTCTTTCACTTAAATTGATTCCCAAGTATTTTTTTTTTTTTGAGGCTATTGTGAACAAGATAGTTTTCCTAGTTTCTCTTTCAGAGGGTTTATCACTGATGTATAGAAATGCAATTGATTTCTATATTTGGTGTTGATTTTATATCCTGCTACTTTGCTGAAATCATTTATTAATTCTAAAAGTTTTTTTGGTAGAATTTTTTGGATCCTCTAAGTATAGTATCATGTTATCTGCAAATAATGATAGTTTGAGTTCCTCTTTTACAATTCATATCCCTTTAATTTCTTTTGTCTGTCTAATTGCTCTGGCTAGTGTTTCAAGGACTATGTTGAATAGCAGTGGTGAGAGAGGGCATCCCTGTCTAGTTCCCATTTTCAGAGGGAATGATTCCAATTTTTCTCCATTTAGGATGATGTTGGCCTTGGGTTTAGCATAGATAGCTTTTACAAAGTTGAGGTTTGTTCCTACTATCCCGAGTTTTTCTAGTGTTTTGAGAATAAAAGGGTGTTGTATTTTGTCAAATGCCTTCTCTGCATCGATTGATAAAATCATATGATTCTTATCTTTAAGTCTATTGATGTGATATATTACGTTAATTGATTTCCATATGTTGAACCAACCTTGCATCCCTGGAATGAACCCCACTTGATTATGGTGCACTATTTT